>CAWUFW010012976.1:0-505983 GCA_963921515.1 Calotriton arnoldi | reverse complement strand
TTCCTTGGATTCAGTTACGTATTGCTAGTGCTGCATCTTTCAGCCCAGTACTGGTCCTGAAAAGTAATTTTAACCGTACTTACCGGTAACTTGAATTTCCTTCTTAGGCTAACATTGACTGGTTTCACTTGGAAATTCTTCTAAGTGTGGAGTTTTGGAACTTTAAAATATTCCTCTAAAATCAGCCGAAATACGAATTCCGATTTACTCACCTGTTATCAGGAGAGACCTCAGTGCTGCATCTTTCAGCCCAGTACTGATCTTGAAAAGTAATTTTAACCGTACTTACCGGTAACTTGAATTTCCTTCATAGGCTAACATTGACTGGTTTCACTTGGAAATTCTTCTAAGTGTGGAGTTTTGGAACTTTAAAATATTCCTCTAAAATCAGCCGAAATACGAATTCCGATTTACTCACCTGTTATCAGGAGAGACCTCAGTGCTGCATCTTTCAGCCCAGTACTGATCCTCAAAAGTAATTTTAACCGTACTTACCAGTAACTTGAATTTCCTTCCATAGGATATCATTGCCTGCTTTTTGCTGAAAAAGTTTCTAAGTGTTGATTTTTGAAACATACAAATATTCCTCTAAAATCAGCCTAAATCCAAATTCTGATTTACTCACCTGTTATCAGGAGAGACCTCAGTGCTGCATCTTTCAGCCCAGTACTGGTCCTGAAAAGTAATTTTAACCGTACTTACCAGTAACTTGAATTTCCTTCCATAGGCTAACATTGACTGGTTTCACTTGGAAATTCTTCTAAGTGTGGAGTTTTGGAACTTTAAAATATTCCTCTAAAATCAGCCGAAATACGAATTCCGATTTACTCACCTGTTATCAGGAGAGACCTCAGTGCTGCATCTTTCAGCCCAGTACTGATCCTCAAAAGTAATTTTAACCGTACTTACCGGTAACTTGAATTTCCTTCATAGGCTAAGATTGACTGGTTTTCAGCAAAAAAGTTTCAAAGTGTTGATTTTCACAAACTACAAATATTCCTTAAAAATCGCCTGTATGACTTAAACACATTTTTTCAACTGTTTACAGGAGATGCACCAGTGCTGGATCCAGGATCCAACACTGAGTAAGAAAAAGTAACGATAACAGTTTTTACCTGCTAAGTGAATTTCCTTCCATAGGATAACATTGGTGATTCTATGAGAAAAAGTTTCTAAGTGTCAACTTTTAAAATACAATAATATTCCTTAAAAATCACGACTGTAACCAAAACGCTTTTACTCAACTGTTTACAGGAGATGTACCAGGACTGAATCTAGGATCCAGTCCTGTGGTTACAAAAGTAATCCATAAAGTAACTAATTGCATTTAACTAGAAATTCACATTGAGCTGAATGTTGCATTGTGTTTGAAAATGTGTTGCCCATTGCAACAACTGTAACTACTGTACTTAAAAGTCTATTGCCTATCTGCAAAGTATTTAAACTAAAGTAATTCATTCTGAGAAAGTATTTTTTGTAATGTAATGTATAATGTAATTACAATGTAATTTAAAAAATAAAATATGTAAAAAAAAATTGTTTCTAAAAATGTAGTAAATCAGTATGAAAAAAATTAATACATTTAAAAATTGTCATTTACAAAACCTTTGAAATTCACTGAAAAAACCGTAGGTTTCAGGCACGTTATAGTTAGAAATTAGCATTTAAAAAACCTTTGAAATTCACTGAAAAAACCATAGGTTTCAGGGACGTTATAGTTACAAATTAGCATTTAAAAAACCTTTGAAATTCACTGAAAAAACCATAGGTTTCAGACACGTTATAGTTACAAATTAGCATTTAAAAAACCTTTGAAATTCACTGAAAAAACCATAGGTTTTAGGGACAGTTTTAGTTACTTGGACATTGCACTCGTACAAAACCCGTGAAATTCCCCCGTTATAGTTAGTTCAGCTAACTATAACTCGCGCCCCTGCAATGCACTGCTGATGACGTCACATATTACATCACTCATGACATGGTCAGTGACATCACTGATGACATCACTGATGACATCTCAAATGACATCACTGATGACATCACTGATGACATCATCCATGTGATAATTTCATGCATCTTCTCACACCCTAATATAACCTTTGATATACCCACTCTAAATTACAGACTGCCATTCTCAAAACCATAGACACTCCAACACCAAAAACTACATACCCACTCACTGATTATTAGGTCTACACACACATTTACTCTCTCACCAGTACAATCACTCATACTTATGGTCACTCAGTACAGGACTATCATATGCACTCATACACCTATATACACACTCACACACCTCCACTCATCCATAGAGGTACTCACACACCTAGTCAGTCATGCAAATAATTAATCACACTCCCATTTACTTACCTATACAGTTATACACACACCAGCTCACTTACTCATACAAATACTAGCACATTCTTACGCTCTTACACAATCACTGATACAAGCACACACTCATCCATACAGCCACTCTCACAATCACACACTCTCACTTATAGCCATTTATATACTCCAACACACATATATACTGCCTTTCACATATGTAGTTACTCACACATGTACCACTGAGATATACATTTACTCACTAACACAGCCATACACACACACACCCACCCATACAGTCCATCACAGATGCACTCTTGAAAACATGCACCCAGTGAATCACCCACTCACACATCTATGCACAGAGTCACACACACCCCACCCACACAAACACTCAGGCACCCATACAGATACTCAAACAACAAATCAATAACCCATATAGACACTCATGTAGCTATTCGCAAACCCATGCAGCCGCTTACACACCAACAGACAGACAGATACAGACATTCACACAGTTTAGTCATTAACCCATGCATTCAGTAAGATACGTTTAATCACTCACTCATAGAGTCAGTCACGCACCTACTAAATCATCCATTCAGACACTTATACACCCACTCATTCTTCAATATGCCTTTCCCTATATATATTAAACATATTTAAACTTTACAGAAACACACAGTCACTGGATGATGTCATCAGTGATGTCATCAGTGATGTCATTTGAGATGTCATCAGTGATGTCATCAGTGATGTCACTGACCATGTCATGAGTGATGTAATATGTGACGTCATCAGCAGTGCATTGCAGGCGCGAGTTATAGTTAGCTGAACTAACTATAACGGGGGAATTTCACGGGTTTTGTACGAGTGCAATGTCCAAGTATCTAAAACTGTCCCTAAAACCTATGGTTTTTTCAGTGAATTTCAAAGGTTTTTTAAATGCTAATTTGTAACTATAACGTGTCTGAAACCTATGGTTTTTTCAGTGAATATATATATATATATATATATTAAAAAGCTCCAAGAGTACCCAACGTACAAGGTGCACTCGAACAGCAGCCACAAGCATCAAGCGATATGCGCACATCCAGCACCCCGATGCCATGAGCAGCTTGACCGCCGTTAATGCCTGACACGTTTCTGTAGTATCTCAACTCCTCCTCAGAGGTTCGAAAAAGCGCAGTACACCACCCCGAAATAAGAATACTAAATAGTACGCCCTGGATGGGCAGTCTGGGATTTGTAGTGTCCATATTAATTCCACAGATGGTTAGCGCTATTGATTACTGCTGGCAAAAGTAGCAAGCCCTCAATGGGCTTTGGAATGCTAGTGCGCGCTAAATCCTTAGTTGCTGTTTCACTCTTATGGCTCGGTAAATACCAACCCACGTGGCCCCCTTCAATCTCGGGGTGGTGCTCCTCCGCGGCAGGGTAGCCGCGTTTAATAAAAAAGCTCCAAGAGTACCCAACGTACAAGGAGCACTCGAACAGCAGCCACAAGCATCAAGCCTTTAATGGTATGTGCACATCCAGCACACAGATTCCATCAGCAGCTCGACCGCCGTTAATGCCTGACGCATTTCTGGAGTATCTCAACTCCTCCTCAGAGGCTTTGGCAGTTCGGAAAAGCGTGGGACACCACCCCGTCATAAGAATACTAAATAGTATGCCCTGGATGGGCAGTCTGGGATTTGTAGCGTCCATAATAATTCCACAGATGGTAAGCGCTATTGATTACTGCTGGCAAAAGTAGCAAGCCCTCAATGGGCCTCGGAATGCTAGTTCGTGCTAAAGGCATTAACGGGGGTCGAGCTGCTCATGGAATCGGGGTGCTGGATGTGCGCATACCATTAAAGGCTTGATGCTTGTGGCTGCTGTTCGAGTGCTCCTTGTACGCTGGGTATTCTTGGAGCTTATATATATATATATATATATATATATATATATATATATATATATTCACTGAAAAAACCATAGGTTTCAGACATGTTATAGTTAGAAATTAGCATTTAAAAACCTTTGAAATTCACTGAAAAAACCATAGATTTCAGGCACGTTATAGTTAGAAATTAGCATTTAAAAACCTTTGAAATTCACTGAAAAAACCATAGGTTTTAGGGACAGTTATAGTTACTTGGACATTGCACTCGTACAAAACCCGTGAAATTCCCCGTTATAGTTAGTTCAGCTAACTATAACTCGCGCCCCGCAATGCACTGCTGATGACGTCACATATTACATCACTCATGACATGGTCAGTGACATCACTGATGACATCTCAAATGACATCACTGATGACATCACTGATGACATCATCCAGTGACTGTGTGTTTCTGTAAAGTTTAAATATGTTTAATATATACGTTTTGCACACTTGTTTCTTTTTTTTTTCTCGACGGGATCCGCGCACCCTAAGCGCATCCCGCCGATTTTTTTAAAAAATGCTTTTTTCTGCCCAGGGGTCCTTGTGGGACCCCTGAGCAGACCTAGGGTCAGGGTGTTTCTACCCTGCCCCCTTTTGCACTTTGCGCACTTGTTTCTGTCCCTCGGTTCTACCGAGGGACAAAATGGCTGCCAACACTTCTTGATTTGGAGTGTTGACAGCCAATTAGCATGCAGCTCGTGATCGGGAGGGTACGCGGATCCGACGCGCCCATAGATATATATGTGATTTTAATTGTGAATTTCTCAGGAACTACTGAACGGATTTACACCATTTTAGCAAAAGGCAACAGTCTGAACCAAGGGCTACCTCTTTGTCAAATTTGGGGTAATTCCGTTCAGCAGTTCGGGCTATGGAAAAATGAATGGGGAAAACGCGTTTTGGGACCCCCCTTTTTTCTCGGCCCCCGCTTGACGTATCACCCCGAGACTTTCAGGGTAGGAGCGGACCGGAGCGCCCCAACAAGTTGGAAGCTTTCGCGAAGATTCGTCAACCGGCGCCAACGTTATTGCAAATAGAATGTCGCGGATTTCCTATGGATAATAGGTCCTAACTATAACTATCTACTGGCGACCGCCAGTAGATAATATATATATATATATATATATATATATATACATACAAGTCACGATCGAAACGCGTTGGTCTGTTGCCTTTACCCTGGTTATGAGCTAAAAAAGAAAAAGAAAAATCGCAAAATACCTACGTGAGTGCGACCCTTCTTCCTCTCCTGATGGGAAGGATTGGTGACTTATTGGATGCGGTCTGGCTCGACCGCGGGGTTCCGCACCTTGAGTGAGCGCCATGAATCTGACGAATTGAGCCCAAGTTGTAAGATACCTATATATATATATATATATATATATATATATATATATATATATATATATATATATATATTATCTACTGGCGGTCGCCAGTAGATAGTTATAGTTACAACCTATTATCCATAGGAAATCCGCGACATTCTATTTGAAATAACTCTCTTGCCGGTTGACGTATCTTTGCGAAATTTTCAAACTTTGTGGCCCGCTCTGGTCCGCTCCTACCCTGAAAGTCTCGGGGTATTCGTCAAGCGGGGGCCGAGAAAAAGGGGGTCCCAAAGCGCGTTTTCCCCATGCACTTTTCCATAGGAAACTTTAGACACGGCTACAGCCCGAACTGCTGAACGGAATTACACCAAATTTGGCAAAGAGGTAGTTCTTGGTTCAGAAAGAACCCTTTTGTTAAATGGTGTAAATCCGTTCAGTAGTTGCTGAGAAAATGAAAAGTAAAAGTTAGTGATATCTATGGCCGAGTAGGGTCCGCGTACCCTCAGCGCACCCTGCGCGCACCGTCCCGATCACGAGCTGCATGTTAATTGGCTGTCAGCTGGCTGTCAACATTCCGATTCAGGAAATGTTGGCAGCCATTTTGTCCCTCGGTAGAACCGAGGGACAGAAACAAGTGCGCAAAGCGCACAAAGGGGGCAGGGTAGAAACACCCTGACCCCCTAGGTTTGCTCAGGGGGTCCCACAAGGACCCCCTGGGCAAAAAATAAATAAATATTTTTTTTTTTAAATCGGCAGGATGCGCGAATCCTGCCGAAAAAAATCGAAGCGCGGTCTCCCGCGCTTCGATAGTTAATTGGCCCCCGGGTGGCCCAAGTCCCGGGGGCATGGTGGGGTGGGGGGATAATTTAATGTGTGGGGGCCTCAAGGGCCCCCAAGCCCCGGGGACCGCCACCCCCGGGGCTTTTTGAAAAATGGTGCGGGAGGGCTCTGAGCCCTCCCGCAGCCCAGGGACCACCACCTCCCCGGGGCTTTTTTTAATTAAGAATAAAACCAGTGTGGGGGCTCCAGCCCCCACACGCCCGGGACCGCCACCTCCCGGGGCACTAAACATTTTAATATGGGGGTCCGTTACGGACCCCCAGAGCCCCGGGACCACCACCTCCCCGGGGCTGTGTACTGAATGGGAGGGGGCCGCGCGGCCCCCTCCTGGAGCCCTTGATGGCCCTGGGGACCACCACCCCCAGGGCGGCTCCTGCAGTGTCCCGGGTGCCTACCCGGGACACTGTAGTTTGCTATGGCAGGACGGGAGCCTCGCGGCTCCCGTCCTGCCATAGCAAACTGCTTTGGATATTGGAAGAGAGAGCAGGGAAACCTGCTCTCTCTTCCAATATCCAAAGCGATTGCTTTTCCACATGGGGAGCAGCATGTCAGCTGCTCCCCATGTGGAACTAGCAATGCCGGCTCCCAAGGGACGTGGGGAGCCGGCGGGACTGTGGGGGATTGGGGACCCCCCACAGTCCCCAACGGAGAGGGCCAGCCCGGGGGATGGGGTCCCCGGGGCAAGTAGTGGCCCGGGAGGGGGGCCACGCGGCCCCCTCCCCAAAAAAGAGATTTTTTTTTGATTTTTTTAAATGGAAAGGCCGGCCCCGGGGATGGGGTCCCCGGGGCCTTAAAATGGCCAGAGGAGGGGGCCACGCTGCCCCCTCAAAATAATAAATATAGAGGCCATGCTCCGGGGGATGGGGTCCCCGGGGCCAATACAGGCCCAGGGAAGCGGGCCACGCGGCCCCTTCCCGTTTTTTTTTTTTTTTGAAAAATTAAAAAAAGGGGTAAGGCCCTGGGGGATGGGGTCCCCAGAGCCCAAAAAGAGAAAAAAGGAAGGGGGGCCACACAGCCCCCTTCAGGGGACAAAAAAAAAACGATCGGGCCCGCAGGTCCCGCCCCCTTCCTTCACCACTCTGCAAACGCGCCCCTGGCGCGTTTGCAGAGAGGAACAAATTCCCCTTGAATACTGGGGGTCCCTGGGGCCAACTAGCCCACCAGGAACCTCCAGTATGCGCCAGGGGCTGCCTTGCAGAGACGTGTAGAGAGGCCACACCCCTTTTACACCTCTCTGCAACGCAGCTCTGTGGCGCTTTTGGAGGTATATGGTGGGCTAGTTGGACTCCGGGGACCCTCAGGATTCAAGGGGACTTAACCCCCCAACTTAAAACGCGCCACGGGGTGAAGGAAGGGGGCCACACCCATTTTTACACCTCTCTGCAACGCAGCCCCCTGGCGCATATTGGAGGTTCCTGGTGGGCTAGTTGGCCCCTAGGGACCCTCAGGATTCAAGGGGACTTAATCCCCCAACTTAAAACGCGCCACGGGGGCGCGTTTGCACAGATGTCACCTCAGGCCCCGGCCCCTCCCTTCACCATTGTGCAAATATTCCTCTAAAATCAGCCGAAATACGAATTCCGATTTACTCACCTGTTATAAGGAGAGACCTCAGTGCTGTATCTTTCAGCCCAGTACTGGTCCTGAAAAGTAATTTTAACCGTACTTACCAGTAACTTGAATTTCCTTCCATAGGCTAACATTGACTGGTTTCAATTGGAAATTCTTCTAAGTGTGGAGTTTTGGAACTTTAAAATATTCCTGTAAAATCAGCCGAAATACGAATTCCGATTTACTCACCTGTTATCAGGAGAGACCTCAGTGATGCATCTTTCAGCCCAGTACTGGTCCTGAAAAGTAATTTTAACCGTACTTACCGGTAACTTGAATTTCCTTCATAGGCTAACATTGACTGGTTTCACTTGGAAATTCTTCTAAGTGTGGAGTTTTGGAACTTTAAAATATTCCTCTAAAATCAGCCGAAATACGAATTCCGATTTACTCACCTGTTATCAGGAGAGACCTCAGTGCTGCATCTTTCAGCCCAGTACTGATCCTGAAAAGTAATTTTAACCGTACTTACCGGTAACTTGAATTTCCTTCATAGGCTAACATTGACTGGTTTCACTTAGAAATTCTTCTAAGTTTTGATTTTTGAAACATACAAATATTCCTCTAAAATCAGCCGAAATCCGAATTCTGATTTACTCACCTGTTATCAGGAGAGACCTCAGTGCTGCATCTTTCAGCCCAGTACTGGTCCTGAAAAGTAATTTTAACCATACTTACCAGTAACTTGAATTTCCTTCCATAGGCTAACATTGACTGGTTTCACTTGGAAATTCTTCTAAGTGTGGAGTTTTGGAACTTTAAAATATTCCTGTAAAATCAGCCGAAATACGAATTCCGATTTACTCACCTGTTATCAGGAGAGACCTCAGTGCTGCATCTTTCAGCCCAGTACTGATCCTGAAAAGTAATTTTAACCGTACTTACCGGTAACTTGAATTTCCTTCATAGGCTAACATTGACTGGTTTCACTTGGAAATTCTTCTAAGTGTGGAGTTTTGGAACTTTAAAATATTCCTCTAAAATCAGCCGAAATACGAATTCCGATTTACTCACCTGTTATCAGGAGAGACCTCAGTGCTGCATCTTTCAGCCCAGTACTGATCCTGAAAAGTAATTTTAACCGTACTTACCGGTAACTTGAATTTCCTTCATAGGCTAACATTGACTGGTTTCACTTAGAAATTCTTCTAAGTTTTGATTTTTGAAACATACAAATATTCCTCTAAAATCAGCCGAAATCCGAATTCTGATTTACTCACCTGTTATCAGGAGAGACCTCAGTGCTGCATCTTTCAGCCCAGTACTGGTCCTGAAAAGTAATTTTAACCATACTTACCAGTAACTTGAATTTCCTTCCATAGGCTAACATTGACTGGTTTCACTTGGAAATTCTTCTAAGTGTGGAGTTTTGGAACTTTAAAATATTCTTCTAAAATCAGCCGAAATACGAATTCCGATTTACTCACCTGTTATCAGGAGAGACCTCAGTGCTGCATGTTTCAGCCCAGTACTGATCCTCAAAATTAATTTTAACCGTACTTACCGGTAACTTGAATTTCCTTCATAGGCTAACATTGACTGGTTTCACTTGGAAATTCTTCTAAGTGTGGAGTTTTGGAACTTTATAATATTCCTCTAAAATCAACCAAAGTACGAATTCCAATTTACTCACCTGTTATCAGGAGAGAACCCAGTGCTGCATCTTTTAGCCCAGCACTGACCCTGAAAAGTAATTTTAACCGTACTTACCAGTAACTTATATTTTCTCCATTGGAATCCTTTGTCTGGTTTTCAGCAGAAAAGTTTCAAAGTGTCGATTTTCACAAACTACAAATATTCCTTAAAAATCGCCTGTATGACTTAAACGCATTCTTTCAACTGTTTACAGGAGATGCACCAGTGCTGGATCCAGGATCCAACACTGAGTAACAAAAAGTAACGATAACAACTTTTACCTCCTAAGTGAATTTCCTTCCATAGGATAACATTGGTCATTCTATGAGAAAAAGTTTCTAAGTGTCAACTTTTAAAGTACAATAATATTCCTTAAAAATCACGACTGTAACCAAAACGCTTTTACTCAACTGTTTACAGGAGATGTCCCAGGACTGAATCTAGGATCCAGTCCTGTGGTTAGAAAAGTAATCCATAAAGTAACTAATTGCATTTAACTAGAAATTCACATTGAGCTGAATGTTGCATTGTGTTTGAAAATGTGTTGCCCATTGCAACAACTGTAACTACTGTACTTAAAAGTCTATTGCCTATGTGCAAAGTATTTAAACTAAAGTAATTCATTCTGAGAAAGTATTTTTTGTAATGTATAATATAATTACAATGTAATTTAAAAAATAAAATATGTAAAAAAATGTTTTCTAAAAAATTTCGAAATCAGTATGAAAAAAATGTATATAACAATTAATACATTTAAAGATTGTCATTTACAAAACCTTTGAAATTCACTGAAAAAACCGTAGGTTTCAGACATGTTATAGTTACAAATTAGCATTTAAAAAACCTTTGAAATTCACTGAAAAAACCATAGGTTTTAGGGACGTTATAGTTACAAATTAGCATTTAAAAAACCTTTGAAATTCACTGAAAAAACCATAGGTTTTAGGGACAGTTATAGTTAGTTGGACATTGCACTCGTACAAAACCCGTGAAATTCCCCCGTTATAGTTAGTTCAGCTAACTATAACTCGCGCCCCGCAATGCACTGCTGATGACGTCACATATTACATCACTCATGACATGGTCAGTGACATCACTGATGACATCACTGATGACATCTCAAATGACATCACTGATGACATCATCCACGTGATAATCTGATGCAGCTCTTCACACCCTAATATAACCTTTGATACACCCAATCTAAATTACAGACTGCCATTCGCAAAACCATAGACACTCCAACACCAATAACTACATACCCACTCACTGATTCTTAGGTCTACACACACACATCCACTCACTCACCCGTACAGTCACTCATACTTATGGTCACTCAATACAGGACTATCATATGCACTCTTACTCCTATATAAACACTCAAACACCGCCACTCATCCATAGAGGTACTCACACACCTAGTCAGTCATGCAAATAATTAAACACACTGCCATTTACTCACCTATACAGTTATACACACACCAGCTCACTTAATCATACAAATACTAGCACATTGTTACGCTCTTATACAATCACTGATACAAGCACACACTCATCCATACAGCCACTATCACAATCACTCACTCTCGACTTATAGCTATTTATATACTCCAACACACATATATACTGCCTTTCACATATGTAGTTACTCACACATGTACCACTGGGACATACATTCACTCACTAACACACTCTTACACACACTTACCCACCCATACAGTCTATCACAGATGCACTCTTGAAACCATCCACCCAGTGAATCACCCACTCACACATCTATGCACAGTCGCACACACCCCATCCACACAAACACTCAGGCACCCATACAGATACTCAGACAACAAATCAATAACTCTTATAGACACTCATGTAGCTATTCACAAACCCATGCAGCCACTTACACAGCAACAGACAGATACAGACATTCACCCAGTTTAGTCACTAACCCATGCATTCAGTAAGATACGTTTAATCACTCACTTATAGAATTAGTCACGCACCTACTAAATCATCCATACAGACACTTATACACCCACTCATTCTTCAATACGCCTTTCCCTATATATATAAAAATATTTAAACTTTACAGAAACACACAGTCACTGGATGATGTCATCAGTGATGTCATTTGAGATCTCATCAGTGATGTCATCAGTGATGTCACTGACCATGTCATGAGTGATGTAATATGTGACGTCATCAGCAGTGCATTGCGGGGCGCGAGTTATAGTTAGCTGAACTAACTATAACGGGGGAATTTCACGGGTTTTGTACGAGTGCAATGTCCAACTAACTATAACTGTCCCTAAAACCTATGGTTTTTTCAGTGAATATATATATATATGTATTTTTATATTGAAGTAGCCCATCAGAGGGCGCCTAATTATGTATAAATACGGGGGGGTGTCAGCACGAACTCATTTGTCGAGCCTCTGATGAGAACAAGTAGTTCAGAAACGCGTCAGGCCAATATCACCGACATGAGAGCTGGAAATAAATCAGAATGCGGAGTTCACTCTTACCCGTGATTTTACTGCTGTTGAGTGCGTCCTTGCCTGCGGGTAACTTGGAGCTAGATATAACATGCGGCTGCCCGGCCGCGAAGGATGCACCACCCCTTGATCCCTGGGGGTCACGGGGCCTGGAAATTCTGCTGAGCCCTAAGAAGTGGAACAGCAGGTGAAGGGATTTATGATTGGCATGCATTCCGAGGCCCATCCGAGGGCTTAGAAGAATAACAGCTTTAAACTAATCGTGCATCCATCTGTGGACTAATGACTTTTGACACACACTACGGAGCCCAGAAAGCATTGTGCCAAACTTATTGAAGTAGCCAATCAGAGGGCGCCTAATTATGTATAAATACGTGGGTGTGTCAGCACAAACTCATTTGTCGAGCCTATGATGAGAACAAGTAGTTCAGAAACCCGTCAGGCCAATATCACCGACATGAGAACTGGAAATAAATCAGAATGCGGAGTTCACTCTTACCCGTGATTTTACTGCTGTTGAGTGCGCTCTTGCCTGCGGGTAACTTGGAGCTAGATGTAACACGCGGCTGCCCGGCCGCGAAGGATGCACCACCCCTTGATCCCTGGGGGTCACGGGGCCCGGAAATTCTGCCGAGCCCTAAGAAGTGGAACAGCAGGTGAAGGGATTTATGATTGGCATGCATTCCGAGGCCCATCCGAGGGCTTAGAAGAATAACAGCTTTAAGCTAATCGTGCATCCATCTGTGGACTAATGACTTTTGACACACACTACGGAGCCCAGAAAGCATTGCGCCAAACTTATTGAAGTAGTCCATCAGAGGGCGCCTAATTATGTATAAATACGTGGGTGTGTCAGCACAAACTCATTTGTCGAGCCTCTGATGAGAACAAGTAGTTCAGAAACGCGTCAGGCCAATATCACCGACATGAGAGCTGAAAATAAATCAGAATGCGGAGTTCACTCTTACCCGTGATTTTACTGCTGTTGAGTGCGTCCTTGCCTGCGGGTAAGTTGGAGCTAGATATATATATATATATATATATATATATATATATATATTCACTCAATAAACCATAGGTTTCAGGGACGTTATAGTTAGAAATTAGCATTTAAAAAACGTTAGAAATTCACTGAAAAAACCAAAGGTTTCAGGGACGTTATAGTTAGAATTTAGCATTTAAAAAACCTTAGAAATTCACTGAAAAAAACACAGGTTTCAGGGACGTTATAGTTAGTTAGACATTTCACTGATAGAAAACCAGAGAAATTTGGCCATTATAGTTAGTTGAGCTAACTATAACTCGCGTCCCTGCAATGCACTGCTGATGACATAATATATTACATCATTCATGACATGGTCAGTGACATCACTGATGACATCACTGATGACATCTCAAATGACATCACTGATGACATCATCCAGTGACTGTGTGTTTCTGTAAAGTTTAAATATGTTTTATATATACATATGCCAAGGTGTATTGAAGAATGAGTGGGTGTATAAGTGTCTGAATATATGATTTAGTAGGTGCATGACTGACTGTATATGTGAGTGATTAAATGTGTCTTATTGAATGCATGGGTTAGTGACTAAACTGTGTGAATGTCTGTATCAGTCTGTGATTTAGTATGTAAGCGGCTACATGGGTTGGTGAGTAGCTACATGAGTGTCTATATGGGTTATTGATTGGTTGTCAGAGTATCTGTATAGGTGCCTGAGTGTCTGTGTGGGTGGGTGGGGGGTCTGTGACTCTGTGCATAGATGTGTGAGTGGGTGATTCACTGGGTGTATGGGTTCAAGAGTGCATCTGTAAAGGGCTGTATGGGTGGGTGAGTGTATGTATGGGTATGTTGGTGGGTGAATGGATATCTCAGTGGTACATGTGTGAGTAACTACATATGTGAAAGGCAGTATATGTGAGTGTCGGAGTATATAAATGACTATATGTGAGAGTGAGTGATTGTAAGAGTGGCTGTATGGATGTGTGTGTGTTTGTATCAGTGATTGTATAAGAGAGTAAGTATGTGTTAGTATCTGTATGAATAAGTGAGGTGGTGTGTGTATAACTGTATAGGTGAGTAAATGGGAGTGTGATTGATTTTTTGCATGACTGAATAAATCTATGGATTAGTGGTGGTGTGTGAGTGTCTGTATAGGTGTATGAGTGCATATGATAGTGCTGTATTGATGAGAGACTGCATGTATGAGTGACTGTACGGGTGAATGAGTGGATGTGTGTGTAGACCTAGGAATCAGTGAGTGGGTATGTAGTAACTGGGATTGGTGTGTCTATGGTTTCAAAAATGGTAGTCTGTATTTTAGAGCGGGTGTATCAATGGTTATATTAGGGTGTGAGGAGGTGCATCAGATTATCACGTGGATGATGTCATTATTATTATTATTATTATTAAATTAAATGTATAAGGCGCACAGCTACCCGGAGGTTTCCCGGCGCCATCGAACACAGTGCGAAAGAAAGAAATAACATCTACTGGTTAAATAGCCAAGTTTTTAGGCCCTTATGAACATTTTTATAGCTGGTTTCGTGCCGGAGCGGCGCGGGTAGCGAATTCCACAATGAAGGGGCCAGATAAGAGAAGGACCGGCCACCCATACGTGTCAGTTTAAACCTGGGAACTAGAAATTTGGCCTGAGAAGAGGATCGAAGCAGGTGTGTTGGAAGCTATGAATGGGCTAAGGCACTCAAATATTGAGGTGCAGTGCCCAGCTTGATCTTATGCATAAAACATAAGGCCTTAAATTTAGTACGATTCCCTATCCTAAGCCAATGGAGGTCACGGAGAGAACCTGAGATGGAGGACTTTTTCGGCACATGGCAGAGCAGTCTAGCCGCAGAGTTCTGAACTACTTGCAATTTTTGAACCACCTCCTTATTTGCTCCTAGGTACAGTACGTTGCCATAGTCCAGCCTGGACATAATCAAGGCCTGGATCACAGTTCTTTGTGTGGGACTAGGCAGCATCCAGAGTACTTTTCGGAGCCATTTTAGGATGGTGAAACAGGTTGAGGCGACCTTGACTGCTTGCTGCCTCATAGATAGCTGATCATCTATGACTACGCCTAGATTGCGTGCTGTTTGCACCGGTTGAGGCAGATCGCCCATTTGGGGAGGCCAATGATGGGGGCCCCAGAGATCTTTGTTTTTCCCCAGGATTAGAACCTCAGTCTTTCCACCGTTTAATTTTAACCAATTAGTTTGCATCCAGCTAGCTATCTTTTGCAGCCCTACCTGGCGAGATGACATCATGGATGTCTCGTTGGAGGATAAGGAGAAGATTAGCTGGGTGTCATCAGCATATGAAAAGATAGACAGCCCAGTCTCTTCCGCTATTAGAGCTAGAGGGCTAACATAGAGATTAAACAACAATGGACTAAGGATCGAGCCCTGCGGTACTCCATAAGGAGAAGCATGGGTCTTAGAGCTAGAAGACGGCGAAAAAACTTGAAAAGTCCGACCAGTCAAAAAATCCTTAATCTATTTAAACGCTGAACCGACTATGCCCAGAGATTGAAGTACTTTTAATAGGGCAGTGTGTGACACAGTGTCAAAAGCGGCACTCAAATCAAGCAAAATGAGTGCCACCATTTCACCCCTGTCAAGATGTTGGCGCAGTGCTTCAGTAACTCCCAGAAGCGTGGTTTCTGTAGAGTACCCTGCTCTAAAGCCCGATTGTGACGCATATAAGATTTTTTGAGATTCCACAAACTGCGTAAGTTGTTGATTAACGAGCTTTTCCAAATTTTTTGAAAGAGCAGGAAGTAATGAAATCGGGCAGAAGTTCGAGGGTTCAGCCGGTTCCGCATTGGGTTTTTTCAGAAGGGGAAGGACCATGGCATGTTTCCACACAGATGGTAAGATTGCTTCCCTCAATGACGCATTGAGTAACTCCATGATGAGTTTCAGTGAAGTAGGCTCTAGTTTTTGGAGAAAGGAGATGGGAAGAGGATCGTTAGATGAACCAGATTTAAGGCTATTTAAGATGAGACTGAAGGACGGGATGTCCAGTGGCATCCAATTATTTATCGTGTTGGTTGGCATCATGCTATGGGTCCCTTGTGGAGTAGCAAAACCTGATATGGAGGAAGCGCTCTTCGTTTGCTGATCCGCATTAGTTGTTACTGCATTTAGTTCTGAGTAGATCTTCTCTACTTTGCCAATAAAGAACATTGCCAAGTCCTCACATTGAACTTCATCGAGCACGGGTGACGTTGGTTGGCAAGTTGCTCCTGAAAGCTCCTTTACTATTTTGAACTATGTCATCAGTGATGTCATTTGAGATGTCATCATTGATGTCACTGACCATGTCATGCATGATGTAATATGTGATATCATCAGCAGTGCATTGCGGGGGCGCAGGTTATAGTTAGCTCAACTAACTATAACGGCTACATTTATCTGGTTTTGTACGAGTGAAATGTCCAACTAACTATAACCTGAAACCTGTGGTTTTTTTAGTGAATTTCTAAGGTTTTTTAAATGTTAATTTCTAACTATAACGTCCCTGAAACCTATGGTTTTTTCAGTGAATTTCAAAGGAATTTTAAATGCTAATTTCTAACTATAACGTCCCTGAAACCTATGTTTTTTTCAGTGAATTTCAAAGGTTTTTTAAATGATAATTCCTAACTATAACGTCCCTGAAACCTATGGTTTTTTCAGTGAATTTCAAAGGTTTTTTAAATGCTAATTTCTAACTATGCCTACAGAGGTAGAACATGTGTAGAAAGAGGAAGAAAAGCGTAGAAAGAAGCAAGAGAAATGCAGAAAGAGGCAACAGAATTCCAGAAAGATGAAGAAAGGTACAGAAAGAAGCAAGAGATATATAGAAAGAACCAACAGAGGTGCAGAAAGAGGCCTTGTTGCAAAGTCATCCTGTGCCCCCAACTTTTTGCTGACTGGTACTGGTGGTAACTGACTCTGACTAACCAGGCCAGGAGCCAGTGCTATGCTGAAAGACACTTAGAATACAGTGAAAACACCTACATACACTAGGGTACACTATGGGTTGGGGTACCCTTGTGATTGGCTTGACCTCCGCTGTAAGGGCCTAGTACATAATAGGGCAGGAGGATTAAAACTACCTCTAAGTCAGAGGTGCAGAAAGAGGCAAGAGAAATGCAGAAAGAAGCAACAGAGGTGCAAAAAGAGGCAAAAGAGGTGAAGAAAGAAGCAAGTGAAGTGCAGAAAGAGGCAACAGAGGTGCAGAAAGACGCAAGAGAGGTGCAGAAACAAGCAAGAGAAGTGCAGAAAGAGGCAAGAGAATTGCTGAAAGAAGCAACAGAGGTGTAGAAAGAAGCAAGAGAAGTGCAGAAAGAGGCAAGAGGGATGCAGAAATATGCAACAGAGGTGCAAAAAGAAGCACGAGCAGTGCAGAAAAAACCAACAGAGGTGGAGAAAGAGGCAAGAGGGGTACAGAAAGAGGAAAGAAAACTGCAGAAAGATGAAAAAGAGGTGCAGAAAGAGGCAAGAGAACTGCAGAAAAAGGCAAGTGATGTGCAGAAAGAGGCAACAGAGGTTCAGAAAGATGCAAGAGAGGTGCAGAAACAAGTAAGAGAAGTGCAGAGAGAGGCAAGAGAATTGCTGAAAGAAGCAACAGAGGTGTAGAAAGAAGCAAGAGAAGTGCACAAAGAGGAAAGTGAGGTGCATAAAGAAGCAAGAGCAGTGCAGAAAGAACCAACAGAGGTGCAAAAAGAGGCAAGAGAGGTGCAGAAAGAGGCAAGAGAGGTACAGAAAGAGGCTCGAGAAGTGCAGAAAGAACCAACAGAGGTGCAAAAAGAGGCAAGAGAGGTGCAGAAAGAGGCAAGAGAGGTACAGAAAGAGGCTTGAGAAGTGCAGAAAGAGGCAAGAGAAGTGCAGAAAGAGGCAAGAGAGGTGCAGAAGGAAGAGAGTGAGGTGCAGAAAGAGGCAAGTGAGGTGCAGAAATAGGCAAGAGAGGTACAGAAAGAGGCAAGTGAACTGCAGAAACAGGCAAGAGAAATGCACAAAGAGGCAAAAGAGGAGCAGAAAGAGGCAAGAGAGGTGTAGAAAGAAGCAAGAGAAGTGCAGAAAGAGGCAAGTGAGGTGCAGAACGAGGCAAGAGAGGTGCAGAAAGAGGCAAGGGAGGTGCAGAAAGGGGCAAGAGAAGTGCAGAAAGAGGCAAGTGAAGTGCAGAAAGAAGACAGTGAGGTGCAGGAAGAGGAATAAAGGTACAGAAAGAAGCAAGAGAAATGCAGAAAGAGGCAAGAGAGGCACAGAAAGTAGAGAGGTTTGTGCAACATTAGTACCAGATTAACACCCACATTTTGCAATAACTAACACGTGACCATTTGAGCTTTACAAAGGACCTTCCACCACGCTGTAACCCATGACGCTGCATTTTTGGGAACATTTGAGCTGTTTGAGCTAGAAACAAGGCTTTTTTTGTTCAAATCTGCAGATTAGGCAGCAGATGATGGAATATTTGACAAATGCGGAAAATGTTTAATTATGTGAAAATTGGTGCAGCCAAACAGTGACATAATTCCAGTGGCCCTGCTCATACCTCCGACTAGGTCCAGCAGTGCTCCTCAGTGGTTCCTTCCTTTATTGTGTCTCATTGAGTTTATAGTTTAGATTCTATGTAAACGAGGAAGACTAAACCTGAGGTTACCACTCCACAACACAGACTACAATACCACATAATTACTCTCCAAAACATAATCCCACCGCACATAATTCCTATACACTAAATACCACATACTTTCTATTCACATAATTTCACTGCACAACAAACCACATAATTCCACTACACACAACGTACATCCACTCTACACTAAAAAACATTAGTAAAAAACTTTTACATTTACAACACCAATAGCTCTAACTCTCGCAAATGCTTCTTCAACTAGTAGTCATGTTTGCAGAGTGGTGGAGAAAGGGTGCTGGGCCTCCGACCAACGCTTAGGAATTCCACTGCGTAGGACTTACAGGAGGTACCATGAGGGCTTCTTAGCCCCCAAAGTCCCTTAGTTGTAAAGTGGACTTCATCCCCCATCCCGTAGTCTGCCAGGAGGCACGTTTGCAGAGTGGTGGAGAAAGGGGAAGTGGCCTCCGAAGACGTCTTAGCAATCCCACTGTGTGGGACTTACTGGAGGTAACAAGAGGGGTAGTTGGCCCCCAAGGACATCCTTGGGGGCCAACTACCCCTCCTATTACCTCCAGTAACTACCACACAGCAGGATTGCTAAGTTCTCATTGCAGGCCACGCCCCCTTTACCCACCACTCTGCAAACGTGCTACCTGGCGCCCTCTTGGATGGGGATTGAAGTCCCCTTTGCTGCTGGGGGTCCTTAGGGGCCAACTAGCCTACCTCTTACCTCCAATAAGCCCCACACAGTGGGATTGCTGTGAGGTGGACACAGGCCATGTACCCTTTCTCCACCACTCTGCAAACGTACCTCCTGGTGCGCTCTTGGTTGGGGGATGAAGTCCCCTTTCCTCCTGAGGGTCCCTGGGGGCAAACTAGCCCTCCTGTTACCTCCAGTAAGCTCCATACAGCTGGAATGCTGAGAGTGCTCAAAGGCCACACCCCCTTTTTACACCACTCTACAAACACAGCTCCTGGTGCACTGCTGTCCGGGGTATAAAGTTCACTTGTGTCCTGAGGTACTCAGGACACAAGAGGACCTCATCACCCCACCAGCAGTGCACCAAGAGGTTCGTTTGCAGAGTGGTGTAAAAAGGGGCATGGCCTCGGACCACCTCTCAGCAATCCCACTGTGTGGGGCTTACTGGAGGTAAGAGATGGGCACACTAATTATTTAACAAAGCCCCATGGAGGTGGTGGTCCCCGGGGCTTGGGGGCACCTGCAAGGCCCCCCAACCTATTTTAATAAAACCCTGGGGAGGTAGCAGTCCCAGTGGCTTGGGGGGGCTCATGAGGCCCCCGCCCTTATTTTAATAAAGCCTCGGGGAGGTGGTGGTCCCTGGGGCTTTGGGGGCCCACGAGGCCCACCTGCCTATATTTAAATTATGTCCCGGGGAGTTGGTGGTCCCTGGGGCTGCGGGGGGCTGCGTGCCCCCTCCACACATTATGGATAAAGCCCCGGGGAGGTGGCGGTACCCGGGGCTGCGAGGGCCCCTGTGGGACCCCGCTATATAATTATACATTGCCGCCGGGACCTGGCCCACCCGGAGGATTAGGGATAATGAAGCGCGGCAGCCCGCGCTTCGTTTCTTTTTTGTTTTTTCGGCCGGATTGGCGCACCCAGCGCAAATTCGGCTGATTTTTAAAAAAAAAGTTTTTTTGGGCCCTGAGCAAGCATAGGGGGTTAGGGTGTTTCTACCCTGCCCCCTTTTCTTGTTGTTTTATCTTTTTTTACCTCTTTCTTGTGACTCGGTAACCGAGTCACAAGATGACTGCCAACACATTCTGGTTTGGAGTGTTTGCAGCCAATCAGAATGAAGCTCATGCTCAGATAGATAAATTTAAAAATTTTCAATTTCTCAGCAACTACTGAACGGATTTACACCATTTTAAAAAAAGCACGCTTTCTGGACCAAGACCTACCTTTTTGCCAAATTTGGTGTAAATCCGTTCAGCAGTTCGGGCTGTAGCATTGTCTAAAGTTGCTATGGAAATTAACATGGGGAAAACGCATTTTGGGACCCCCCTTTTTTCTCAGCCCGTGCTTGACAAATCACCCCGAACCTTTCAGGACAGCAGCTAACCTGAGTGAACCATTCGTTTTAAAAATTTCACGAAGATTCGTCAAACGGCGCCAAAGATATTGGCAAAAGAAAAAATGCTTTTTGAATAGAAACAAGGTCCTAACTATAACTACCTACTGGCGACCGCCAGTAGGTAATATATATATATATATATATATATATATATATATATATATATATATATATATATATATATATATATATAAAATAATAGTGCAGCAAACCAGAGTCAGCATGTTGCTTCTTTTAATAGATCAGCCCAACGCGTTTCAAATTCAACATCCTTGATCACGGGCAGACGGCATCTGAAACAAGAAATTGTCTTTAGGGACTCTCATTAAATAGCCACATATTTCGTTGATAACACCCAAGTGAGTAAGTACAGCATCCATGCATTGTGGGATCAAATTGTGGAATGTTACATATCACGGCAGTCCGGCCGTGGAAGCGCACTATTATTTTACATGCTGCGAGTGTGCTGAAAAAACCATAGGTTTCAGTGTCGTCATAGTTAGAAATTAGCATTTAAAAAGCCTTTGAAATTCACTGAAAAAACCATAGGTTTCAGGGACATTATAGTTAGTTGGACATTTTACTCGTACAAAACCAGAGAAATTCGGCTGTTATAGTTAGTTGAGCTAACTATAACTCGCGCCCCGCAATGCACTGCTGATGACGTCACATATTACATCATTCATGACATAGTCAGTGACATCACTGATGACATCTCAAATGACATCACTGATGAAATCATCCACGTGATAATCTTCAAAGCCCCGGGGAGGTGGTGGTCCCCGGGGCAGTGTGGGGGGCAGGAGCCCCCCCACACTTTTTTATATTAATTTAAGCCCCGGGGAGGTGGCAGTCCCCAGGGCTTGGGGGGCCCACGAGGCCCCCCTGTGATAATAATGAATGCCCCGGGGAGGTGGCAGTCCCTGGGACAGCGTGGGGGGGCAGGAGCCCCCCATGCATTATTTTACAAGACCCGGGGAGGTGGCAGTCCCCAGGGCTTGGGGGGCCCGCGAGGCCCCCCTGTGATAATAATGAATGCCCCGGGGAGGTGGCAGTCCCTGGGACAGCGTGGGGGGGCAGGAGCCCCCCATGCATTATTTTACAAGACCCGGGGAGGTGGCGGTCCCCGGGGCTGCGTGGGCCCCCGCGGGCCCCCGCTATATAATTCAACATTGCCCCCTGGACCTGGCCCTCCCGGGGGCTTAAGGAAAACTAAGCGTGGGAGCCCGCGCTTCATTTGTTTTTTATTTTCTCGGCCAGATTTGCGCACCCAGCGCGAATTCGGCCGATTTAAAAAAAATGCTTTTTTTGGCCCTGGGGGTCCTTGTGGGACCCCCTGAGCAGGCATAGGGGATCAGGGTGTTTCTACCCTGCCCCCTTTAATTGTTTTTCATCTTTTTTTTACTCTTTTCTTGTGTTTCGGTTACCGAGTCACAAGATGGCTGCCAACACTTCCTGGTTTGGAGTGTTGGCAGCCAATCAGAATGAAGCTCGTGCTCGGGAGGGTTCGCGAACCCTCCTCGGTGCTCAGATATCGATATTTTAATTTTTTTAATTTCTCAGGAACTACTGAATGGATTTACACCATTTAAAAAAAAAGATCGCTTTCTGAACCAAAAGCTACCTTTTTGCCAAATTTGGTGTAATTCCGTTCAGCAGTTCGGGCTGTAGCCTGTTCCAAAATTCCTATGGAAATTAACATGGGGAAAACGCATTTTGGGACCACCACTTTTTTCTTGGCTCCCGCTTGACGAATCATCCCTAAACTTTCAAGACAGGAGCTGACCTGAGCTGGTCAATAGTTTGGAAAATTTCGCAAAGATTGGTCAAACGGTGCCAAAGATATTAGCAAATCAAAAAACACTTTTCCTATGGCTAATAGGTCCTAACTATAACTACCTACTGGCGACCGCCAGTAGGGAATATTATATATATAGATATATATATTACCTACTGGTGGTCACCACTAGGTATTTATAGTTAGGATGTAGTTTCCATTGGAAGAGCATTTTTTCATTTGCCAAAAACGTTGGCATTGTTTGATGAATACGCCTGAAATTTTCAATACTAATAAGCCACTCACTTCAGCTGCTGTCTTGAAAATGTTTTGGGGTGATCTGTCAAGCAGTGGCCGAGAAAAAGGGCGGTCCCAAAACGCTTTTTCTCCATGTTCATTTTCATAAGAATCTTTAGACACAGCTACAGCCTGAACTGCTGAACGGAATTACACCAAATTTTGGCAGAATGGTAGCTGTTGGTCCAGAAAGCAACCTTTTTGTTAAATGGGGTAAATCCGTTCAGTAGTTGAGGAGAAATATAAAGAAATTCCCAGTTGTATATCTAGGGACGCAGAGGAACATCGACCCCTTCCGATCTCGTGTCTGAGATCTGATTGCCTTCCAACACTTCAAACCAGGAAGTGTTGGAAGCCATCAAAAGATGTATAAGAAAAAAAAGTGGGCAGTGTAGAAACATTCTGATCCCTAGGCCTCTTGACGGGGTCCCGCAAGGACCACCCAGCGTCCAAAAAGCATTTTTTTTTAAATGTTGGCAGTAGTCGCTTTAGATTTGTGACTCCTGCCAAAAATGAAAGAAAATACAAAGCACGGGTTCCCGCGCTTCATTTAATTTAGGCCCTTGGGTGGGGCTGGTCCCGGGGTCATTATTACAATACAGGAGCCCCATCCTTGGGCTGTTGAAATCCCCGGGGACTGCCACCTCCCCGGGGCAGTTCTTTAATTATGCGCAAGGAACCTTGCGGCTCGCCACTGTCCGGGGACCGCCACCTCCTCGGGGCACAAAGAACAAGTAAAATAATGCGGGGATGCTCTATGGCCTTCCCCACTGCCCCGGGGACCACCACTTTCCCGGGGCACACATACAACAATTAAGGGGGTCTTTTGCGGATCCCTGGCCCCCGGGATGACCACCTCCCTGGGGCTCCCCCCTCCAGGAGCCCTGCATGGCCCTGGGGACAGCCACCACCCCAGGGCCGGCTCCAGCAATATCCAGGGGTGCCCACCCCTGGGACATTGCAGTTTGCTATGGCATTGCGGGAGCATTGCTCCCACCATGCCATAGCAAACAGTGTGCTTCGCTTTGAGCAAGTAAGAGCATTATGCTCTTGCTTGCTCAAAGCAGAGCACACTTTGCTTTTTACACACAGGGAGCTACATGTCAGCAGCTCCCTGTGTGTAAAAAGCAATGCCAGCTCCAGTAGGAGGTGGCAGCAGCCAGGACCGTGGGGGCCATCAGCCTCCTCTGTGGTACCCAATGAGGTGGCCATGTCCCAGGGGATGGGGTCCCCAGGGGTGAAAAAGTCTCAGAAGGAGGCCCTCCCTTTATGGATTGTTAAAAAAAAGAAAAGTCCTCACCAGGGGGGATTGGGTCCCCAGGGCCAAAAATGGCCTGGGAGGGGGGCCCGCTTGGCCCCCTACCTTTGAATTAAAAACATGAAAAAAAAATAAAGTCCGGGCCCTGGGGGGGATGGGGTTCCCTGGGCTGAAATAGGCCGAGGAGAGGGGCCGCACGGCCCCCCTTACCATTTTTTACATTAAACACTTTTAAAAATAAAAAAGGTTCAGGTCCCTGGGGATGGGGTCCACGGGGCCCAAAATTGTCCAGCGATGGGGGAACATATGGTCTCCCTGCCTAAAAAAAGATTTTTTTAAAAGCCGGCATCTCATCGGTGGCCCAGCCCCCTTTCTCCACTACTTTGCAAACAGGCCTCCTGGCATGCTCCTGGTTGGGGGATGAAGTCCCCTTGACTGCTGACGGCCCTTAGGGGACAAAAAGACCTCCTGTTACCTCCAATAAGCCCCACACATTGGGATTGCTGAGAGATGGATGGTGGCCGCGCCCCCTTTTCCCACCACCCTGCAAACGCGCCTCTCAGCGCACTCTGGTGGGGGATGAGGTCCCCATGCCTCATGAGGGCCTCAGGACAAAAGTGAACTTCTTTCCCCAATCAGGAGTGTGCCAGGAGGCATATTTGCAGAGTGGTGGAGAAAGGGGGCATGGCCTTTGACCACCTTTCAGCAATCCCACTGTGTGGGGCTTACTGAAGGTAACAGGAAGGCTAGTTAGTTGGCCCCCAATGAGCCTCAAGAGGACCTCAACCACCAACTAGTAGAGTGCCAGGAGGTGCTTTTGCAGAGGGGTGGAGAAAGGAGGCATAGCCACTACAAACCTCTCAGCACACCAGCTGTGTGGGACTTGCTGGAGGTAACAGAAGGGGTAGTTGGGCCACAAGGACCCTCAGTTGCAAAATGGACTTAATTTCCCTACTAGTAGTGCACCAGGAGGCATGTTTGCAGAGTGATAGAGAAAGGAGGCGTGGCCTCTTACTAGGTCTCAGTAAAACCCACTGTATTGAACTTACTGGAGGTAACAGGAGGGGCACTTGGCCCCCAAGGACGTCCTTCGGGTCAACTACCCCTCCTGTTATCTCCAGTAAGTCCCACACAGGGGGATTTCTAAGAGGTCTTCGGAGGCCAAGCCCCCTTTCTCCACCAGTCTGCAAACGCAGCTCGTGGTGCATTACTGGTTAGGGCATGAAGTCCACTTTACTCCTGAGGGACCTTGGGAGCCCAGAAGCCCTCCTGGTAAAACGCGACTGCTAGTTAAAAAACCTTAGCAATTCACTGAAAAAAACAAAGAATACAGGGACGTTATAGTTAGGAATTAGCATTTTAAAAAAATCTTAGAAACTTACTGAGAAAACCAAAGGTTACAAGGATGCTATAGTTAGCAAATGGAATTAAAAAAACCTTAGAGATTCACTCAAAAGCCCAAAGGTTACAGGGACATTATAGTTAGGGTCAGATTTCACTCATACAAAACCAGTGAAATGTAGCCACCCCCGCAATGCACTGCTTATGACCTCACATATTACAACACCCATGGCATGGCCAGTGACATCACTGATTACATCACTGATGACATTACTGATAACATCTTCCACAGAATCTCTGACGCACCCACTCACACCCCATATAACCTTTCATACACCCATTCCAACTTTCATACTACCATTCTCAAACCCATTCACACACTCAGACCAGTACTTACACAGCTACTCACTGATTCATAGATCAACATTCACATCTACTCACTCACCCATACAGCCGCTCATATACCCACTCACTAATACAATCATTGACATCCACTGATACGCCCTTATAGAAAATCACACACTGAGTCAGTCACCCATAGAGTTACTCACACACCTACTTACTCACCCATACAGTCAATCACAGACCCACTTACTCATCCATACAGTTATACATACACTCACTCACTTACTCATACAGATACTAACATGTACTCCCTCACCTATACAGTCACTGACAGAAGCACACACTCACCCATACAGCCACTCTCACATTCACTCACTCAACCATACAGTCACTCACATACCCTATCACTCACCTATATTGCCTTTCATGTACTCAGTTACTTACCCATCTACCACTGACACAGCCATACACATACTCATTCACCCATGCAGCCCCTCACAGACACACTCCCTAACCCATACAGCCACTGACTCACCTACTTACTCATCCATTGAGGCAGTCACATACCCTCTCACCCACCCACACAGACACTCATACAGCCATACATGTACTCAGACAACCAATCATTCACCCATACAGCCACTCACGACCCCACTCACCAACCCATACAGCACTTAGACACCAACTGACAGACTGATACAGACATTCATACAACCTGGTCACCCACCCATAGATTCACTGAGACATCTTATCACTCACTAACAGTCAGTCATGCACCCACTGAATCATCCATACAGGCACGCATACACCCACTGATTCATCGATATACCTTGGTATATATATTTAACACTCATAAACTTTGTAAAAACAATCACAGACACTGGATGATGTCATCAGTGATATCATTTGAGATGTCCTCAGTGATGTCATCAGTGATGTCACTTACAATGTCATGAGTGATGTAATGTGTGAGGTCATAAGCAGTGCATTGCGGGGGCTCGAGTTACAGTTAACTCAGGTAACTATAACGGCTGAATTTCTCTAGATTTGTATGAGTAAAATCCGACCCTCACTATAACATTCCTATAACGTTTGTTTTTTTAAGTAAATAAATATATATATATATATATATAGATATATATATATATATATATTATCTACTGGCAGTCGCCAGTAGATAGTTATAGTTAGGACCTATTTTCCATAGGAAATCCGCGACATTCTATTTGAAATAACTCTTGCGTCGGTTGACGAATCTTCGCGAAATTTTCAAACTTTATGGCCCGCTCCGGTCCGCTCCTACCCTGAAAGTCTCAGGGTGATTCGTCAAGCGGGGGCCGAGAAAAAGGGGGGTCCCAAAACGTGTTTTCCCCATTCATTTTCCCATAGGAAACTTTAGACACGGCTACAGCCCGAACTGCTGAACGGAATTACACCAAATTTGGCAAAGAGGTAGTTCTTGGTTCAGAAAGAACCCTTTTTGTTAAATGGTGTAAATCCGTTCAGTAGTTCATGAGAAAATCAAAAGTTAAGTCACATATATATCTATGGCCGAATAGGGTCCGCGTACCCTCCCGACCACGAGCTGCATGCTAATTGGCTGTCAAGTGGCTGTCAACACTCCAAATCAGGAAGTGTTGGCAGCCATTTTGTCCCCTCGGTAGAACCGAGGGACAGAAACAAGTGCGCAAAGCGCAAAAGGGGGCAGGGTAGAAACACCCTGACCCCTAGGTCTGCTCAGGGGGTCCCACAAGGACCCCCTGGGTAGAAAAAAGCATTTTTTTAAAAAAAAAATCGTCAGGATGCGCTCAGGGTGCGCGGATCCTGCCGATTAGAAAAAAAAAACAGAAGAAAAAAGTGCGCAAAACGCACAAAGGGGGCAGGGTAGAAACACCCTGACCCCCTAGGTCTGCTCAGGGGGTCCCACAAGGACCCCCTGGGCAGAAAAAAGCATTTAAAAAAAAAAAAATCGGCGGGATGCGCGAATCCCGCAGAGAAAAAAAAAAATCGAAGCGTGGTCTCCCGGCTTCGATGCAAATTTGTCCCCGGGTGGCCCAAGTCCCGGGGGCATGCGGGGGTGGGTTTATTGTTTATATGGGGGCCTCTAAGGCCCGCCAAGCCCCGAGGACCGCCACCCCGGGCTTAATAAAAATGGTGCGGGAGGGCTCTCCTGCCCTCCCGCAGCCCCGGGGACCGCCAACCCCCGGGGCTTCTTTTTAAATTTTAAATAATGTGTGGGGGCTCCAGCCCCCACATGCCCCGGGACCACCACCTCCCCGGGGCACATAGAAAATAAATGTGGGGGTCCGTTACGGAGCCCTGGGGACCACCACCTCCCCGGGCTGTGCAATTCAAGGGAGGGGGCCGCGCGGCCCCCTCCTGGAGCCCTTGATGGCCCTGGGGACCGCCACCCCCAGGGCTGGCTCCTGCAGTGTCCCGGGTGCCTACCCCGGGACACATGTAGTTTGCTATGACAGGACGGGAGCCTCACGGCTCCCGTCCTGTCATAGCAAACTTGGTTTGCATTTTGAAAGAGAGAGCAGGAAACCTGCTCTCTCTTTCAAAATGCAAACACAGCTTTCCACATGGGGAGCAGCATGTTAGCTGCTCCCCATGTGGAAAGCAATCCGGCTTCGCGCAGGAGGCGGGGAGCCGGCTGGGACTGTGGGGGAGTGTGGCCAGGAGGGGGCCACGCAGCCCCCTTCCTCAAATAAAAAAAATGTTTAAAAAAAGGGCAAGGCCGGCCCCGGGGATGGGGTCCCGGGGCCTTAAATGGCCTGAGGAGGGGGCCACGCAGCCCCCTCCAAAGTAATAAAAAATCGAGGGCATGCCCCGGGGGATGGGGTCCCCGGGGCCAATACAGGCCCAGGGAAGGGGGGCCACGCTGCCCCCTTCCCGTTTTTTTAATTTATTTAAAAAAAAAAAAAAAAATGCACAGGCCCCGGGGGATGGGGTCCCCGGCGCCAAAAGTGGCCAAGGGAAGGGGGGCCACGCAGCCCCCCTCCCATTAAAAAAAATTAGAAAAAAAAAAACCGACCAGCATCGTGCCGGAGGCCCCGCCCCCTCCTGCAGTACTCTGCAAACGCGCCCCTGGCGCTGCTTTAAGAAGGAAGTAATTCCTTGAATACTGGGGGTCCCTGGGGGCCAACTAGCCCACCAGGAACCTCCAGTATGCGCCAGGGGCTGCGTTGCAGAGAGGTGTACAGAGGCCACGCCCCTTTACACCTCTCTGCAACGCAGCTCTGTGGTGCTTTTAGAAGTACATGGTGGGCTAGTTGGACTCCAGGGACCCTCAGGATTCAAGGGGACTTAATCCCCCAACTTAAAACGCGCCACGGGTGCGTTTGCACAGTGGTGAAAGAGGGGCGGGGCTTCAGGTGACATGTGTGCAAACAGGCCCCGTGGCGCGTTTTAAGATGGGGAATTAAATCCCCTTCAATCCTGAGGGTCCCTGGGGGCCAACTAGCCCAACAGGTACGTCCAGAAAGCGCCACAGAGCTGCATTGCAGAGAGGTGCAAAAGGGGAGTGGCCTCTGAACACCTCTCTGCAACGCAGCTCCTGGCGCATACTGGAGGTACAGGGTGGGCTAGTTGGACCCCAGGGACCCTCATGATTCAAGGGGACTTAATCCCCCAACTTAAAACGCGCCACGGGGTGCGTTTGCACAGATGTCACCTCAGGCCCCGCCCCTCCCTTCACCATTGTGCAAATATTCCTCTAAAATCAGCCGAACTACGAATTCCTATTTACTCACCTGTTATCAGGAGAGACCTCAGTGCTGCATCTTTCAGCCCAGTACTGATCCTGAAAAGTAATTTTAACCGTACTTACCAGTAACTTGAATTTCCTTCCATAGGATATCATTGACTGGTTTCACTTGGAAATTCTTCTAAGTGTGGAGTTTTGGAACTTTATAATATTCCTCTAAAATCAGCCGAAATACGAATTCCGATTTACTCACCTGTTATCAGGAGAGACCTCAGTGCTGCATCTTTCAGCCCAGTACTGATCCTGAAAAGTAATTTTAACCGTACTTACCAGTAACTTGAATTTCCTTCCATAGGATATCATTGTCTGCTTTTTGCTGAAAAAGTTTCTAAGTGTCGATTTTTGAAACATACAAATATTCCTCTAAAATCAACCGAACTACGAATTCCGATTTACTCACCTGTTATCAGGAGAGACCTCAGTGCTGCATCTTTCAGCCCAGTACTGATCCTGAAAAGTAATTTTAACCGTACTTACCAGTAACTTGAATTTCCTTCCATAGGATATCATTGACTTGTTTCACTTGGAAATTCTTCTAAGTGTGGAGTTTTGGAACTTTATAATATTCCTCTAAAATCAGCCGAAATACGAATTCCGATTTACTCACCTGTTATCAGGAGAGAACCCAGTGCTGCATCTTTTAGCCCAGCACTGACCCTGAAAAGTAATTCTAACCGTACTTACCAGTAACTTATATTTCCTTCCATAGGAATCCATTGTCTGGTTTTCAGCAGAAAAGTTTAAAAGTGTCGATTTTCACAAATTACAAATATTCCTTAAAAATCGCCTGTATGACTTAAACGCATTCTTTCAACTGTTTACAGGAGATGCACCGGTGCTGGATCCAGGATCCAACACAGAGTAAGAAAAAGTAACGATAACACTACTTACCTGCTAAGTGAATTTCCTCCCATAGGATAACATTGGTGATTCTATGTGAAAAAGTTTCTAAGTGTCAACTTTTAAAATACAATAATATTCCTTAAAAATCACTACTGTAACCAAAACGCTTTTACTCAACTGTTTACAGGAGATGTCCTAGGACTGAATCTAGGATCCAGTCCTGTGGTTAGAAAAGTAATCCATAAAGTAACTAATTGCATTTAACTAGAAATTCACATTGAGCTCAATGTTGCATTGTGTTTGAAATTGTGTTGCCCATTGCAACAACTGTAACTACTGTACTTAAAACTCTATTGCCTATTTGCAAACTATTTAAACTAAAGTAATTCATTCTGAGAAAGTATATTTTGTAATGTAATGTATAATGTAATTACAATGTAATTTAATAAATAAAATATCTAAAAATAAATAGTTTTAAAAATGTAGTAAATCAGTATCAAAAAAATAAATATAACAATTAATACATTTAAAAATTGTCATTTACAAAACCTTTGAAATTCACTGAAAAAACCATAGGTTTTAGGGCGTTATAGTTAGAAATTAGCATTTAAAAAACCTTTGAAATTCACTGAAAAAACCATAGGTTTCAGGCACGTTATAGTTAGAAATTAGCATTTAAAAAACCTTTGAAATTCACAGAAAAAACATAGGTTTCAGACACGTTATAGTTAGAAATTAGCATTTAAAAACCTTTGAAATTCACTGAAAAAACCATAGGTTTTAGGGACAGTTATAGTTAGTTGGACATTGCACTCGTACAAAACCCGTGAAATTCCCCCGTTATAGTTAGTTCAGCTAACTATAACTCCCGCCCGCAATGCACTGCTGATGACGTCACATATTACATCACTCATGACATGGTCAGTGACATCACTGATGACATCACTGATGACATCTCAAATGACATCACTGATGACATCACTGATGACATCTCAAATGACATCACTGATGACATCACTGATGACATCATCCACGTGATAATCTGATGCACCTCCTCACACCCTAATATAACCTTTGATACACCCACTCTAAATTACAGACTGCCATTCGCAAAACCATAGACACTCCAACACCAATAACTACATACCCACTCACTGATTCTTATGTCTACACACACACACATCCACTCACTCACCCGTACAGTCACTCATACTTATGGTCACTCAGTACAGAACTATCATATGCACTCTTACTCCTATATAGACACTCAAACACCGCCACTCATCCATAGAGGTACCTCTATGTCAGCCTAGTCAGTCATGCAAATAATTAAACACACTGCCATTTACTCACCTATACACTTATACACACACCAGCTCACTTAATCATACAAATACTAGCACATTGTTACGCTCTTATACAATCACTGATACAAGCACACACTCATCCATACAGCCACTATCACAATCACTCACTCTAGCTTATAGCTATTTATATACTCCAACACACATATATACTGCCTTTCACATATGTAGTTACTCACACATGTACCACTGGGACATACATTCATTCACTAACACACTCTTACACACACTTACCCACCCATACAGTCTATCACAGATGCACTCTTGAAACCATCCACCCAGTGAATCACCCACTCACACATCTATGCACAGAGTCGCACACACCCCACCCACACAAACACTCAGGCACCCATACAGATACTCAGACAACCATTCAATAACTCATATAGACACTCATGAAGCTATTCACAAACACATGCAGCCACTTACACAGCAACAGACAGACGGATACAGACATTCACCCAGTTTAGTCACTAACCCATGCATTCAGTAAGATACGTTAAATCACTCACTTCTTATAGAGTCAGTCACGCACCTACTAAATCATCCATACAGACACTTATACACCCACTCATTCTTCAATACGTCTTTTCCTATATATATTAAAAATATTTAAACTTTACAGAAACACACAGTCACTGCATGATGTCAACAGTGATGTCATTTGAGATGTCATCAGTGATGTCATCAGTGATGTCACTGACCATGTCATGAGTGATGTAATATGTGACGTCATCAGCAGTGCATTGCGGGGCGCGAGTTATAGTTAGCTGAACTAACTATAACGGGGGAATTTCACGGGTTTTGTACGAGTGCAATGTCCAACTAACTATAACTGTCCCTAAAACCTATGGTTTTTTCAGTGAATATATATATATATATATATATATATATATATCCCAACACAATACCTCTGAGCCCAGAGGCTTTTTTTTTAAATGACCCGTGACCAAGGTTCGAGGAGCGAACCGAAACGCGTTGGGCATGGCTACGGCCGCTTGCATGGATTAAAGCAACTGAAATCACAGACCCCGAGTGAGTGCGTTTTCAAAAGCCTCTGGGCTCAGAGGTATCGTGTTGGAATATTGACCAGCTGCCCTGCCGGAGAAAATTCGTACCGCCCCAGATAAGGAGCGCTGGCGTTCTGACAAAGGGCGTTGGAGAGTGATATATATATATATATATTATCTACTGGCGGTCGCCAGTAGATAGTTATAGTTACAACCTATTATCCATAGGAAATCCGCGACATTCTATTTGAAATAACTCTCTTGCCGGTTGACGTATCTTCGCAAAATTTTCAAACTTTATGGCCCGCTCCGGTCCGCTCCTACCCTGAAAGTCTCGGGGGATTCGTCAAGCGGGGGCCGAGAAAAGGGGGTCCCAAAACGCGTTTTCCCCATGCAATTTTCCATAGGAAACTTTAGACACGGCTACAGCCCGAACTGCTGAACGGAATTACACCAAATTTGGCAAAGAGGTAGTTCTTGGTTCAGAAAGAACCCTTTTGTTAAATGGTGTAAATCCGTTCAGTAGTTGCTGAGAAAATCAAAAGTAAAAAGATAGTGATATCTATGGCCGAGTAGGGTCCGCGTACCCTCAGCGCACCCTGCGCGCACCGTCCCGATCCCGAGCTGCATGTTAATTGGCTGTCAGCTGGCTGTCAACATTCCGATTCAGGAAATGTTGGCAGCCATTTTGTCCCTCGGTAGAACCGAGGAACAGAAACAAGTGTGCAAAGCGCACAAAGGGGGCAGGGTAGAAACACCCTGACCCCTAGGTTTGCTCAGGGGTCCCACAAGGACCCCCTGGGCAAAAATTATTATTATTTTTTTTTTTAAATCGGCAGGATGCGCTCAGGGTGCGCGAATCCTGCCGAGAAAATCAAGCGCGGACTCCGCGCTCGATGTCAATTGGCCCCGGGTGGGCCAAGTCCCGGGGGCATGATGGGGGTTAATTTTATGTGTGGGGGCCTCTAAGGGCCCCCAAACCCCGAGGACCACCACCCCCCGGGGCTTTATGTGTAATGGTGCGGGAGGGCTCTGAGCCCTCCCGCAGCCCCGGGACCGCCACCTCCCGGGGCTTCTTTTTATTTTTGATTAACCTGTGTGGGGGCTCCAGCCCCCACACACCCCGGGACCACCACCTCCCCGGGGCACTAAGAAAAATTACAATGGGGGTCCGTTTTGGACCCCCAAGCCCCGGGGACCACCACCTCCCCGGGGCTTTCAAAATGTAAGGGAGGGGGCCGCGCGGCCCCTCCTGGAGCCTGTGGTGGCCCTGGGGACCACCACCCCCAGGGCGGCTCCTGCAGTGTCCCGGGTGCCTACCCCGGGACACTGCTGTTTGCAATGACAGGACGGGAGCCTCGCGGCTCCGGTCCTGTTATTACAAACTGCTTTGGATATTGGAAGAGAGAGCAGGAAACCTGCTCTCTCTTCCAATATCCAAAGCTGATTGCTTTCCACATGGGGAGCAGCATGTTAGCTGCTCCCCATGTGTAAAGCAATGCCGGCTCCCGTAGGACACGGGGAGCCGGCGGGACTGTGGGGGTTTGGGGACCCCCACAGTCCCCAACGAGAGGCCAGGCCCCGGGGGATGGGGTCCCCGGGGCCATAAGTGGCCACGGAGGGGGCCACGCAGCCCCCTCCCCAAAGGTAAAAAAAGATTAAAAAAAAAAAAGTGCAAGGCCGGCCCGGGGATGGGGTCCCGGGGCCTTAAATGGCCTGAGGAGGGGGCCACGCAGCCCCCTCCAAATAAAAAAAGAGGCCATGCCCCGGGGATGGGGTCCCCGGGGCCAATACAGGCCCAGGGAAGGGGGCCACGCGGCCCCCTTCCCGTTTTTATTTTTATTTTAATTTTTAAAAAGGGTAAGGCCCTGGGGATGGGGTCCCCAGGGCCTAAAAATAGGAAAAAGGAAGGGGGCTACACAGCCCCCTTCAGGGAAAAACAAAAACAAAAAAAACGATCGGGCCCGCAGGCCCGCCCCTTCCTTCACCACTCTGCAAACGCGCCCCTGGCGCGTTTGCAGAGGGGAACGAATCCCCTTGAATACTGGGGTCTCTGAGGCCAACTAGCCCACCAGGAACCTCCAGTATGCGCCAGGGCTGCCTTGCAGAGAGGTGTACAGAGGCCATGCCCCTTTTACACCTCTCTGCAACGCAGCTCTGTGGCGCTTTTGGAGGTATATGGTGGGCTAGTTGCACCCCAGGGACCCTCAGGATTCAAGGGGAGTTAATCCCCCGACTTAAAACGCGCCACGGGCGCGTTTGCACAGTGGTGAAGGGAGGGCGGGGCTTCAGGTGACATGTGTGCAAACAGGCCCCGTGGCGCGTTTTAAGATGGGGAATTAAATCCCCTTCAATCCTGAGGGTCTCTGCGGGCCAACTAGCCCAACAGGTACGTCCAGAAAGCGCCACAGAGCTGCGTTGCAGAGAGGTGTAAAAGGGGTGTGGCCTCTGTACATGTCTCTGCAACGCAGCCCCTGGCGCATACTGGAGGTTCCTGGTGGGCTAGTTGGCCCGTAGGGACCCTCATGATTCAAGGGGACTTAATCCCCCTACTTAAAACGCGCCACGGGGCGCGTTTGCACAGATGTCACCTCAGGCCCCGCCCCTCCCTTCACCATTGTGCAAATATTCCTCTAAAATCAGCCGAAATACGAATTCTGATTTACTCACCTGTTATCAGGAGAGACCTCAGTGCTGCATCTTTCAGCCCAGTACTAATCCTGAAAAGTAATTTTAACCGTACTTACCAGTAACTTGAATTTCCTTCCATAGGCTAACATTGAATGGTTTCACTTGGAAATTCTTCTAAGTGTGGAGTTTTGGAACTTTAAAATATTCCTCTAAAATCATCCGAAATACGAATTCCGATTTACTCACCTGTTATCAGGAGAGACCTCAGTGCTGTATCTTTCAGCCCAGTACTGGTCCTGAAAAGTAATTTTAACCGTACTTACCAGTAACTTGAATTTTCTTCCATAGGCTAACATTGACTGGTTTCACTTGGAAATTCTTCTAAGTGTGGAGTTTTGGAACTTTAAAATATTCCTCTAAAATCAGCCGAAATACGAATTCCGATTTACTCACCTGTTATCAGGAGAGACCTCAGTGCTGCATCTTTCAGCCCAGTACTGATCCTCAAAAGTAATTTTAACCGTACTTACCAGTAACTTGAATTTCCTTCCATAGGATATAATTGCCTGCTTTTTGCTGAAAAAGTTTCTAAGTGTTGATTTTTGAAACATACAAATATTCCTCTAAAATCAGCCGAAATACGAATTCCGATTTACTCACCTGTTATAAGGAGAGACCTCAGTGCTGTATCTTTCATCCCAGTACTGGTCCTGAAAAGTAATTTTAACCGTACTTACCAGTAACTTGAATTTCCTTCCATAGGCTAACATTGACTGGTTTCACTTGGAAATTCTTCTAAGTGTGGAGTTTTGGAACTTTAAAATATTCCTCTAAAATCAGCCGAAATACGAATTCCGATTTACTCACCTGTTATCAGGAGAGACCTCAGTGCTGCATCTTTCAGCCCAGTACTGATCCTCAAAAGTAATTTTAACCGTACTTACCAGTAACTTGAATTTCCTTCCATAGGATATCATTGCCTGCTTTTTGCTGAAAAAGTTTCTAAGTGTTGATTTTTGAAACATACAAATATTCCTCTAAAATCAGCCGAAATACGAATTCCGATTTACTCACCTGTTATCAGGAGAGAACCCAGTGCTGCATCTTTTAGCCCAGCACTGACCCTGAAAAGTAATTTTAACCGTACTTACCAGTAACTTATCTTTTCTTCCATAGGAATCCATTGTCTGGTTTTCAGCAGAAAAGTTTCAAAGTGTCGATTTTCACAAACTACAAATATTCCTTAAAAATCGCCTGTATGACTTAAACGCTTTTTTCAACTGTTTACAGGAGATGCACCAGTGCTGGATCCAGGATCCAACACTGAGTAAGAAAAAGTAACGATAACAGTTTTTACCTGCTAAGTGAATTTTCTTCCATAGGATAACATTGGTGATTCTATGAGGAAAAGTTTCTAAGTGTCAACTTTTAAAATACAATAATATTCCTTAAAAATCACGACTGTAACCAAAACGCTTTTACTCAACTGTTTACAGGAGATGTCCCAGGACTGAATCTAGGATCCAGTCCTGTGGTTAGAAAAGTAATCCATAAAGTAACTAATTGCATTTAACTAGAAATTCACATTGAGCTGAATGTTGCATTGTGTTTGAAAATGTGTTGCCCATTGCAACAACTGTAACTACTGTACTTAAAAGTCTATTGCCTATGTGCTAAGTATTTAAACTAAAGTAATTCATTCTGAGAAAGTATTTTTGTAATGTAATGTATAATGTAATTACAATGTAATTTAAAAAATAAAATATGTAAAAGAAATTGTTTCTAAAAATGTAGTAAATCAGTATGAAAAAAATAATATAAAAATTAATACATTTAAAAAACCTTTGAAATTCACTGAAAAAACCGTAGGTTTCAGGCACGTTATAGTTACAAATTAGCATTTAAAAAACCTTTGAAATTCACTGAAAAAACCATAGGTTTCAGACACGTTATAGTTAGAAATTAGCATTTAAAAAACCTTTGAAATTCACTGAAAAACCATAGGTTTCAGATATGTTATAGTTACAAATTAGCATTTAAAAAACCTTTGAAATTCACTGAAAAAACCATAGGTTTTAGGGACAGTTATAGTTAGTTGGACATTTCACTCGTACAAAACCCGTGAAATTCCCCGTTATAGTTAGTTCAGCTAACTATAACTCGCGCCCATAATGCACTGCTGATGACGTCACATATTACATCACTCATGACATGGTCAGTGACATCACTGATGACATCACTGATGACATCTCAAATGACATCACTGATGACATCATCCACGTGATAATCTGATGAAGCTCCTCACACCCTAATATAACCTTTGATACACCCAATCTAAATTACAGACTGCCATTCGCAAAACTATAGACACTCCAACACCAATAACTACATACCCACTCACTGATTCTTAGGTCTACACACACACATCCACTCACTTACCCGTACAGTCACTCATACTTATGGTCACTCAGTACAGGACTATCATATGCACTCTTACTCCTATATAGACACTCAAACACCGCCACTCATCCATAGAGGTACTCACACACCTAGTCAGTCATGCAAATAATTAAACACACTGACATTTACTCACCTATACAGTTATACACACACCAGCTCACTTAATCATACAAATACTAGCACATTGTTACGCTCTTATACAATCACTGATACAAGCACACACTCATCCATACAACCACTATCACAATCACTCACTCTCGCTTATAGCTATTTATATACTCCAACACACATATATACTGGCTTTCACATATGTAGTTACTCACACATGTACCACTGGGACATACATTCACTCACTAACACACTCTTACACACACTTACCCACCCATACAGTCTATCACAGATGCACTCTTGAAACCATCCACCCAGTGAATCACCCACTCACACATCTATGCACAGAGTCGCACACACCCCACCCACACAAACACTCAGGCACCCATACAGATACTCAGACAACCAATCAATAACTCATATAGACACTCATGTAGCTATTCACAAACCCATGCAGCCACTTACACAGCAACAGACAGACGGATACAGACATTCACCCAGTTTAGTCACTAACCCATGCATTCAGTAAGATACGTTAAATCACTCACTTATAGAGTCAGTCACGCACCTACTAAATCATCCATACAGACACTTACACACCCACTCATTCTTCAATACGTCTTTTCCTATATATATTAAAAATATTTAAACTTTACAGAAACACACAGTCACTGGATGATGTCATCAGTGATGTCATTTGAGATGTCATCAGTGATGTCATCAGTGATGTCACTGACCATGTCATGAGTGATGTAATATGTGACGTCATCAGCAGTGCATTGCGAGGGCGCGAGTTATAGTTAGCTGAACTAACTATAACGGGGAATTTCACGGGTTTTGTACGAGTGAAATGTCCAACTAACTATAACTGTCCCTAAAACCTATGGTTTTTTCAGTGAATTTCAAAGGTTTTTTAAATGCTAATTTGTAACTATAACATATCTGAAACCTATGGTTTTTTCAGTGAATTTCAAAGGTTTTTTAAATGCTAATTTGTAACTATAACTGTCCCTAAAACCTATGGTTTTTTCAGTGAATATATATATATATATATATTTATATCCCACTTAGTAATTACTCACCATTTTCCAGCCAGTCCCCCATGCCCCTGACACATTTACTATAAAAATGTATACCTATGTGTGTGAAGATCTCTGTCACCTTGGCAGAGATCTCAACAGAGAAAGTTATGAGAGGTGGAGTCGTATATGAATAGTGCTACTGTGGTGCACCTGTTTGTACTACAGAATTCAATTTTTGAATTCAAGAACCTTATAAGGCTTCCTTAAAGCATGAAATAAGTAAATTCATGTAATTTCACATACATTTCCTGAAATTTCTGGTAACTATACAAAAGCAAATAATGTATGATATTTGCAAAAACAAACAGTGGGAGAAAATTATCCACTTTGAGGTAGAACATTGAATTGCAGAAGTTTTTTTGTTTGGAATACATGTCCTGAAAGCAAAGGCGGGCAAAAATTGTAAACTTAGCAAATTTCACAAACTGTGAAGTGTAATATTTGCTAATTTTACCCAACTTTCTCCAACTTTTAGGGTGATGTTAAGTTATTTTGTGTAAATGTAATTGATGTCATTGGCTAATATTGCATGCTCGTCTTGATATGTTAGACTGGATTCATTCATATTCTGGATAGGTAGAATTTAGAGGAAGGGAGAACAAGAGAGAGAATAAGAGTGAGAGAGAGTGTGTGTGAGAGAGAAGAAGAGAGCATGTTTGTATGTATGCATGTGCATTTAATTTCTGCTTAGAAATATTTCAAAACCATACTCTCTTGTGATCGAGCTGTTAAGTTTTCAGATTTAATATTCTTGGAAGTAATTAAAAAGCAGGTTGTAAATGTAAATACTTCATAAAGGTGAATGTTTAACAGTCTAGAAGCCTGGCAATTGAGGAAGAACTTCAAAAAGTATTTGGGGATGTGTTACTTCTAATTTCCTGGCCTAAAGTGTGTGGAAGGGCAAACTGATTCTGCATGCAACACTTGTTGCCTTATTTTAGAACTGAACATAGTCTTATCACAAATTCAATGTTAAGTCACTTTCCATGAGTAAATACTCACTCAAGTATTTCCAACTAACTAGAAAGTATCCACCTTGGCTAATGTTTTCTTAGAAAATATATAATTATATATGCAAGCTTTGTGCATTTTCTCACCAAGTCCATATTGATACTGTAAGAAATGTGGTTGACTGAGGTGTGAGCGCTGGTCAAGCAGCAACCAGAAACTCCTCAAAAAACTGCAGAACATTCAGAATGCATCTGCTAGACTCATCCTCAATATTCCCCTCCGCAGCCTCATCACTGGCCACCTGAGAGACCTCCACTGGCTCCCAGTCAACAAAAGAATCAACTTCAAGCTCCTTACACTCGCCTACAAAGTTCTACACAACGCCGGACCTGCGTACCTCAACCACTGCATCGCATTCCACGTACCTACCAGAGACCTCCACTCCGTTCAACTGGCCCTGGCCGCCGTCCCACATATCTGCCTGACCACGGAAGGAAGAATAGCCTTCTCCTACCTTGCAGCAAGGACCTGGAACACCCTGCCTCTCCACCACAGGCAATCACCATCACTGCCTCAATTCAGGAAAGGCCTTAAGACCTGGCTCTTCGACTGAGCCACAGAAGCAACTTTCGACGAATTAGCAGACTCCCCCCAGCGCCTTGAGATCCTTACGGGTGAGTAGTCATGCTTTACAAGTCACCTGATTGATTGATTGAGCCACAATCCTTGTTAGGGTAAGGCATAAGCAAACCCAAATTAACCTGTGTTCAACCACCTGGTAGTTTGGCACAGAGCAGTCAGGCTTAACTTAGAGGCAATGTGTAAATTATTTGGGCAGCACTTCATACAGTAGGACAGTGAAAAAAACACACAAAAAGGATCCCATGCAAAATTAGAAAACTAGAGCTGCATTTAATAAATACATCAAGACCAGAATGACAAAAATCCAATCAGTAGAACCGGAGTTAATACCTCGGATATCTGGTTGCACTGGACCCAGTCAAAGTCAAACGTGCAGGCCGACTGCAAGGGAGTGCACGTCGGACACAGTTCCAGATTAGTCCCACTAAAGTTTTACCTTATCAAGTTTTGTGCCAAGAGTGCTGTTCACACTTGAGATCCCCGCAAGGAGCAAGGAGAGCATCACAGGAGGTTGGCGGCATGGCATGAAGAGCATGTGTGAAGAGCAGGTCACAGGTCGCAGATGGGTAGGCTGTAGCTACGCGTTGCTGGTCACCATGAGTGGTCAATGCTGCAGTGTGAAAAGAAGGGCTGACAGTGCTTCATGCTTATTTTTGGTGCAAGCAGCACAGTCTTGATGCAAATGGGCCCATTTGCGGCCACAAAGAGTGTAAGCTCACTGAGCACACCAAGGGTCCAGAACCTGAGGGGCACCACTTTGGGTCAGGAACTTGCTGCAGCTGGGTCCAGGAACCGGTTGGGGAGCCTTTTATTTCCATGAGGCTCAGATAAGGAAGCCAGCAGGCTAGACTTTGGAGTTACTTTGGGATCCTGGGTTCAATATCAAGTTGCAGGTCCAGTTCTTCTGCCCCAGGCAAGAGGGCAGCAGGCAGTAAGCCAGCACAGCAAGGCAGTAGCTCCTTCAGAGTAACAGTCCAGCAGGATGACAGTCCTTTCAGCAGCAAAACAGTCCTTCCTGGCAAATTACCCACAGGTCCAGAAGTGTACTGAAATGTTGGTGTCTGAGGTCCAGTATTTATACCCAGTTGTTCCTTTAAAGTGGAGGAGAAACTTCCAGAGGATTTCTATTGGAAGTCCCCAGGCATCCTGACTTCCCTGTCCTGGCTCCAGACCAACAACAGGGGATATGCAGCCGTTTGTGTGGAGGCAGGACACAGCCTATTCAAGTGTAAGTGGGGCTGTGCCCAGCTCCTCCCTCCTATCCTGCCAGTGATGGCCCATTAGGCACACTTCAGCGTCCTCTTGTGTGTAGCTGTCTAGGAGGTATACATAAAGCTCAGATATCAGCTACACTCTGTCACATGACTAGACACAGGCTACAGGCAAAAATTGGCTAAAGCAAGAAAATGCTAACTTTCTAAATGTGGCATTTTCAGAATTGCAATTTAAAATCTGACTTCATCATAGGTTAGGATTTTTTATTATGATTCCAGAGACACCAAAAATTAATTGATTATCTCTTCCCATTTGTAAATTACACTTATAGAATGTAATAAGGCAACTCTAATGATATCCTATGGGTGAGATAGGCCTAACAGTAGCAAGAAATGAACTACTAGGACATGTAACACTTAAAAGTACATGTCCTACGTTTTAAATATATTGCACCCTGGGCACATATAGTACCACCTTACAAGAGGGGACCTACAAGTAAATTAAATGTGCCAGTTTGGTATAAGTCAATTTAACATTTTACGGGGAGAGCACAAGCACTTTCGCACTGGTTGGTAGAGGTAAAGTGCACAGGGTCATAAGACAAACAAAAACAAATTCAGCAAAAAAATAGGAGGAGGAAGGCAAAATGTCTGTGAATGACTCTGCAGAAAGGGCCAAGTCCAACAGATACCAATGGCAATGATAAGCATCCCTTCTCTTTGGCTTTTCATATCATTTATAAGAAGGCCGGTTCTAGGATTTGCGGGGCCCTGGGCCAAAAGGGAATGTGCGAGGCCCCTCTAATTTACATTAGTGACACAGCTCAGGAATCTGCTTGGCAGACTCCTCCTGGTCCGCAGCTCCTCCTCTCAGCCTCCTACAAGCACCTCTTTTACAGCTCCTATCGAGCTGAAGGTAATTGTGGGCTGAAAGTTAAAACTGTGGGGGTGCTAAAATGCTGGACAATTGGCTTCTCGCAGTGTCTCTGAAGGGTCTCCTTGCAATTGGGACAAGAGGAAGTGTCTACCTCCCCTAGGCCTATGGACACCATCCCTGAGAGGCCCGGGGAGGGGGGCCCTCCCATGGACCCTAATTGCAAGGAGACACCTTTCTTTCAAATGGATCACCAGGGAAACAACAGGACACACCACCGGTGCTGGGCCCCGTGCTGGTGGGCTGAGTGCGAGGCCCTGGGCAGCTGCCCACACTGCCCATGCCTAGCGCCGGCCCAGGTTTTATGTGTAGTGGAGCTGCCGCATTCGTGGCAAATTTACTGTAACCTGTACATTCATAAAACACTACTTAAAAAAAGGAGTTTTAGGACAGCACACTTCAGCCATTGTTTTCATGCAGCGTCAGTCATATTTTGGATTAGGCCATTGTTAGCATTCAAGAGGGGGCAACGGGTCAGCTTTCTTCAGCCATTGGCTTCTCTGCTGCTTTATATACATTTTAATCATACCACGGGATGTCCATTCGTGTTTAATGTGTAAGGAAGTATGAGAGACATCGTTTTGCTGGATTATGGCATCTGGTTTGGGAGCGGCAAGCATCTAGAAGAAGAACGTTGTCCACTTCAGGAAAATGCTTAATCCAGACTGTTCATTCACTTTAAGGATGCAAAATACAACAGCTTCTGAAGTAATTTTCTTTCTGCTGGGATACTCATTTACAATGCAGAGCATCCAACATTCTGCCTGCTAATCCTGCTGGGCTGCTCATTTAGTATGCAGAGAACCCAGCAGCCAACACACCACTGCAGTACAGAATCCCACAACCTTCAGCATATTTCACTCTGCTGGGCGGTTTATATAGAAAACAAAACTGACACTTTGTGCTGCAGACAGTCTGTTCACTTGAAGAGACTAAATATAGTCCTCAAACAGGTTTTTAAGGATGTTCCCAAAATTATTTCACACGAGCCTGAAAATAAGTCAGCATGCCAAGCAAGCAGGAAATATTGGTCATATTCACATGAAACAGTTCATCCAAAAGAAAGTGAACAAATTCTTTTATCCTTCACTTTTTTTCTTCAATATATGTATTTACCCGTGTGCAGTAGGTCGACAGAAGAACAATATATGGGTGATACGTTCTTTATATAACATTATTGTCCCTCTTGGTCAGTGCCATTGGAATTACGCGGCAGTGAAGGACCAAATTATGTGGCAGAGTTGACTAAATTCTGCAGCAAGAGAAGGCAAATTATGCGATGTAATGCATCACATTTTGTGACAGTATTACTGCATTATTCGTAATTTTTACTCATGCTTATATTGTCTGGGCAAAGGTTTCACGTTATTAGTACTGGTTTAACACCCAAGTGGAGCAATAGGCAAGAGAAAGAATATCAGTCAACTTTTGAAAAGGGTCTTCCACTTCGCCGACTACAAGTGCAGTCTTGTTTTCAGTAACATTTGAGCTAGGAATATTTTTTTTACTAAAATCTATGCTTATGCAGCAGATGAAGGATAATGTAGCAAATGTAGCACATACATACTTATTCAAAAAAACGCTGCAGCAGCCAAATTGCATAATTTCAGTGGCACTGCTCTTTGTGTATGCATGTATCATGATTGGTGATCCGAGCTCAGTACATGCAGCTTGAAGCTCATCATACTGTGATGTCACAAGAGGTAAATCACCATGATGAAAGACAACATAAATGCAACCTTTTCTTCTCTGCAGGTCTGGAAAGGCCTATAAGACAACCTGGCAGTGCCAGAAGAGCTAATCTGACAGGTAAGTGTGTGGGCTGTTTTTTGGATATTTATGGGACTGTTTATGGTTAGGTGGATAGATTTTTAATGTTGATAATTTTTTGATATTACCGCAAATATTGCCTACAGCAGGCACAAATGCATTTAGTTTCCAATACTTTGCAAAACACCTAACCAGCCTGTCTTTGCAAGTTCAAAATTTGCCAAATTAGCAAATGTAGGCCTTTTTTTTAGCGTTTTGAATCACTTAAGAGGTCCGCTTTAATATTAGTGCCTGGGTCGATTTTCTGTCCTAGTCTGACCTTGCTCCACTGTTGCAAAAGATATGACTGTGAATGCCTTGTACTGTGTGATGGAACAGCACCTTGACACTTAGGCCCAGATTCTCAAAGGTTTAGCATCAGGTTAGTGTTACTTTTTCAATGTAAATCTGACTTTAAACCTGTTTTGGGATTTAAAAACCAACCCTAATTGGTATTAGCGTTGGTTTATAGGGGAAAGTAACGCAAAGCAGCGCAAAACACTGCTTTGCATTACTTTGCATCAAGAGGGTGTTACATAGGGGGTTCATGGGCATTCCCATTCAACCACCCATGCTTTTGACCTTAACCCTATTCACTAACATTGGTAGAAACGGTTGAGCACCAAAAATTAATGCTGCTGAAAAGCAGGCGTTAAAAGGAGAAATGTTTTCATTTCTCTGTTCTTTCCAACTTTGCATGCTTGCTGCACTGTACAGCACACATACAAAGTAGAAACAGCTTTTAAATTGGCCTAGACATAATATTTTGTACGGGAAGGCTACCCTTCGTGTACAAAACCTATGCTAGACTCAGGCACACACCTTGGCACTATGGCACTAAGGTGTGTGCCTGGCACAAAGCAACTGAAATCAGCAACAGCTCTAGGGAGAGGGGAGGAGAGTGCCATATCTCTGTGAATATGGCGCTCTCCTGTTCTCTCCCTGTCGCGCAACGCACCACAGCTTCTTTTGGGGCTGCATTGCATTGCTTGACTGCTACGAGAATCTGGGCCTTAGAGTGGGGGCACGAAAGAGCTGTTTTGTGTTTGTGGACTATGACTAGACACATGGCAAGTACTCTACACTCCGAACAATAACTCCTTCAGCAAAGCTACACCGATGCAGCTTGCACTGATCTGCCTTTCAAGCAATTCCAAACACTGTCCACACACTTGTCCATGCGAGGGTTCATTGGATGTGTCTACCTGAGACTGTTTTTTGATGACTAATGCTACACTGGGTTGCATTACATTTACATCCACTGTGACTTCTGAGGAGCAACTTTTGAAATTAATGTGCAGTTATCAATCATGTGTGCAGTACAGTGCAAACATTCAAAGAGCAACCAAATGTACTAGTGCCGCCATTAGCCAGGGACCTCTGTGTTCAACTTGCATCTCACATTTGCCAGTAATGTTGGGATAGAAAGTCGAGTATTAGTTGGGAAGGATGTGAGTTATTTCCAAATGCTGAGCCCAGGTCAATCACATAGTTTTAATAATTAAACATGAGCTCAGTCTTTGCAAGGTATGATAGAGAGTGGGCAGACTTAAAATGTGCTAATTTTCCAGCAGTACCAAAACAGTTAAAAAGTTAAAACAATCCCAAAACCAATTTAGGAAAAAAAGACAAAAATAATGAGAAAATTTCACACAAAATAAAATCCGATCAGGTAATGGTAGATACACATTTTTTAAGTTTATAAGTTAAAAAGCACAAAGAAGCAGCATAGTATCTATCAAGTGCAGTTGACTTGCAAGTTGAAGCTGAAATCTATGCACCGGAGGCCCACTAAGTCTAGTTGGATGACCCGGTAAACGATTTTACCTCTGCACTTAGGGGCATGTTTACTAAAAACTGTTGGAATGCAGCTCAGCATTCATAGTTCCTGTGCTGCATTGCACGAGTGAGAGAAAGCAAGAAAGCTCATATCTGCTAAGATCTATCACTGTCCTGCTCTCTCCCTAGTGCTGGTGCACAATAAGGCTGCCTAAAGGCACCCAGACACTTTTACATCATAGTGCAACAATGTGTGTGATGTCTAGCAAAGGTTTTGTAGTGGAAGATGCTCCTCCTGAACAAAATAATATGCAAACAAAATACTATGCCTAGGCAAACTTTAACAAGGTTCCCATGTTGGATGTGTGCTGAACAGTACAGTACATATGTAAAGTCAGAAAAGGATGCATAGATAAAGGAACTTCTCCAAGTTAATACTACTCTCATAAAGGCAGTCATTTTTGGTGCAAAACCCTATCTACTATTATTAGTAGATAGAACTTTGCATAAAAACCCATTTATCACCCATGGAATGTCTCCCTGATGCAAAGCACTGTTTTGCGTTACTTTCAGGCAACTTTCAAGTATAAAAACAAGTATTGTGCTGGAAAGGAAATTAGAAATAAACATTTGACACTGGTTTGCATCATTTCTGTGATGCAAATCTAGTGCAAATGTTAGTAAATCTGCCCTTCATTCATCCTTTTGAAATGAGAAATCCTCCATTTGGGCAGGGATGAAGGCGGTTCCTGACTCTTACTCTTGAAATCAGCTACTTGCTAGGCAAGGTCCCTTCGTAGTGTTGGGTTTGGCAGGGAAACCTCTGTGGGGAAGATTCAAATTTCACACCTGCTAAAGTCCTTTTGTTGATCAGGCACTTGGACCATCTTTGCCTGGTCCCAATTTTTACATTGGGACTTCGCCATCCTTTTATAGTCAATTCCACTTGCTGGACAATCTGGTAAGCTGTGGCCGGGAGGAGAGCATTGAAGTTGAATGTACAGTTCAATACAATACGAACCACTTGTAGAGTGCACTGCTGCCTCAAAGAGGCATCCCAGCGTTAGCGGCAGAGATCAGAAAAGGGAAAGCCTGCTAGCCATGAACTTAAGAGTTTTAAGTTTCTTTCTGAGGACAGATTCTTAGAGGCTGCACCACAAACTGAGAGGAAGAGCATTTCACAATTTGTAAGTGAGAAAGGCAAAAGATCCTTAAGAATGCAAGACAATTGAAGCATTTTGAGGTTATTATATCTAAGGGATCGGACTTGGCAATAGTGCTTAAATCTAGGGGTAGGTGGTGTGACACCGAAACTCATGGATGAATCTTCAAGATTAAGTGAGCGGCAGAGTTCTGAATTGTTTGTAAGCATTGAATTGGGTATGATGGCAAACCCAAATACAAGCTTTTAGCATAGTCCAGTTTGGACGTGAAGAAGGCATGGCCAATCATCTTGCGAAAGTCTTCAGGAATAAGGTGGAGCATCCTGTTAAATGACCTAAGTGTGGCAAAGCAAGTGACAGAGATAGCCTTGATTTGGGGCTCAAAAGTAAGATTAGAATCAAATTTCACATTTGGTTTCTCACTATATGTGCCGGAAGACGGGGAGCATCCAATTCTGTAAGCCACCAGTTGCTGGAATCCGGAGAGGCCTTGGTGCCAAAGAAAACAATCTAATTTTTTCCTGAATTAAGCTTTAAGCAGCTTACATTCTTCCATTCAACTACTGACTTCAAGCAAAGCATAAAAAACTCAAGGTTTCTGACACATTTTTTGAGGTGTTGGGTGTCATCCGCATAGGAGACCACCCATGTTGGAATAAAAATTATGTTTTCACATGATTTTATGTAAGTTAGCATTTGCGGTGATATTTTGTGTATAGGCACAATTTTGTATCGTGATCACAACTAATTCTTTACTATTTCGGAGAAACGGCCTTCTCTAGGTTACGTTTCTTCAGAGCTGAGTTCTGCCACACTATTGAATCCACTGTTCTTATTAGCGCATACCTTTCTTTTTAGATGTAAGCCTTCTCCCACTTGCCTAGTGGTGGGCACAGGCAGAGTGACCTTGAATAGTAGATAATGTGTGCCCGGCCTCAGAATCGAAACTTACTCCTTTGTAATTTACTGTCCAGCTGCATCTCTCTGGAAAATTCCATGGTGGGGGTGCTTTCATTGGTTTTGAAGTGTATTTAATGTTTTGTTATGCTTGCTGATGTCAGTCCCTCTGCAGCACTCCTTAGCATTCTCTACTGTCTGACCGACTCTTCATTTGGTATGGAAGGTAACCCTGGGCGTAAAATCCGCTCCGCTCGTGGAGTTTGCGGATTTTTGGCAACTCCGCATTCCGCGTAGAACGCGGAGTTACCAAAAACTCCGCGCTCAACAGCGGAGTGGAGTTTTTTTGTGTTTGCGTTCTCAAAATGCGTTTTCGCTCGAGCGGGAGCGACTTACCGGGATGCCTGCGATCACTGACAAGATTTCCCATCTGTTCGCGAGCGCCACGAGAATTGGTAGCCAGCCGCACGTTCCTGCGAGAGTGTGCGATCGCGAACACGTCATTCGGGCACACCATCGGACTTCCGATGGACGTTTTGCGAAGATCGCGATCCCGAACACGCAGAATTTGCAATCTGGAGAAGATTCTCTCTTGAACAGCATCAAAACCTTCTCGAAACGGTGATTTGGATTAAAAAAACTCCTCAGATTGACATTTGGCTGTACTTTTTTGTGCAAGGAGTCCTTTTTCTTTTTTTAGTTTTTTTTTTAAGAGGAAGGAAGTGCCACAGAGTCTCCAACTTCCTGCTCCTGTCCAGCTGGCTCCTCCCAGTGCTTTGTCCGTCTCCTATTCACTTTTCATTTGGATTTGAAGCTGGAAGGATCACTCTTTGTGGCTGCTGCATCATATATCATTGGATTTGAGGACTTTTGAATCTGAGATTTCACAAGTAAGTTGGAAAATTGGTGTTGTTTGTTCGATTGGGGCTTTGCACCTACATTTTTTTTGTACTTTTCATTGTTTTTTTAAAATTTATTATGGTGGGTGGCCTGTAGTTCAGTAGGAGCCTAGTTGTTTCTTTGTAAGTAATTTTTCATCTTTTATAAAGGAAACATGTTGCACAGTTCACTGTATTTTCTCCAACTTTTGAAATTAATTTATTTGCAATATTTATTTAATTCATTAGCCCAGTAGTCTGCCAATACAATAGGCCTTTCAGCCAGTAAGCCCAGAGCTACTCATGGGTGCATCAAACAACTGTTTATGTGGTGTCTGTTGAATTTAAACATCATTTAGGGCCTGGATGGCATTGAATTGAATAGCAAAATGTGTTTTCTTTGGGGTATTTTACTTTTTTCTTGTGTGTTCAATGAATGCCTTTGTTGGATGTGTGTGGTGTGGTTGTTTAACTTGCAAACCTTTTTTTATCCCTGTGGATTTTCGTTTTTGCATTGTTGCATTAAAGCTGTGTTGTTTAGCATGCCTCCTTTGTCTGGCCATATAGGGCCTGCTTCAGTTCATTGTTTTCCAGGCCTCCTGCTTGTTGTGAGTGACAATGTGGCTGGTGGCCATTTTGTGGTGGTACTTAGTGTGCTGCTTTGCCATAGGCCTGCATGTCTTTCCTTTGTTCCTCTTGGCTTACTTCTTCTTGTTGTTATGGCTGGTGGCCATTTTGTGAAGGCAGCCAGTGTGCTTCTGCATTAGGCCTGCAAGATTTCTTTGTGGTGGCCATGCCTTGTTGTTGTTGTTTTGCATGCAATTTTTTCTTTTTTTACCCAGCAAAAAAATGCAGCACAGTTCACTACATGTTCTAATACATTTGCAATATTATTGATTTGAATTGATTCACTCTGTTGCCTAGTCTGCCAATAGGTTTTCCATCCAATAGGCCCAGAGCTACTCATGGGTGCATGAAACAACTGTTTCTGTGGTGTCTGTTGAATTTAAACATCATTTAGGGCATGGATGGCATTGGATTGAATTGCAAAATGTGTTTTTTTGTGAGGTTTTTCACTTTTTTCGTGTGTGTTAATTAAATGCTTTTGCTGGATGTTTGTGGTGTGGTTGTTGTGTAACTTGCAAACCTTTTTTAGCCCTGTGGATTTTCATTTTTGCATTGTTGCATTAAAGTTGTGTTGTTTAGCATGCCTCCTTTGTCTGGCCATATAGGCCTGTTTGAGTTCATTGTTTTACAGGCCTCCTGCTTGTTGTGACTGTAAGTGACTGTGAGTGACCATGTGGCTGGTGGCCATTTTGTGGTGGTAGTTAGTGTGCTGCTTTTGCCATAGGCCTGCATGTCTTTCCTTTGTTCCTCTTGGCTTACTGCTTCCATCCCCATTGATCATAACTATAGCTATCCTCCTTTGTTTCCGAGCCAAGAGGGACTGCCCCTTAAGAACAACAGGTAATGATGGATGGCATGAATTGGACGCTGACTCTGAGTGATTGCTGTTTGTGTTGTTGTTGTTGCGCATGAAGTGTACTAGTATTATTTAATCTACACACAAAAAAGTTACTCAAGTCAATGTTTCCCTTCTTGTTGTTTAATAACAAAATTGTACTTCTACTGCAGGCCGATCCATTGCATTTTTGAATATGGAATCTGGACTTGTTGTATTCCTCTTAGGGTGTCCATACACGGGCTTTCCTTTATCATGTCCTTATATAGGCACAATTCGCCCTGCCTTATATATGCATAAAATCCCAGTCCTTATTTAGGCATTAAACCGTGCACTCCAAATACAGGCATGGTCTCCGACATCCGTCCACCCTAACGTCACAACGAGTTCTTGAAGAACAGACCCTTAGGCTTCGGGAGTTTCCCTAGCACAGGACTATTGATTTCTTCAAGGACTCATCTATTATGCATGAACCATTATACCTTAGGGGTTCATTCATGACATCTTCCGCTGTCCGATTCACGTCAATGCTAACATTCTGAGGTACCTCTCAGGTATAAATATACCTCCCCTAGCCCTTGTAAACTAGAGGAGACCTCGACTTCAGAGGAGCCCGTTTCCCGGCCTGATGCACTGAGAAGACGCTGTCATCCCTGCACGTAGAGAGTCCAGCTTCCAGTGATCTGACTTCCCTTGCGGGGTGTTGGAGTTCGAATCTGGAAAGAGATTCCCACCTCTCTCATTCTTAAGGTATGGAGCTGACTAGAACCTAGAGGGACTCTTGGCATACTAGGCATACTAGGCTTAACATACTCTTAGTATACCATAGTAAGGAATACTTCACCTACTTCATACCTCTCCCTACACCTAGGTTAGGTTAGGTACATTGGGGTAGAACTAGCTTAGAAACGCATCGTATGAGTACTCGCATTTTTAGCTCATGTTATTTATGTATGTGAATATACGCTAAAAGATAATGCTAACGCAGTATTATTTATTTCTACTGCTTACGCTGTACATTATTTAGCTTGCATACTGTCCTGTGATCATAACAGCACATTTAACTTACACGAGAAACAAGACTGTTCAATAAATCTTTTATTGAAACGCCCGTCTATTCTTTCTGTGTAACTTTGAGGAAAACTATGTATGCACGATTGAGCTGAGTGAAATAGTTATCTATTGTTTCCACGACTCTGGGACACGTTCTGATTCTAAAGGGAAACAAAGTTGTCATGTTTTGCGGCTGCCAGAAACTACTCCCTTCTTGTTGTCAAGGAGTTTCTAGTAGCCTCTGAGCTAGCTGGCACAAGTAATTAAGTTTAATATACTCGATAGGGACATACTGACCTTAGTCCTATGTCAAACCTATAGGGGATATTATTCCAATGCGCAGAGCCTATTAGGGAAATAGGAGCTACACTACATGGCGCCCAACGTTTGGTAAGGCGGTAATTTAACGCTAGATACTGAGTAACTCAGCCGTCCTTTTTCTCTCAAGACCCCTACACATATACTCCAAAAGACGTCTGGAGTGGGCAGGGTTAAGTATCCACCACGGCTACATAGGGAAACACCCTATATATTGGCTGTTTGGTTTGTTCAACATTGAAGGATACAGTGTTCCAAAATATTGTGCACCTTATCTTTGTTTCCTTGAAACTTGTTCTACATTTTTCAAAAAACAAAAATGTCCACACGCGGGGACAATGACACCGAGAACGGTGTGGCTGCGGCTGACCCAGTCGTAACAGCTTATAATATCACTGGTTTAATTGAAACAGAGGAGGGTGTTATAGACATCCCTCAAAACTTAAGAAGAGCCATCACTCTAAAAAACTCATAAAACACGGCCTACCACCAAGAGGCGGTAGAGCAGTTTTCGTGATAGAGGCACACGAAACCTTTCAGACAGAGGTATTCTATTCATGGGTAATATTTCCTGAATCAAATTCAGTAACACACACGTTTCACTTCTACAAAGAAGATGATCCACCAGAGGAATACATTCCTTTCGAGGATATAGAAATTCCATTAACATGCCAGGAGCATCAGCTCTGGTTTAAAGGCGCCCTAAAACATCACAAAAACATTACCAGGCTCGGTCCACTAGGTAGACCAGGAGCAACATGGCTGATTCTAGCCGGCTATACACCTCATCCCGACATTGAAGAAATGTCAGACGAGGAACTACTTGTTCAACTACAAGAAATAATAAAAATCTACAGACAACTGGTCCAATATGTCATGCGGACTTTCACAGTCCAGCAACCACTGACACTTCCAAATACAACTCCCCAACAGGGGAATACACTAAAAATTACACCACAGACTCTCTACGCAGTCATGGGTAAAATGCCCACAAAACGTGAGCAAATTCCATTCTGGATAGCTAAAAAATTACTCAAATCGAAGCAGTATTTCCAAATACTAGTCCGTATGAGAAACACAGAATCCTAACAATCAGTTTACCGATGGGGATCACACCACAACTGGAAGACTGCACCACTTGGGGCTCAGTCTTTGCTGCCATCTATACTAAAACACATGGTATTCCATCAATTGCGGTAATACCAGAAGTCCTGAAACAAATTCAAAACGAATACGGGGCACAGCCTGCTCTAAATTTAGGTATGAAATTACTGAAAAATTTCGACCAGGTCTCAACAATAATATTATCTAATATTAAAGGGGAGGCAGCAGCAGTGGCGATCCGCCAAAAATTAAGGGAATTCGATGTTACAGAACATCAAACTGAGCTACCCAGAATAATAGAACAATCTTATGCAGAATTAGGCAGGGATAGTTTGGGTGGAAGACCACTGAAATAAAAACTATTTGAAAGTCCTGAGAAGGACTCTGTTAAACAAACTCCTACATCTTCTAAATAGAAGTGGGAGAATAATAAACAAAATTCAAAAGAGAAACGTTCTCAATCCCGAGGTAGGTCTCCTCAAAAGGAGCCCTCTGAAAGGAGGTATAACCTCAGGAATAGGGATAATTTGAGAAAACCTGATAGGTATCAAGATACTGATACACGTTCCTCTCGTCCCTTTCAGAACTCATCACAGACTTCGGAAAGAAGAGGACGGTCAGAACATAGAGAAGAACGCGTGAACTCCAAAGAAGATAAACACGCTCCAAAAAATAAAACAAAACCTCAATTCTCCAAAAAGAAAGTAGCAGGTCTGAAGATCAGACATGCCGAGAATACTGAGAACACAACTCAAGAACGGAGAATGGGCTCAGACAATGCTGGACAGTACAGCAGAAGTCACAATAGCTTGCCAGAACCTGAAGGAACTTATGGAGATAGTGGACTTGAATGAGTACATTACAGTTGAGACTGTAGACACCAGGGTTAGTACTCCACAAAAGTTAAATGAAATAACACTCCGGATGGAGGGAGACATACCTAGACAGGTGAAAGCACTCTTTTGGGAAAAACTATCAAGGGGCTATGACATACTTCAAGCAGAAAAAGACTGGCCACCACAATTTGTCAGGGAGTGCCCACATGGCGAGGACATTATTATGCCTGCCTTCTCCAACTATATTCCAATTCATCTAAAATATACTTATGCCAGGAAATGGGCAGTAGCCCAGGCCCCAGCATTATAGAAAAATCATGTAGGATGGGATGAGGACCCTCCTCACCATAAAATACATCTGAAACATGAACCAACTGCACAAAGGCAGTATCCAATAAAGCAAGAAGCTAAAAAACAGGTCAGGGAGATCTTAGATCAACTTGAATACCAAGGGGTGATTGAAACATGCACCTCCTCAATGAACAATCCTTTGTTTCCTGTCTCCAAACCAGACAATACATATCGTCTAGTTTTGGATTACAGACACCTAAACACTTGTTCTAAAACCTTTGCAGTGCAAAATGCACATAGCACAGCATTAATGAATAACATTGTGCGTAAAAAATACAAAACAACATTAGACATCTCAAATGGTTTCTTTTGTCAAAACATAGCACCTGAAAGCAGGTACTTAACAGCATTATCCATAATGGGGACCCAGCGTCACTTTTGTCGACTCCCACAAGGGTTCAAGAACAGCCCAGGTTTATTCTCAGCGAGGGTAACAGAGTTACTATAAATTTATGACAATGAGGCATTGTCCTATGTTGATGACATATATCTGACAGACGATGACCTAGACAAACACTTGAACAGGGTGAGCACCATTATACTGGGCTTCGCCTCTGAGGGCTACAAATTCAACTTTAAAAAGTCCCAAATTGCCCATCTCAATGTCTTATTTCTAGGATATGAGCTTTCAAGTGAAGGCAAGAGCTTGGCAGCTAACTTTTTAGAAAGGTGTGCGCTGCTCCAACCTCCAAAAACGCTAAAAAACTTACAATCCATCCTGGGTTTCCTAAATTTTGGAAGAACATACATTCTAAATTACGCATAAAGGGTTAAACCTCTCTACGCATTAATCAAACCTGATTTTTCAATCAAGAATTGGACACAAGAACACACAGAAATCTTGCATTCACTCCAGGCTAACATGTTAGCAACAAATCACTTACAAACACGCGTAAGTCAACGCAATTTGGTGATCCGAATAATTTCGGGTCAATGCGGATTGACCTACTTAACCTTCAATGAGGGTGAGAAAATACCAATTGCATACCAATCTCATTTGTACACACAAGCGGAAATGCGCTTCAGTTCAACTGAAAAAATTCTGACAGCAGTTCAAACCGCTGTAGCAAAAGAAAGAGCCCTAGCTCAAGGGAAACGCATTATTGTCGTAACCCCTGTACCAGCTTTAGAAGCGGTAACAAAAGCAAGCATTCCAAATGCTAAAGCATTACATCCAAGATGGATACGATGGGTTAATTCTCTTGCTGCAACAGATGTTGAATATGTTTTTGATCCTGATTTAAAAACACAAGCATTCCTGCAATATGAACAAGAATGTCCTCTGCCCACTGAAATTCTGCTTCTCGATTAGTACAAATTTATAATTTACACTGACGGATCCGCACAACCCGCAATAGGGGGTAAGCAAGCTTACAGTGCAGCGTGTGCAATCGTTAAAGGTCGCATGCGAAATGGCATCTTCAGACCTATGGTCACAAAAACTCAATCTCTAGGAGATTGTACAGCTCAGCGAGCTGAACTACAAGCATTCAAACTGGCACTTGAAAGTACAGATCGTGAATTCCCCACACTGATAGTGTGCGATTCCTTTTTCTGTGTTCAGTCGTATAATGAATATATACAAAACTGGCTTGAAAATGGTTTCAAGGATGCAAAAGGTGGCACAATAAAGCATAAAATGCTTTGGGAACAAGTAGTTCAGTTGAAAAACGAACTACCAAAGGCTCACGTGATCCACACAATGAGTCATCAATGTGATGGCGTTCACGTTGCAGGGAATTCATTGGCTGACGAAGCCGCAAAGGGGGCTGTTCAGACGGCTTCCGTAGCTGCGATCACTCGTTCAAAAACAAAAATAGACGGTGAGATAATGTTGGCTGTCAATGCTTCAAGCAAGGGCAGCAGTGCAGCGTTACCAAAAAAGTTTCCACTAAAGTACTCTTATGTAATTGATGCGAACAACGTTCCTTTTGCTCAAATCCCTGGAGTGGGGGATAGGGTAATTCGAAACAAGGAACGCAGATTAGGACTAATCCTAGCAGCACATGAAGGGATAGCTTCTGCCCATGCAGGTGTTTCTGCAACAGTATCTTTACTCAAGCAAAGATATTGGTGGCCTGGCATTCGGAAACAAACAAAGAACTATGTTTTAGAATGTGATATATGCCAACAGATGAAAGTCTCCACAGTGAAACGCCCTGCGCAGACACCCCTGTTAATTTCAGACAAACCATTAGCTTGTGTTTACCTGGACCACTGCGGTCCCTTGCAAAGGGACGGTAACTATAAATATATCGTGGTCGCAGTGGATTCATGCTCTAGGTTCCTATGGATATGGCCTCAGCGCTCGGCTGATGCTCGAACTGTTATAAAAGATTTGCGAGTCTTTATCGGCACATACGCAATAGGCACGATACATTCTGACCAGGGCCCTGCGTTTAGCTCTCGGGCTTACAAAGAAGCCATGGCCAGTCTGGGCGTTGCATTGCGGTACTCCTCTCCATTCCATCCTGAGGGAAATTCGGTTGTGGAAAGGAAAAACCGGGACATAAAGCAGTCTATAACAGCTAGGGTATTAGGTTCGGGTGATGGGTGGGTCAAACATCTTTATGGGGTCCAACGCTCATTGATCTACCTGCCAAGAAGTTCTCTAGGGGGGGTCACTCCATATGAGGTCCTATTTGGGACAAGAATGTGGGTACCAGATCTCGATCACGTAGGCACAGTGGTGGAAAATAAAAAGTTTGATATCAAAGATCGTTTGGCTGTTTTACAGGAACTGAATGAGTTTAGAACGAAACAAAGCAACGTATTCCTGCAGCCAACCACCACTGGGGAAAAACCGGCGGTCCCAGCAAGGCCTGTCTGGATTCCAAAAGTTGGGGATCTAGTCAGAGAAAAGATTGCGGACAAGAAGGAATTTGGACCTTCTTACAGACAACCAGTACCTGTCCTAGCCGTTCAAGGAACAAGAACAGTACTTCTGCCGCCCCTTGCTGGAAGAAAGGAGAAAAGATTTGTGTCCATCGACCTCATCAAACCACAGTATGTGGCCAATACTAAATAGTAGGCCTCGTGGACTCCGACCTAGTAGCAGACGCAGTCCTCTCGCTACTATCCAAGAGGTTCAGACTGAAAGACTGATAACAATCGAGAATTCAGCTGTAACAGATGAAGGACTAAGCAGCAATGGAACTCATCCCTCTTGAAAATCAAGTAACAGTTCGTCCAAATACACCTGCCTACACCAACGTAGCAAGTGATCAACTGGTTCCAGCGATTTCTACAAATCCTGATGCAATTCCAACAATTGACAGAACTGCTTCTGGCTATTTCATTAACTTTGATACATTCTCAGAAGATCCGAGTGAACCTGAAACGACACCAGCATCATTGAAATTCAAGCAGCAAGCACAAGACTTTCTTCACTTTCTGAAAAAGACTTATTTGGTTTCTCCATGGATTGAACTCTGGATTACATCTGGACTTTTTGTTTTCCTGCTCTGGCTAGCTTTGGTTACAACTGTGAGCGTGCTTATAAGTGGTAGATACATCCATGTGAATACTGAAGGAAAAGACGTGAACGTACTTTTGAAACCTCATAAATCTTCCCATCGTGAAGCAAGAGACTTGTCATCAGTGAACATCACAGCTGTTCCTATACAGGATGGTATAGTGTGGGACAAAACAGATTTTGATATCTTGGGCCCGACGGAACAATTGAACATTCCACATTTGTTTAAAATTTCACTAAGTGTTCTAATTTCGTCCAGTACCTATTCTGATGATTGGGACTTTGAGACTGTTAACGACATAATGTTTGACCTAGAAAAATCTGCTGCCTTTTCTAAAAGTGAATATTTAGAGGGTTCATCAGACTATGAAAAGCTGTATTGCTATAACCACTATGGTCATCATTATTTGCATAAATCTGCATACCCTAGAAATGTGTTTATGTTTAACCAATGGGAGCATTGTCCTACACCACCACACGGTAGTTCAAAAACATTTACTAATAAGTTTCCATATTTTTCAGGTTACAATACATCTGATCCAGAAACGTTTTACTATAAAAATGTAAACAAAACAGGACTGAAAATTATGTTAACAAATACAAAACAGATTTATTCTGCACCATTTATTGCCCAACTGTCTAGACAAGGTTTCAACTTTTGGAAAGACACTATAGACACAAAAACTGTCTGGGGTACTAAAGATTGGCAAGTGCAGGGGATAGAAGCTTTATTTAGAGCCTGTATCATCCCTGAGCAAATAATGTTTTTGAATGAAACTATCCAACAAACATCTTGTCTTGGTCTAGCCAAGATTAAAGAGATGAAAACACCTTCTGTACCAACACCTGCAAGTGATAATAATGCACAGGCAGTGGTGACAGTTGACAATATACTACAACTCAACAGATCTAATCCTGATTGGAGAAAATGGTTGATCTGGCCCACAGACACGAACAACTGTCAGGAAAGATTCCTGAATAAAACTCAGGGCTTTACTATTCATAGGCCATACCCAAGATACGTCCAAAGACAGCATCCGGGGGTAGTAACAACATACAGTGTAGGAAAATTATGCCTCGATTGGCTACAGAAATCTACACTACAGGATGTGAAACAACACTTAACCTTACTTAAAGAAGACGCAGACCTTAGGGAATTCTTGCTTGGACCGAGAAAACCGCGTCAAAAACGTTTCATATATGCCTGCATTTATGCTGCCTATAATGAAGCATGGAAAGTATCACAGATGGAGGCCGCCGAACGAATACGTGAACTTGATCGTATTAATTTAGAGAAAACCCTCTCTGTGGTCGACAATGGGTTAACAACTTTGTCCTCCAGAATATATTCATTGGATGGCATTGTATCCTCTGCTATCGACATACTAGAACAAGATTTGGCGATGTTACAGCAAGGCCAATCTCAATTACGTTCTATTGTGTTATTAAGCTGGACGCTGCAATCTTTGCGTGTGGGCTATGCGCCTTGGCGTTTCATCAACACATCAGCTCTGTTTGCAGAATACAATCTAACTGATAAACAGATCGAACTGGCACAAAGAGGAGCAAAGTATACAGTGCTGAGCATTGAAAAACTGGAAAAGTTACCATTCACAGTGGCAGAAAAACCAGCTACAGAATGGCTTATTCATGGCAAAATCACACTACCTGTGACTACTTTTCAGTTTCAGTATTGCCTCAAACAAATGCAAGCAGGCAAATATGAAAGGTTGGGTAAGGAATACATTAAGACATCTTGGGATTTATCGTATACATATAGATGTTGGAGTGGGGATCGTGAAGTGTTTTTGAGCGGTACAAACTGTAAAAGTGCACTGAGTGGTTCACTTATATGTCAGGACATTTCTTTACACGGGGCTTGTAATGGTTCTGTGGCAAATTTGTCTTGCCATCAGCAGGGTACACCAGCTGCTGTGATTAATCCAGCGTTTGGACAACTTTCTAATGGGAGTTACCTCATGTTGAATGATCAGAGTTGCTGCGGCATGTTGCCAGGCATCCCATATCTAGTAACGGTCAACTCCAGGGTCACTTGCTGTATGCAAGTATTGTTTGCCCCAATAGACACAGTCAGGGAGTCGCCTCTATGGCCTTCACTGAACGTCTCTTTTATAAGATTTGATACTTTGAGCAGAATGAAAGCTATGCTTTTACAGCAAACAGTGCCTTTGACCTCGGCCAAAGAAACCTATGATCTACAAGTAGCAAGGACTTCGGCTGAGATACAGACTTTAATACGTACAAACTGCCTTATACATTTCGTAGAAATGATAGCATGTATCTTCAACATGTCTGATACAAGTGGAATTGTACATGTATTTAAGAGCATCTGCTCCGGTCTGTTAGCACCTTTCCAGGCAATACTCGGAATCATCCCGAACTTTGCACATTCGGTGTTTGGTGGCATACCGTTAATTCTAGCACTTGTTGCCGGAATTCTATTTCTCTTCCTGCTATTACGCTATGGCCAGCCTATTCGCAGACATCACTCCGAGCGAAATGGAGAAAGCTCTCCTTGAACGAAAGTGCTGTGAGCGAATAGTACAGCTTTTGGGCATGACTCGTCTACGGGACCTTAATACCACATGGTTCCTGTCATTCAGACCAATCTGGCAAGATTGCATCTTACCTGTTCTACAATGCCTGATATGCGGTGAAGAATGCGTGTTGGACACCTGTCTAACATTTCCATCAGCTACGCCAACGGATGTCGATACTCTGCTGGACCCGATAACGGCCCATGCTCTGTGTTGTCCCCAGAGGCTACCAATCCTGATGTCAGCATTCATTGAGATCTCACAGACGCTTCCGGCTGCTGCTGAGGTATGAGAAAGATCTACAGGCACACAGGTAACAACGGACGCGAACATTGCTGCGGCAACATATGCTGAAAGCGATGCTTCACATCTCTGTGCAATTAATCTACTACGCGAGGTGTTCCAACTGACACCAACTTCAGTGGACGATGTTTTGTCTACGGACATAGATGATCTCATGTTTACACCAGACCCGTAAACTGACTCTGATTCAGCCCACAGTGTTCCAGAGATGCAGTAACAATTTGGCCTTCATACTTCAAAAACCTTGGAACTCTCCCCAAAATTGAACTTTTTCAATTTTTCGAACTAAAATGGCACTTCAATCTGCTTAGAGTAGAACTAGCCTTATAGTACAGACTTCACGGTACTTCCATAGACACTTAGTCATCTTGTTTGTCGAAAAAGTTCATTCATTATCATGACATGAAATGACTCTGATTTTTGAACAACTTATCGATCATTTTCTGTCAAATGTAAATATTACTGCTAATTTCATTCATATTGTATTTTATTTTAAATATATGCCTGAAATGAAAAGCAATGCTTCAAATGTACAGTACCTTTTGCATTCTAATAGGTTTTTTAAATGCCTTTTAAATGGTTTTATGCAATATTTTAGCAATATGCGGTACTCCATTTAATGTTTAGCATTTTAAATGTTTAGCATTTTAGTATTATCGTACACACGAAAGTGGAGTGGGTGTTGTATTCCTCTTAGGGTGTCCATACACGGGCTTTCCTGTATCATGTCCTTATATAGGCACAATTCGCCCTGCCCTTATATAGGCATAAAATCCCAGTCCTTATTTAGGCATTAAACCGTGCACTCCAAATACAGGCATGGTCTCCGACATCCATCCACCCTAACGTCACAACGAGTTCTTGAAGAACAGACCCTTAGGCTTCGGGAGTTTCCCTAGCACAGGACTATTGATTACTTCAAGGACTCATCTATTATGCATGAACCATTATACCTTAGGGGTTCATTCATGACATCTTCCGCTGTCCGATTCACGTCAATGCTAACATTCTGAGGTACCTCTCAGGTATAAATATACCTTCCCTAGCCCTTGTAAACTAGAGGAGACCTCAACTTCAGAGGAGCCCATTTCCCGGCCTGACGCACTGAGAAGATGCTGTCATCCCTGCACGCAGAGAGTCCAGCTTCCAGTGATCTGACTTCCCTTGCAGGGTGTTGGAGTTCGAATCTGGAAAGAGATTCCCACCTCTCTCATTCTTAAGGTATGGAGCTGACTAGAACCTAGAGGGACTCTTGGCATACTAGGCATACTAGGCTTAACATACTCTTAGTATACCATAGTAAGGAATACTTCACCTACTTCATACCTCTCCCTACACCTAGGTTAGGTTAGGTACATTGGGGTAGAACTAGCTTAGAAACGCATCGTATGAGTACTCACATTTTTACCTCATGTTATTTATGTATGTGAATATACGCTAAAAGATAATGCTAACACAGTATTATTTATTTCTACTGCTTACGCTGTACATTATTTATCTTGCATACTGTCTTGTGATCATAACAGCACATTTAACTTACACGAGAAACAAGACTGTTCAATAAATCTTTTATTGAAACGCCCGTCTATTCTTTCTGTGTAACTTTGAGGAAAACTAAGTATGCACGATTGAGCTGAGTGAAATAGTTATCTATTGTTTCAACGACTCTGGGACACGTTCTGATTCTAAAGGGAAACAAAGTTGTCATGTTTTGCGGCTGCCAGAAACTACTCCTTCTTGTTGTCAAGGAGTTTCCTAGTGGCCTCTGAGCTAGCTGGCACAAGTAATTAAGTTTAATATACTCGATAGGGACATACTGACCATAGTCCTATGTCAAACCTAGAGGGGATATTATTCCAATGCGCAGAGCCTATTAGGGAAATAGGAGCTACACTTCAGACTCACTCGGTACACTACAGACTGAGTTGGACACCATGATGATGATGACCATCCTATACTCATCGCATTCAGTCAGTAGGATCGGAGATGACTGATGGAATAACTCGGGCGTTTCATGAAGTGGCCTAAAAGGTAAACAAGTCAACAACAACCACAGCAGACCTACATATCTGTGTAGTGGTGGAGTCGAGTGTAGTGGTATGACTGACAGCGGTGCATTGATTTAGTTACTTAATTTGGAAAATGCTATGTTGCTGTATATGGGTGCTCTGTCTGGCTCAAAATCTAAGCTAAGTGGAGGTTGGGTAGGCACCGTGGGCATGCTCTGTCCTGTTGTTATTGTAGGTTAATGCTGGAAACAGAGTAGACATGATTTAGCCATGCCGCCTCTGAAAGTGTTCTTGTTGCACTCCTCCGTAATTTATGCATTTTTTTTCTCCTTGATTTTTCAATATCCTTTTTGTTTTTCCATCTACACTTACAGGCCGGCCTTTACCCTGTGCTATACTGGGAAAAACAACTCACACTTACCTTACCAATCCGCATCCACCAGGCAGGCAGTGGCACCCAAGATTGACGGACAGAGCGTCCATGGATGGGAGGAACAAGAGGAATGCCGAGATGCAACTCCCCAATTCGACCATGACAACATACAGTAACTTAGTATCATTCATCATCTTTTAATTAATTTGATTCATTTTTTCTCTTCAATCATTACGACTGTGTGTTGTTGTTTATTATATTTGCTCTTTGCTTATAATTGATCCCTACAGCTATTTTTAAATTTTCTTAGCTAGCTTTAAAAGGAAGCCCGGTACAGCAGAACATAAAATGTATGTAATTTGGGTCTCTCTGAGGGCAGACAGGCAAGGCAAATACATAATAATAATAATAATTAATAATATACTGCTGCCCTGAACTGTTTACTAGTCTAGTTAGTACTACTTATCATTAACCATCAAGTCATCATCATGCATGCATTTCCTTTTTCTCCCTTAACAGATTTATGAATATGATGGTCGTCTGTCAAGATTGTGTGTTGTCCATGTGTAGTGTTTGTTTTTGTCAAACCTTACCCTCAAATACCCCTTCCCAACCATTCATCAAACCCTACCATCTTCCCCGGGCTGTGTGATTTATATTGAGGTGTGACTAAATTAAATTAATTTACACCAATAATTGATCACACACTTGCTGGGGCGGATGTGGTGAAAGCAACACTAACTCAAGGTAGGGCGAGGATCTTCTTCTGCTTGCCCACCCATGCTCAGTATTTGCAAGTCAATTGTTTTTCCAGAGGATCATAATCCATCATAATTAATTGCCGGCATCGATTCATCATCCTTACAGCACTAAAGGTTACGCTTGTCCACTTCATAGGTCGAGTCAACTACAGTTTGTAACTTGTACTAGGCTATCCCAGCCACCATTATGCTTTATTTTACATTAGCATTGCTAATCATTATGGTTTCTTGTTTGGCAGTCTTCTTGTGTATTGTAATTCATTCTACTACTCCTTCCTGAGTTTCCCTCAGGCGACTGACTGTATCATTTTCTTTTTTTGCAAATGCTACTGCCAGTGTCTACTACTACTACCACCACCATCATGGCATCTTGGGAAACCAAACCATCTTCACCATGCAGCCATCTCTTTGCGTAAGTTTAAATAAACATCAATCACAGGTAAGAGAAGAAGTTTGGGGGAGGCATAATTAATAATATGGAAATTAATTCATTAATTCAAACACACACACCCTTCCGAGTCCAGTTGCAGACTGCATAGACTAGGAAGAGAGACTGACAGTACTAGTAGGACAAGTCACTCACAAGTGAGGGTACTGCATCTATCTGTTCGTGTGATACACTTTCAGCAGATTATTTAAATCAAAAACTGGCTGCGGCCTTGCAGCAGCAAATGAAACCGTGTGAAATAAAAGAGTAACTCCCCCACAAAACATTGACATCCTATGTAAAGTTTAAGTATAAATATAATGTATTCCCCTAACAAAATAAACTAATGTAATAATCCCACAACACCTGACCCACCCCTCTCCCTAACCCCAACCAATGTCCAAAGATAAAGAAAGAGTCCAACCAATGTCCGGTCAATTGTCCATAATAAATATTAAATATAAACCCCAACTTTTTCCCAACGCCAACGCCCAATTCCCACCCACCAAAAAAAAGATTAAAAAAGGGGCAATACGATGGAGTTCTCTAGCGGCGGTCTCGTCGCTTGTTACCCTCTAGGACCTTTATCCGCTCCTCTAGGCACACCACCCAGAGGAGCATGCGGCGCTTGAAAGATTTACAATTGCATCCACAGGGGGGGCACCAGTGTTGAATGAAGCGTGGCGGGCAGCTGCCAGACCGCGGCGCCGTACCACTGGGAGGGCCTGGCTGGGGCCCGGGGCATTGGAGGATATTCCTTGCAGGTGACCTCTAGCTTCCGGCACCAGCCCATGGCTGCCAACTCCTTCCTGTCTGGTTTTGCTTTTTTTGGTTGGGAAGGAGTAGCTATATCAAGAAAGAAAAAAGACTATTGTAACCAATACTCTTAGCAAAACAGTAACACAAAATTAATTCTACACATAGTGGCACAGTAGCACTAGCAAGCACAGTACATAACATTTGTGGTATCCTCCCACTTCCTCGGCCTCTAACATTTGTGGGAGTTTCAGGCATTACTACTACTAGGCACTATGGAGTAGACCAGTCTTCTTCTTCTCTCTCTTGTTTAGCTTAATTAACCTTGTTGTAGCCGGCATGCCAGCTCAGTCATTTTGCGCCCTAGACAAACATACTCGTGTCGCAGACTCACGTTATTTTTATTTACTACTGTCTGCAGATGGGGAAGCTGTAGTCTAAAACTACACAATCGTCTTATTTTTCTATTATGGGTGGCCATACTCTGTTACATCAAGGGCAACTGCTCAATTTCACTTTCATCCTGACTACTACAACAAGGCAGATGATATCTGATCCAAATGATCATTGATTATATATGGGACGACATGAGGTACTTTTGATTGATTGTGTAACCATGCAGCCGATAGGCCACCCATGGCAGGCTGACACAGTCGAAAATAAATGACATAGGTAGGGAGTGGGCCTCGGAGTCGGAGGGAGGCGCTCAATAACATACATACATAATATATATGCTGTGCTTGCAAACTACTGTGAGTCAAGGGAGTATTCTGAAAATACAACCTTGAATCAAAAACCTTGCATAAAAACAGTCCTGTTGTTTTTCTTCCCAGCGATTGTTCCATTTATTTTATTTATTTATATATTTATACAGTGCACTAATACCCAGAGGCGTCTAGGCGCTGACATCCAACCTCCTGCCAGCCATGGGGAATCAGAAGAAAGAGAACTAATCACTGCTTATTTTTAGGCCTAAAAAAGCCAGGTCTTCAGACTCTTCCTGAAGGATATCAGGTCTGGTGAATTTTTCAGTGAGAGTGGCAATTGATTCCACAATCTGGTGGTAATGTATAGGAAGCTTTTTCCACCCCAGTTAAGGAGACGTGCCTTGGGTACTTCCACCAGCCGATGGGAAGAAGACCGCAGGATTCTGGGAGGAGTATACCAATGAAAGTGGTCCATCAGATAGGCAGGACCCTGATTGTGCAGTGCCCTAAAGGCAATGCAGAGGGCCTTGAACTTAATCCTCTTTTCCACCGGGAGCCAGACAAACATTGCATTGCTCTTCTAGCCTTATATTTTTCAATTCTAACCTTCTATTCCTCTTGGCTTTGCTGCTCTGACGCGGTTTATTTTTCTTTTACATTCTCTTCAAAGACTCTTTATCCAGTGACAGTCTCTACCTATGCTATGATGATGGAATACCATCCAGGCATCCATCCATTCAAAGTAAACATGTCTATCATTCTTCTTAATCTCTCAAGAATCCTTAGTTTCAGCAACAACATACATTTGTTATTTTTTTTAAAACCACCACCCATGCGTCCTTCCTTCCTTGCTTGCCTCTGAGTTTGACCCATGAAACACCCCAGAGGATTCTTCCTATCACCCATACAGTTTCACCCACCGAGGCAGGCATCTTTTCTTTCATCTTCCAGCCATCCTTCAACCACCCATGCATCTGATTCCTATCAGCCACCTATGCATCCCACGCATCCTTCTCTGCCAGTCATATATTACATCTCGCCCGTCCTTCCTCCTTCCATCCTTCTTTCCCTTTTCGTTCAACCCATCCATCAAGGTCGTCTGACTCTTAGTCTTCTTCATAAAACGTTCCCAGCTGAGTTGAAGTCAGATAGAGGCCATTAGTTACTCAACACCCACCGCTAATGCTATTGCTCTAATGCTAAGTAAAGGGTGTCTTCTTCTTCAACCGTTGTTCACAACAACTTAGTCTCTCTCAACATACAGTGTACACCCTTGCAGCGAGTGTGTAACTATTGTCAATAAGTAAGGAATATAAGTATAACTTACCACCGCCCGCCACTGCTGCTCGCTCACCAACCCCTGCGGCAGCTGCCGCATCTGCTTCTCCCTCCTGGCTGGCGTCGCCCTGCCCCGCTGCTGGCCCCTGCACTGGTGGTTGGTACGCCTAGAAAAAACATTACACATTTCTTAGATGCCATATACGCCTCCCCCTATTTATTCTTATTCACTAGAAAGATTGAAAAAATAGTTAAAATACATACATACACCACATACATCACTAGTACAAATCGGGTACTGCTTGGCAGTTCGGGCTGGACTGTTCCCATGAGGCACAGGGTCAGACTGATTTGCATATGGCCATGTTTGAACTGGGGTGGTGGAGTGAGCTAAAGAATGATGATGGATTAAACCCAGATCAGTTGACTGGGGGTGAGTGCTTGCAATGTTCAACACTCCGTCCATCATCCCCTTTGGTTTTGCTATGTTCGCCCTAAGTTGGCAGGGTATGCCCAGACGTGGGTCCCTTGCTCACTTTGCCACTGGATTCAAGATAGCCTGGCTGATGACGGCTGTAAGCCAGAAACCGGTCCCAGGATGCTTGTTTCCGGTCCAGGGAAGACATGGCTTGGCAGTTCGGGCTGGACTGTTCCCATGAGGCACAGGGTCAGACTGATTTGCATATGGCCATGTTTGAACTGGGGTGGTGGAGTGAGCTAAAGAATGATGATGGATTAAACCCAGATCAGTTGACTGGGGGTGAGTGCTTGCAATGTTCAACAGTCCGTCCATCATCCCCTTTGGTTTTACTAGAGTAGAGTAGACAGTAGTAGTATGTCCTGTCCTATCAAAAATAGTAAAATATCTGGTTGGGCATTTTGTTGGTGGCAATTGTCAAAAAGCCTCTCAAGAAGATTAAGAAGACTAGAAGAGGACAACCCAAAGGACTGGACTCAGTGGCTAGAGCTATTGGTGAATCTGAGTTTTAAAACTTTTTGAAAATAAAGAGTGGCCAACTGGGCAACCTTAGCTACAGACAGACTAATAGTAGTAGTACAGAGTCAGAGCAGAGGCAGTTAGAGGCAGGGATAACAAGAATTTAGAAACAGATAGATCGAAGAAGATTTGCTAAAAAATAGAACTATGAAACGGAAATAATAGTTCGGAAAAAATAAGGTGCAGTAAAAGTTAGGGAAATATAATTATTAATATTGCCAACAGGAGGACTTACTGGGGCCAGCAGCAGAGCCCTCGGTAGAGGAGCGGTCCTGGCCCTGGGAGGCATCTTCTCCAGCTCCCGCCTCAGACCCTGTCTTCTTGCCCCTGGGTGCTGATCATGTAAGATATAATGAAGAAAGAGACAAACATTGATGATTGGTGTAACACAAATAAAATATTTTAAAAAACGCTCCCAAAAACATTTTTGGAAACAACAATTGCAAAAAAATTGACCTATCTAATCTGACCGGCTAGTACTATGGCGGGATTCGCGATCCGTCTAGTTATTATTTATTAACTAATCCAGTGTTCCATTCTGATTCCAGAAACCTAAACCTAAGTACCACCTGACATAGCCCACCTATTCCAAAGACATTGGAAATGAATTGCCAAAAATATATTTGCTTCTTCTAAGTTTCAATCTCATTCGAAATCATCAATGAATCAACCCCCTTTGACGGGCCAATTGTTCACTAAGTCTGCATTTCCATTTATTTTAGTCCTCAAAAATGCATAGATGGAAGCATGCATAAATTTGCATACACCAAATTGTTAGTTGGTTGCTGCTGATGTGCTGCTGATGACTTAGTTGCTATATTACTCACTCACTAACAAACTACAAAAGGTTCCACTAAGGACTGGAGTCAGCACTCAGCAGCACGTGACATGACGGAGGATGCGTCACGAAGACCGCTAAAAAATTACCAACTAATACCAAGTAACTAAAGAAACTACCTATCAATCCACCACTATCTTGGTGACATGAGGACAAAGGAAAGGACTAGAGTCTCTCTAGCATTACCTAACTTTAGTTCTCTAAACTCTCTTACATTATCAGCCCAAGCGAGCGCAAAGTTGCAAACAAGTAAGATTAGTAGCGCCAAGCACCTGTCTAGTGTCTATAAGAATACAATCACAGAAGATTTTTAAACGTAACTTACCTGCATGAAAGCAGAAGCATTCTTGTTCTTTGGGAAAAAAATTATATTTGCAATAACAGTAACACAGAACAGAACACACAATACTACTATAAATAGCTACTCACCAAGCACCGCAACCTCAACACCTAGCAGGTCCTTCTCCCGTCCCAGATGTCTGACCACTGGTGGGTCAACTGGTTATCGGTGCACCGGACCCCAGAGCAGCGAAACACTGCCCGGCGCACCCTCGCCCACTGACGGTGACACTCCTGGGTAGCGTAACCGGAGCAGGGCCTGCCGCCTGCTTCCAAGGTTAAGGGGAGGTGGCACTGAACAAAAAAACAAGGGCGGCCACCTCCGCCTCTGTGAAATGGGCCCGGGGCTGCACCCCTTCCGGGCGCTGTCTGCCGCAAGGAAGGCGGCTCTTGGGTGCTGGCGCCTTCCCCTTCCCCTTACTATTGTTGGAGGTACCCTTAGCCATGGTTCTGGGTGGGCGAGGGGGTGGAAAAGAAAATGTAGGAGTAATAAAATAAAGTCAGGAGAAGAAGTAGGAGAGTAAAAAAGCAAGTAATATAAAACAGTAGAAAAAAGTGAAAAAAACGCAGTAAAAGTAGAAATAAAACGCAAAATATACACTTAGGGAGAGAGAGGGATAGATAAATAAAAAAGATCAGAAAAACAGTGTAAAAAACAAAGGATTGAAAAGATTAGAGAGGGATGATGAGAAACAGGCCCCAGAACCATGCAAAGGGTAGGAAAACAAGATGGCCACGCCCATTGGCGACCGCGTGGTGAAGTTCGTGTGATATTTCCCCACGAACACGCAATCCGCGTTGCAGAACGTCAAAAACATCTCGCGATCATTCGGAACAAGCAACTCCGCATGCTCGCATAACTCCACGTAGCGTCGCAGAGTGTTTTTGCTGCTTCGCGTAGCCTCGCGTAGCGCAGCTATGCAAACTCTGCCCGGGGTTAATGGAAGGCTGAGACGTGGTCTTGTGTGACCCGGGTGACCCGAATTGGGTCATTACCTTCAGTTGCCGCCTGAACAGGGACTCCTTCGGGTGAGTGGCCCATCCCCTTCCGCGGATGCGGGGAGGTCGAGGCCATCGTTGGGTCGGACAGAGGGATCAGGGATCCCTGCACAAAGAGTTTCTGATACTCACAGCTTCCCCTTCTGTCCTGCCAGATGGTGCCTCGTCCAGTGGTCATCCTGACTGGAGTCCTAAACAGCGAAACCCTTGGATCTGACCGCTTGGTCTGAAGAGTCAGCAGTGGAGAATACATTTGTTTGACCTGCATATATCAGGTGAGTTTGTTTTGGTTCTTTTTGGATATAGTACCATTTTTGGTTTGTATTTGGTGCGGTCTATGGCCCATCTTTGGATAAGAAGCATTTGCATTTGTTTTGTTAGGAATAAAATAGTAAATGTTTAAAGATGCCTAGTGTTAGCAAATTGATTTCTTTGTGCTGCCGCTGTTGTTCTGCAGATGCTCGATTGGAAGAAGCTCAGTCAGCGCCTCCAGAAGGCACTCACAATTTTGATATGTATGTGAAGCATGGTCTTGGCCCTATTATGTTTAGTACATTATGGCACAAATATACGAGGGACAATGCCGATTTGCAGTGGCCATTGACGGGCATGTTTGATGAACAAAAGAGTGAGTATTTACAAGAACAGTTGTTTAAGTAACGAAGTAGGCAGTCTATGTTTGATTCCCTCAGAACATGGCAGAAAGTAGCTAGACAGCGGCGATTGAAAGCAGAAAAAGAGGCCCGGGAAGGAAAAATGCAGACGTTGACTCAAAAGGCTGTAACATATTAAAGGGAGAAACAGGAAAAGGGTGTTGAATGTGAAGAATTGAGGTTTTGATTACATATTGATAAATCGTATGTTGTTCAGGAAGAAGATGACGCTTTTGTGGAAGAATTGTTAGATACCCAACCCCCGCCTCCATATACCCCGCAAAGAATATATCCCATTGTTCCGGTGCCTTCACAGCCGCCTGTTACAGTTGCTTCCACTGTCTCTGTCCCTGCATCTATTGCTGTTGTTTCAACAGCTATGGCTTTAGCTCCTCCTCCTCCCCTTCCTTCTGTTTCTTTGCCGTCTGTGGCAACTGTGACTGTTAGTACTCCAGCGTACTTATTGTCTCAGCGTCCCTTTCGCCAGCTCTTTCCCCACGACACAGCCCCCAGCGACGATAGTGCCTGTTGCTTCTGTTGCTTCTCCCACTGTGGTTTTTCATCCTCGGACATTAGTAAGTAGTGGGACACCGGTGCGTGGATTTGAGGAGAGGGATTGGATGAAATTTAAGGAGCGCATGGGACCGTTAGTGCGATCTGATATGAGGGATGAAGGGAAAAAGGTAATAGCTAATCAGGCTGCACAGTGGGCCCGTAACTCTATTTATAGTGTAGAGGATGTCTGGGCGACAATGAAAGATTTTGAGCCTTTTATACAGGAGCATGCCCTCAAACACATGTCTGCTACTCTGATTGGTCTTTGGCAACAGCACTTTGAAGCGGAGGCACCTCAAGTTTTATATGACATAAGAGATTGAGTGTATATTAGTGAGCTGGGGCCGAACAAGACTTTGCCAATGTTACTACAATAATAGCTTATAGGGGAAGACTGCATAAGAAAAGTCCCAGGTCAGTGTCTCAGTTTCCGATGAGAGAGGTTCATCCTATATCACCCCGAGATATCAGAGGTAACGGATGGGTGAGGTAATGATACTCGAGCAGCGGTGGCGGCCCGGTTTCAAGAGCAATGGGTTTATACTCTGAGGAAAAGAAGTGAGGTTTTATCCCTTAAAACTCATTTACCAGATCCTAGGAAAAATCCTACTGCTTATTATAAAGAACTGACTGAAGCTGCTTCCTCAACGGTGATGACTCTTGCTGATATTGAAATGTTCTTTGGTCTTCTTGTTACGGTTGATATTTGGAGGCAGGTCCATACTCAAGATCATGTTCCAGAGTTGGGTGGTACTTGGGATCAAATTAAGGCATGGGACTAGTAAAGAATGCCCGGTGATAAGCCTAGAGCGCACATTTTTGCGTTGCGAGGCCACATTATTATGTATATGCATTCTCTTATTCCGCCGAGAAAGGTAGACTGGGATAAATTGTCAGCTTGTCGACTGAAGAAAGATGAGAGTGTGTCTGATTTCTTTACCCGATTTGAAGGTACATTTTTGGATTACAGTGGTCAGGATTTGTCTGTTGAGGGAGGTGTTCAGTTGTTTGTCAATAGATTTGTTTCTAACTTGCTTCCTGAAATTGCAACTCGATTACAGGCTTCTGAGAGTACTTGGTCCACCTCTTCCCCCTCTGTTATTTTGAATATGGCACAATATTATGAGCATAGGGACAATGAGGAAAAGGAGAGGACAGAGAAGAGACATAAGTATTTAAAGACGAAGGTGTTGTTACAGCAGGCTTTTAGAGGGAATGGGAGAGGATGTGGTGGTCCTGCCCGACAGCTTCCACGCACTAGTAGGCAGCCAACAACTACGCCTTTGGGTCTGAATCAGTGTGCGTATTGTAAAGAGGAGGTACCTTGGCGTAGCAAATGTCCTGTGCTTTTGCAGAAGGTAGCGGTCCCGAGAGGACAAGGTTCTCGTGGACGGGATCGTGGAACAGGTGGGGCAGATCAGGCTCAGATTGCTGTAGCCTCACAGGATCATTCTAGTAATAATTACTTTGATGACCCTCGTGATGAACAGTATTACCATGATGATTATGACATGGAGGAAGTGACAGGAATGTCTTACAGTTGGGACAGCCAGGGACAGAGTGAGGGACCAGTTCCGATACCTGTAGACCAGCGTGGTCCTTATGTAACAGCAGAACTGCAAGGTTCAACTAAGGAATTGTTGGTGGACACAGGTGCAACAAAAAGTTCTGTTTCTCGAAATATGGTCCCTGGGGCAGCTCTGTCTGGCCATAATAATGTGTTGGTTGGTTTTTCTGGTGTACCGTTTGTAAGCCCCATTTCAAAACCTCTTGCGTTGACTATTGGTCCTTTCACTGTGGATTCGCCATTCTTGTTGACATCTAATTGTGGTGATAATTTGATGGGTTTAGATTTGTTGAAGAAATTGCATGCTACCAATTATTGCTCCCCGGCAGGTGTCTATATGACAATGGGCCCCAATGTAGCACGTGCTAAACAGTGTTTGTCCAAAGATGCGCCTCTTCCTGTTGAATTTTCAGATGTTCCATCCACTTTGTGGGCGACAGGTGATACCGATGTGGGGCTGCTGCAGATGCCACCAGTTTCGATACAGGTTAAGGATGGTTCTATTTTGCCTCATATCCCTCAGTACAAAATACCGCAGGCAGGAGAATGAGCTTTATTGCAAATTATTCAGGATTTGATCAAGAAGGGAGTGGTTAAGGAAACGACAGCCAATATTTGTAATAGGCCTATTCTTCCCATTCTTAAACGGACGTCTTCAGGGACGATCAAGGAGATGTCTATCGTTTTGTGATTGATTTGCTCGAGGTTAATAAAATAGTGGTTCCCCAGTTTCCAGTGGTCCCTGACATTACTACTCTTTTGACAATGATTCCTTCTACTGCTAAATTCTTCTCTGTCATTGATTTGAAAATGCTTTCTTTAGTATTCCTATTCATCCGGATAGCAGGTACTTATTCGGGTTTACACTAGCTGGCAGGAGCTTTAGGTTCTGTCAAACTCCTCAAGGCTATACTGAAAGTCCAAGTATTTATAGTCAAGCTTTGAAGAACCAGTTGGATTCCATTTTGCTTTCTGGAGGTAATGTATTGGTGCTGTATGTTGATGACTTGCTCATCGCTTCTGACACAGAACAAGGTTGCAAAGACAGTACAGTTAAATTGTTGTTGCATTTGACCTGACACGGACATAAGGTGTCTCTTTCTAAATTTCAATATTGTCGACAGGAAGTCACCTATTTAGGTCACCTACTGTCGAAGGAGGGTAGAAGATTGACTCCTGAGCGCATCGGTACCATTGTTAAAATGCCCGTTCCACAAACCCAGAAAGATGTGCATGCTTTTATAGGTATCACTTCTTATTGTCGCCAGTGGATACCTAGCTGCTCGCTACTAATCAAACCCTTGCTTGCACTAACCATTAAAGACGTGCATGAGCCCCTGCCTTGGACGCCTGAATGTCAGCAGTCTTTTGAGCAATTAAAAACTGCACTTTGTTCAGCTCCAGTACTTGGCAACCCCGATTATCACAAGTTGTTTATATTGTTCGTCTATGAGATGGCTGTTTGCGCGCTTTCTGTTTTAACACAAACATTTGCAGGCAAGCAACGGCCGTGTGCTTATTTCTCTGCTGTTCTTGACCCTGTCGCAAGAGCCCTCCTGAGCTGTCTAAGAGTGGTCACGGCTGTGGCCGTTTCGATCAGACAATCGGCTGGACTCGTACTTGATACTGATCTCACAGTCATGGTACCCCATGCTGTGGACATGCTTTTGAATAAGACTAAGACACAGCACCTCACCAGTGCACGTCTGACTGGCTATGAATTAACCTTGTTTGCCAAACACATCACGATTAATAGATGTGCTACTCTGAATCCAGCCACGTTACTGCCCCTCCCTTCTGAGAATGATGAGATTGATAAACATGACTGTATCTTCCGGACGGAAGAAGAGACAAAGGGACGGGTAGACCTGACTGATGTTACCTAAGCTGACCCACAAGGGGAACTATGTCGATGGCTCTTGTTTTAAATTATCAGATGGCATTACAACTGCTGCATATGCTATCACCACGCTACGTACAGTGGTTGAGACATCACGAGTTCCCTATCAATCGGCCCAAGCTGCAGAGCTTGCTGCCTTGTTAAGAGCTTGTGAATTGAGAGAGGGACTGGCTGTCAATATCCATACTGACAGCCAGTATGCCTTTGGAGTCGCCCATAATTTTGGGCGACTCAGGGCTGAGAGAGGGTTCCTTACTTCGCATGGTGCTATGATTCAACATGGGCACCTTATATTGAGGTTTTTGTCTGATTTGACACTCCCTAAGAAAGTGCCCATTGAAAAGCGTAGCGCTCACCGGAAAGTTACTGATGATGTGGGTAGGGAAAACGGACTTGCAGATCAGACAGCTAAGGAAACAGCCCGGACAAAAATGAAAAGAATGTTTGTAGCAGGTCCAGCTAGGTGTGTGCCTGAAGTTACCATGTTTGAGGATACACTGGAGAATGTGAAGGAGATACAAAGTGAGGCCACAATAGAAGAATTAGCACTGTGGCAAGAAAGTAAAGCACAATTGAACGATGAGGGATGTTGGATTGACAAGTCAGGGAAGAAGAGATGGATGTTGCCAGATGCGTATGTTCTCCCAGTTGCCACGATGGCCCATGGCCCAGCCCTTATTATTGCTAAGGGTATTTGCAAGTTGTTAGACCCTGTATGGCAGAACGATAATATTTCTAAGACAGCAGCACATTTAGTGTAATATTGTATGGTTGCATGATGCACAATTCTTGAAAAGGTACCCCTACCCCACCCGGTAACTTTGCACCACCCACTTTCCATTTTGAAGTCCTTCAGATGGATTTCATAGAACTAGATAGGTGCAATAATTTGAAGTATGCTTTGGTGGTTGTCTGTGCTTTTAGTAAATGGTTTGAGGCTTATCACACTAAAGACAACACAGCCATTATGACTGCAAAGGTACTCCTGAAGGAGTTCTTTCCTCGTTTCGGCTTGCCCCGTTTGATTTGGAGTGATAACGAAAGTAATTTTAATGCCAAGGTCATTCAGTTAATTTGTGATGGTTTACAAATAAAGCAGAAGTTTCATGCCGTTAACCACCCGCAGTCAGCAGGTTTGGTTGAGAAGTACAATGGTACTCTCAAACTGAAATTGGCAAAGATTCAGGAGACAACAGGGTTACAGTGGCCAGATGCTTTACCATTAGCACTTTTGTCGACAAAAACAACAGCACATTCTAGGACAGGATTGTCACCATATGAGGTTGTGTTTGGATGCCCAGCAAATGTCTGGGGCATCCCGCGTCCTCGGCGGTTTACTGATATCGAGTATCCATTGTTGATCGATTACCTTTGTCAGTTAACTGAAAATTTGTGTTCTATTAACCAACAGGTCTGGGAAGCCCTGCCAGCTACGCCAGAGGGGCCCGGACATGATATTCAGCCTGGTGACTTTGTGCTTGTTCGTAACTTTCAGCGAAAGAAGACTTTGGAGCTGTGGTGGAAGGGGTCGAAGCAGGTCCTCCTGGCTACACGTACCGCAGTCAAGATTGATGGTCGAAAGAACTGGGTCCACGCGACTCATTGTCGCAGGATACCTCTACCCTTGCCCTATGACCAGTGGGTGAGGGATGGAGTAGGGGATTCTGAGTGTGAGATGGTGCCTCACTTTGACCCCATCAGTGACGCCAGGCTGACATGGACAAAACGGATGAGGAAAATGATGAAGTGCTGAATGCAGCAGTACCTCCGGAAATACGGGCTATCCAGGAGCCCCTTTTCACTGATCCCTCTGTGCCTGGAGTTACTAAGTATAATTTGCGCCCTCGGCTGAGGAACAGTGCACCAAAGGAGAAGTCCGATTAGTTAGGTATGGACTGTGTAAGTTAGGATGTGCTTTGCTATAGTACCAACGGAGCTAGTTTAGGGTGAGGAGAGATTTGTGCACTGTTTGAACATTGGACAGGATAGATCGAAAGTATCCTCCTGGGGGTATCTTATCCTGGTCGACGTGGGAACCCAAGCATAGGACAGAGCAAGCTCCACCGCCGGAGATCAAGAGAGCCAACGTTTTGATGAACAATAGGAGCCTGTACCAGTGATGCTCTGACGGACACTGGGTACTTGTATTGTTTTCTTGCTGGCATTTTGGCCCCTTCCCCCTTTGCTTCATCATTTACTATGCATCCCTTCGGCAGGATGGTTGCTGACTAAGAGCAGGCAGTGATTCCCCCTGTTCATACATGTATATTCTGGTCTACAAAGAGAAAAATATTGTGTATTGTTCTTGTGGTATTACTGCTATTGATTCTGGGTGGGGTGTCCTGGGTTTTGGAATGTGATCAGGATGCACCATCATGTACTAAACATAAGGTTGTTTCTAAAATATGCACCAAAAGGACTGCCCGAGTAATGTTTTTCTAGACACACATAAAAGATTTTTGGGAGAAGGTACAGCTTGTTATCCCACCGAATCTGTTACAAGTTTATGGACTGCTTACCCATTGTTACTGGTCAATTATACGTATACTCACCCAGCCCAATTCGAAGAGGTAAGGGGTGAGTGTGGAATGGGGTATCCTGGTCCTTGTCTATATTACAGGAAGCCATGAGGAAAGGGATATCCGGGTTGTGATAATAATTAGGGCTCCCTGTTTTCTGTTTTTACTGATTTTTACAGATAAATACAGACAGAAAACCATTTATTTCCTTGTCTGTATTTATTTTTAAATGTGGATAAAAATGGAAATTGGATTGTTTTTGAGTGATTCTAAATACTTTCTACCATGACTACCAGGCCAACAGCTGTGTGGATTGATAGGTAAGGGGGTTAAAAAAGAAATGAAGTTTAGTAAAGGGGCTTAAACAGCAGTAGATATCCTCATGGTTGATAATGAAATTTGCATGGTCTCATATAAGGGCATTGATTTATGTTCATATCACTGAAACCCCGCAGGCATTCAAGCATGAGTGTTTATTTATCTGTTAAATAAATGTGGAAATATACCAGTTTAAGCTTAATTTTTTTCACAAAACCTAACATAAATATGGATAAATACAGATAAAATTAGCAAAAAAATAAATATGGATAAATACAGACAGAAATGTAAAAAAAAAATACCATAAAATCGGGAGCCCTAATAATAATACATATTGTGATAATCTGTATATGGGAGAGCAGAACATCACCTTAGTGGGCTGGCATTACCAAGATTTAACGGTTACCCAAAAAGCTGGATATTATCCCGCATGTTGTCCGATAGTAAACAGTACTGATGCATTCTTGTATGTCAATTGTCTGGAATAATATTGTTCAAAAATACAATGTCTTTAGTGAAAAAGAAGGATCCGAGTACTTTTGGAATGAACACTAGATATGTTCATGTAGATTATCAAGGTCCACTCTATGCACACCCAGGATTTTATTTTTTGTCTAATGGTACTTATTCAAATGTTCATAATGGTACAGATGATGTTGCTCTAGGGATGGTGCTCCCTTTAGGCGTGCCTTGTAAGTACAGTAAGCCAAATATACAGTGGGTAAAAAGAACGTTGAGTGCAGAGTTCTGTGATGGAGTGACAGATTTGGAAGTCAATAATTATAGTAATGGTGTCACCTTTGGGTATATTCTCTCATCCATTATTACCTTTGGTGGTACTGCTATGGCCAGAGGCGAAAGAGCTAGAGAATATTTTGGATGTAAGCTACAGATACTGTCTAACTCCACAGGAGCAGCTTTGCGTGACATCACCACCCAATTAGAAAGTATGCGAATATACTCCTAGCAGACTAGATATGCGGTTGATTTCATTCTAGCTAAGAGCGGTGGTGTGTGCACAGTAGTAGGAGACCAGTGTGTAGTTGGGATAACTAATATGGAAAAAAATATTGCCCAACACATTTTAGACATTCTAGAAAACGTGAAAGAAATGGAGAGTGGGAACTGGAGTTGGTGATTGTTTGGTGGATGGGGTTGGATCCTTGAAAAGGTGATCTATTTCATTGTGATTTTGGTTTCTTGCTGCATTTTAGTCCAGTGTTTTCCTTTATGTTGCTCTTTTTGCACCACCCTCCTCACCCCTAAGAGAATATCAATTCATGATACTAACGCAACAATAATGCTTCAGAAAGAAGTCGAAGACCTCATGCAAATAGATGAGGGTATTTTCAAGACTTGTTCCCTCCTTACTGTTTCTATTCCTGAAGCTGAGAATATGAAGTGTTCCTAAGAATGTGGTCATGATTTGTTGACTTATAGGTCTTTCTCATTATTACACAAAATTTCTTAGCTCATGCTAAAAGGAGGGTCTGTTGAAATAAAAATTATGTTTTCGCATGATTTTATGTAAGTTAGCATTCGCGGCGCCATTTTGTGTATAGGTGCCATTTTGTATCGTGATCGAAACTAATTCTTTACTATTTCCGAGAAACGGCCTTCTCTAGGTTACGTTTTTTCGGAGCTGAGCTCTGCCACACTAATGAATGCACTGTTCTTATTAGCGCATACCTTTCTTTATAGATGTAAGCTTTCTCCCACTTGTCTAGTGGCGGGCACAGGCAGAGTGTGCTTGAATAGTAGATAATGTGTGCCCGGCCTTAGAATCAAAACTTACTCCTTTGTAATTTACTGTCCAGCTGCATCTCTCTGGAAACTTTCATGGTGGGGGTGCTTTCATTGGTTTCGAAGTGTATTTAATGTATCGTTATGCTTGCTGATGTCAGTCCCTCTGCAGCACTCCTTAGCGACTGGGCAGACAGAGCTCCGCTCTGAGTGTACTCTGAATAAACAGATATTGGTTTGTATTCTCTACTGTCTGACCGACTCTTCATTTGGTATGGAAGGCTGAGAGGTGGTCTTGTGTGACCCGAATAGGGTCATTTCCTTCACGCGTAAACCCCATGTCTCAACTATTTGCATTTATACCTTATTGTTTAAGTTAATAAAAACCATAACAATATCCTAAATGTGAGATTAAGTTAATTAACCAGAATTTAAACTATTTAAAAGACAATTTCATATCACTTAAAACAAACAAAAATAGAATGTATCATAAAAATTTACAGCAATAATGTTATCACATCAGTACTCAATATAAAGTGCATTTGTACAGTTAGCTTACATTTTTAAGTGCAGTCTCAACTAATTTCACCAGCGGCTCCAGGTAGATATTAAAAAGGGTGGGACTGAGGGCTGAAGGCATGTCACACACAAGTGGCTTGAAGTAGAGGTATAAGGAGGAAGGATGACTGCTTCAGAGCTATACTTGATTAAATACTTTAGCCATTTAGCGATCTTCTCCAAATGTTTACCTGCTGTAGGCAGGAGTGAGATTTGCCTTAAGTTGCTTAATACCTTAGTGTCTGTGGACAGGTTTGTTTAACAAAGGATGCAACAAGGATTACTTCCTGCTAATAGGGGCCAAGAGACAAGTCCGGTGAGTCATTCATCAATTTATTTAAGATATGATTTACAACAGTTGCAACATATTTTAGAACCGCATGTGGACAAGGATCCAAAGGGGATCCTGATTTGCATTTTCCAATTTCTGCCATTGATTTGGCTGAGGATATGTGGGCAAATCTCGTAAGGAGAGGACCCGGGTGAGAAGAAAGCGCTACACTCTCGTTAGCATCAGATCAATTTATAAAATGATCCCGCTTTTAGGAGTCCAGCCCACCACAGGGCAACTGTTGCCTGCGCTACCCAAACTCAAAATAAAACACTCATTACATTTTCAGAGTGACCCTTTATCAGATCAACACAACCCAGCTGCCCTATGTCCACTCCTAACGCTTCACATGATGGAAAAACCAGATGTTGAATAATCCTCAATCACACCTGGAAGATTGCAGCAATAAATCACATATGGCCCCAGTATGTAATACCTAAAGAAACAAGTCAGATGCACACACTCATAAAGACAAATAAAGGCATAGCAGAGGGCCTGCAGTTATCCCAGGGATGCAATATCAGAACAGCTGATCAGTTTCATTCATCGGATAAGGCCCAAACAATGCCCAATAGTAAGCGTCACAGTAGATAATCCACACAACACACCTGCCACATGGACCACCTCAGAATGTTACCTCCCGTTGGTATTAATGGCCCATTCTTTCAGGGTAGGATCATGTATCTAAAAATGCAATTTATGGCCCACTGTACTAGTGTTCATGCCCAAAGGGGGATAAGCTTCTCTTTATTGCACCCGCTGTACAGTATAAAGCATGTCATGTACCTAATACGAGTTGAATTCCAGCACGCAACTGTAAGAGATGTGGCAGCTATTCCCAGCCATTATTGTTTAATTAAACTTAAACTGTTCCTGATTGCCAAGCCTCGCTGTTCTACTTTTTGATAATCAGAACCTGCTTCAACATTTGGCGGGCCAGCATAGGAGCTGATCACGGCGGATACCCAGACTGCAGCCTGGGACAGGAGGATCTAGCCCCCCGATTCCACTCTGCGTGCATTTGTGCAGAAAGAAGCTTGGTAGGCACCTCTCTTTTCAGCAAGCCTTCCAGACCATGGCGGGCTGGATCCATCCACTGGCAGCTGTCAGAAAGAGTAAGACACCACAATTAGCTTTTCTTTCCTAAATAATACGAACAGCATAGCATGCAAAACAAAAGCGGTAAGTGTAGAAATAGATTCACCCAATACTCATAGATATGAGTGGCCTAGAGGTACTTTTTTTGCATTATTATTTATCGTGGACTAGTCATCCAGCGCTCCTGATCAAAGTGTCCTGGAGGTATTCTAAGCATAAAAATGATTTTATCCAGCACTCATGATCAGTGTGGCTTGGATGTATGTTTGCCTCAACCTCTAATTTTTTAATTAACCATGAGCTTAGCGCAGGAGGGTTTATTAACACCCCCTGTATCTGAAAGCAGTGTTGAGAGGATAAAAAAAGGAATAAGCTGTTTTCGATTAGGACCAGGGACACCGTACCTACGAGACTAGGCCTAACTCTAGAAGAGCCCAGGAGGGGTTGTACAGCAATTGTGCCCTTGAGTTAAGGAAAATATGTACATAGCAGCCGCGGTCCGTGCAGGTAACTGCAGTGGGGCCGTGTAAGGGGGGATTTTGAGGGACCATGCAGAGGGAAAATTAATTATTTATTTAAATTTCCCTCGGCATCGTCCCTCGAAATCCCCCTTACTGGGCCCCACCGCCCCACTGCTGTTACCAGCACGCACTGCGGCTGGTACATAGATGCTGTATAAAAGAAGGATGCGTGTTGACTGAATGAGAAAAGCCTGCGCTGCAGGAACGCATTAATATTGTTTGCATCATTGTTTTCTGGGTGTGAGAAGCCCGCGCTGCTGAAGTGCATGCTGATTTTTGCATTATCTCTCTCTGTGGCCAAGAAGAGCCTGCTTAATAGGAACACATTGTCATTGAGCCTCGCATTTAGGTGTTATCTTGATCAGCTGTTTGCATTGTTCTGCATGCCCCATTAGTGCACCCCACCCTTTGCAGGCCGCTTTTTATGTGCCAGCTGCTCTCCAAGAGCTCACCTACACTCTTAAATGGCACGCCCCAGCTGACATAACAAACACTCTACAAATGGTCCACTGTTCACCCCGCTCTCAAAATGCAGATTTTCTTGTGTGCGCATTATTCTTTGGGAGTGCTTCATATGTGAATTCTGGTCATATGCACACTCTCTGTTTTCCTGCGCGTATTGACTATTTTCTCATAATTTGATTGTTGTTCCACTGTTCACCTCACTCTCAAAACGTGCATTTTCTTGTGTAGTATTATTCTTTGGGATGCTTCATATGTGAATTCTGGTAATACGCTCACTCTCTGTTGTCCTGCGCATAATGACTACTTGTTCATAATTTGATTGTTGTTTCACGGTTCACCCCACGTCAAAACGTGCATTTTCTTGTGTGCATGTTATTCTATGGGAGTGCTTCACATGTGATTTCAGGTCATACGGGCACTCTCTGTTTTCTTGCACATATTGACTACTTGCTCATAATTTGATTGGTGTTCCACTGTTCACTCAGCTATCAAAATGCAATTTTTTTTGTGCGTGTTATTCTTTGGGGTGGTTCATATGTGAATTCGGGCATTCGTGCACTCTCTGTTTTCAGGTGTGCATTGACACCATGTTCCTAATTTAATTTCCATTATATGCACCCACCCTGTGTCTTTCAAGACACACACTCTCTTGTGTGAGCGTGATTTCTCGAGGGTTGCTTCAGACGTCTTGTTAAATGCACAATCTATGTTATCATGTGCACCGTCTCTCGTTATATCCCTCACCTCTCTGTCCTGTTACTAGCCTCTGCCCACTGTTGTTATACTACTAATATACTCTCTTTGGGGAGAGGATATTGCCTAACAGCTAGGGATATCAACCACAATGCTGGAGAACCAGGTTCGAGTCTCGGCAGGGACGCTCAACATCCTGTGATTCTGGGCAAATCACTTAATCTCCCCATGCCTAACAAAAAATGAATATATATATATATATATATATATATATATATATATATATATATATATATATATATATATGAATGAACCACAGTCCTGAAGAAAATCCTGTATCATAGGAAAATCAGGTACGGACCACAACGTAGTTTGTTGAAATCTTTAGTGCTTTATTGCAACCTCCACAGCATGACGCGCTTCGACCAGGTCACCCCGGTCTTGATCACATGACGTGCCGGGACCCTTAACGTGAATAAATAGATACACCATGGGAGAACAATCCCTCCCTCCCGCTCAATAGAACTCGACAACAGACTATATGTATAGCCTCATCTTAAAACCAATAGCTGCCAATAAATTATCCTTCTTAATAAACACTGTATCAACCACTAAATTCAGCATTTAAAATTGGTCATACATGATTTGATATACACACAATGATAAAAAATACATTTATACATAATACATTTTGTATAATGGGCAAGTGCCCAAAACCATTGTGCTAATGTGTGTTGCTATTAAAGCAACACACACAGGAAAAACTAGATGTCATTGATTAACGGTTCTATTATTGTCGAGCATATTGAGCGCATACCAAAGACTGTGCAAATATCCTAAACAAAATGCAAGTGCCAATAAGGTGCTAATGATAAAAATAAAACAACTATTACATCATAGTTGATACTTTTATATATAAAAAATCCTTAAATATTTATGGTTGGTCGTGCTATGCCTGTAACCTTGATCTTCATTAATATGCACTACAAAGTGCATTCTATCATGTACATAAATGCACAAAAACCAAACAATGTAGATATAATCACATAAATTCATATATGTACATAAGTAAGACAGGGAGTCCAAATAAATTAATTTCAATGTGCAAAACATAGCAGAATCCACAGTGCAAATAAGCAATAGTGCAAATAGGCAGTAGTGCAAATGAGCAATAGTGCAAATAAGCAATACCACAGGTTGATATCAGAACAGTACAAATACAATTAGAAATACAAATAAAAACTGTACAAATACGCTGTCATGAAGTCTATATATAGAATAAATGTCTGGTAGTATAATATTTATAGACTCCAAATAATACAGTATTAATCTTTTTGAATAAAGTTCTTTCCTTATTCATAATACAACTAGAGTCCCCAAGCAGGAGCCCCCTATCACCAAGTAAAACCGATAAAATCCAGTAAAACAAGGTAAAACTAGGGCTAAAACTGGACTAAAATCCACCAGACAAAATTCAACCAAATGAAGTTAAACAAATCTGTATTGGTTAAAAAACACAAAAACAGATACACTTATCTAAGGATACCTACGGAGGAGAGCCAGTGCGATTTCCTAAACACATTTATAAAAAATTGTGTAAATCTTCCCCCGTATTTAAACCATTTGGCATCTTAGTATCTAGTTGTAGAATGTAACGAGTCTCCAATTGTCTTAATTTCTTTTCTCTGTTACCTCCTCTTATCGACCTAGGTACCGCATCAATTACAAAATAGCTAAAATCATGTAAGTTGTTATTATGTACAAGCTTAAAATGCCTAGCAACTGGGTAACTGGGGTCAGAATTTACTATCGCTCGGAGGTGTTGCAAAATACGCATAAACACCTGCAGCTTAGTGCTGCCTATGTACTGTAGATGACATGAACATTCCAGTACATATACTGCAAAATCAGTTTTACAGGTGAACATACCATTTATTTTTGATGGAATGTTTCCAAAAGCGTCAGTGTATTCTAGTTTGTTTACCCCAAACTTACACGCTCTACAGGAACTGCACTTAAAAACCCCGTCCTATTCGAGAGCCAGTTTCTAGGAGTTAATACTTCCGGGCTAGTTTTAATTAATGCATCCCTCATAGAGGGTGCCCTCCTGAAAGTAATGACTGGAGTCTCAGATAAAATTGGTGAAAGGGTAATATCAGTTTTAAGTATTAGCCAATTTTTGTTGATAATACTTCTAACTTGCTTTTCATGGCGGCTATATGTAGTTATTAATCTAACCACCTCATCTTTTTTTGTGTTTATTATCCTTTCTTACAGTTATAGGAGACAGGGTTTCTGGATTTCTGTTGGTAACTACCATCTCACTACTAACACTGTTGGCTCTCAATAGTGCCATTTGTAAATCTTTAGTTTTGTATCCTCGTGATTGGAATCTCTGTAATGATTCTGCTTGACACTGCTTCAAATCTGTATCTGAATTACAAATTCTTTTAATTCTTAAAAATTCTCCATACGGAATACTTTTTATTAAGTGTCTAGGGTGGCAGCTGTTAGCATGCAAAGTTGAGTTCCCTGCTGTGCTTTTCCTGTGGAGTTTTGTCTGAATATTCTTGTCATTAATATATAACTCCACATCAAGGAACTCAACTCTCTCATTACTGATAGTGGCTGTAAACTCAAGATTTAAATTGTTAATATTGATGGTGTCAACAAAGTCTAATGCAGATTCTTTTGTGCCTCGCCAAACTACACAAACATCATCAATAAATCGCCACCACTGTACTACATGAGTGGCAAATATATCCTTATGGGTATGTCTGAGGACATGCTCCTCCCACCAGCCCACGTGTAAACACGCGTAGCTTGGAGAGAAGCATGCCCCATGGCCACCCCACGTAGTTGCTGATATAATTCCTTGTTAAACAAAAAGAAATTGTTCATTAAACACATTTCGATCATTTTCAACAACATATCATTGTGTCTCAAAAATTGAATGTTTCTTTTGGCAAGAAAATATTTTATAGCATTTAAACCGTCAGTGTGGTGTATGCTGGTGTAAAGAGAACAGATGTCCATCACTATAAAATAATAATCATCATTCCATGTAACTTCTTGCAGTTTTGTGAGGAAATGGCCAGTATCTTTGATAAACGAGGGAGATTTTCCACATACTCGTGTAGATAAAAGTCCACATACTTGGACATGGCTTCAAAGAGACTTCTCTGGGCAGAAATGATTGGTCTTCCAGGTATTGGAGTCACTTTTTTGTGGATTTTTGGAATAAAATATAGGGTCGGGGTTATGGGATAATCATTTCTAAGAAACTCATGTTCATGTTTGCTTAACATCCCATCTCTTTTCCAACGTGCTAACTCCTTCAATACTAAATCTCTGATAGATTTTAATTCCTGAAATGAGGCTTTTCTGTAGCACAACTGATCATTCAAGTGTCGTTCTGCTTCTTCCACATAAGCATCCCGAGGCCAAAGAACAATGTTCCCTCCTTTATCTGCTTTATTCACAATAATATTTCCATTGTCTTTAATTTTTTTCATAAGTTTGGAATATTGTATTTCAGAGTAGCTTCTCCGATTTTGTTGGCGCTTCACATTCTGATTAAGTCTTTTTAAATCCTCAATTACGACGTCACTGAAAGTATCTATTGCATCCTTAGCCATAAGAGGAATAAAAGAAGAAGGGGGCGAAAAGGACTACTACCTGCACCTATGCTAACAATTCCCAATTCATGCAATTCATCTTGCGTATTCAAATTAATTTCATCAATGTTTTCAGCCAATGCATGCATAGATCTTAGAGTAGCAATATCGGAAACTTGAAGAGATCTACTAGGTTGATTAGAGGCAATAAATGTTGCTGCCGTATCCTGGGCCATATTCAACTTGAAATGCTTTTTTAATTTCAATTTTCGTATGAATTTGAATACATCGATACGTGCTTGCACATAATTGAACCCATTCATTGGACAAAAGGACAAACCTAATGATAACAATTGTATTTCAGCTTTATTCAGTTCGATCTCAGTGAGGTTAATTACAGTGTTAACCGTGCATGATGAATCAGTTATTGAGGGAGCCACTGTTTCCCTCTCCCTCTCTTGCCTCTGTTGCTCCCTCCTGCATTTCCGCCTCTGTTTACGACATTTGTTGCGCCTGCGCCGGTTTTCTTTTGGGGTGGTCTCGGTCGTAATGTGTGGCGTCGGTCCTCTATTATAAACCCCAACTCTTCAGAGGGAGTAAAATTAGTGGGTAGTTGTACCTGCTGAATAGAAGCAACATCCGCCTCTGAGTCAGTACTGCTGGCCAACGAACTTAAATCCGTATCTGATACTGCTGTATGAATAGGCTTAGGTGCAGAGCTGTCTGAATGCTTTGGGACTAATGCTTGTCTCTTTACTGTATCAAATATTTTAGAGAACGTAAAGACCCTACCAGTCTCATAGTCCCTTTTGTCCCGAGCAAATTTAAATATTTTTCGTGTTTTTATCACTTCCTCATGTTTGATAAGGCGCGCTTTAATTTCTTCTCTGCTCTTTTTGATCAATTCCTGTTGATCAGAAACCTCCAATTGCTGATTAATTGTCTCAATTTCCTTTAAAATGTCCATTCTGTCTATTTCAGCATATTTAATAAGTATCGATACCATATTCATGGAAGCCTCCAGGTTATTCGTTGCCCATTCTTTTAACATTAGGGGTTGGGGTTTTCAAAAGATGGTGCAATGAGTACCCGCAACCCCGTGGTACTCTTCCTGCTTCTTTGTATTTTTCTAGAGATTTCCTCTCCCACCACTTAGTCAGTTCCGTTCGAAGTAGTTTTCCAATTTTTTCAATAATGTCTTAACATCGCTGTTAATCCCCAAATTCATGTCTTTCTCTGTACTATTTTCATTAATGTCTGGTAAATTTAGAAACAGGGCATCTGCCACGGCCTCCCGGTCCCGTAGCTCGTCCGCTGTGGTTGCCATAATGACACACTTTCTGGCAATATTTTGTTATGCACCATACGAGAGCTATGTTTGACATAGGTTGATATACAGCTCTCGCCACTTCTTCTCTACAGTCTCCTCGCCCTCAAATATCGACTTAGTGAGCTCATACGGCTTACCGCATACGGAGCCCGACTGGCTCGTGGCGACCTCCGACTCCTCGGGAATCGTCAGAATCCTCGGAACTCCGAAAGGGTTACACCGATTTACTGCTGCTCAAGCTTCTCTTCGTCCGATTGAGGGGGGCTGGCACGGGAATACTCCTTCCGGGTCAAAGCAAATTATCGCAGATGCGATGTCGACTGCAACCGACCAGCCACTTTGGAGGAGAGGGTCCGTTTGTAAAGCGAAGACAGCCGTACTCCGCTAAAGATGAATGAATGAACCACAGTCCTGAAGAAAATCCTGTATCATAGGAAAATCAGGTACGGACCACAACGTAGTTTGTTGAAATCTTTAGTGCTTTATTGCAACCTCCATAGCATGACGCGTTTCGACCAGGTCACCCCGGTCTTGATCACATGACGTGCCGGGACCCTTAACGTGAATAAATAGATACACCATGGGAGAACAATCCCTCCCTCCCGCTCAATAGAACTCGACAACAGACTATATGTATAGCCTCATCTTAAAACCAATAGCTGCCAATAAATTATCCTTCTTAATAAACACTGTATCAACCACTAAATTCAGCATTTAAAATTGGTCATACATGATTTGATATACACACAATGATAAAAAATACATTTATACATAATACATTTTGTATAATGGGCAAGTGCCCAAAACCATTGTGCTAATGTGTGTTGCTATTAAAGCAACACACACAGGAAAAACTAGATGTCATTGATTAACGGTTCTATTATTGTCGAGCATATTGAGCGCATACCAAAGACTGTGCAAATATCCTAAACAAAATGCAAGTGCCAATAAGGTGCTAATGATAAAAATAAAACAACTATTGCATCATAGTTGATACTTTTATATATAAAAAATCCTTAAATATTTATGGTTGGTCGTGCTATGCCTGTAACCTTGATCTTCATTAATATGCACTACAAAGTGCATTCTATCATGTACATAAATGCACAAAAACCAAACAATGTAGATATAATCACATAAATTCATATATGTACATAAGTAAGACGGGAGTCCAAATAAATTAATTTCAATGTGCAAAACATAGCAGAATCCACAGTGCAAATAAGCAATAGTGCAAATAGGCAGTAGTGCAAATGAGCAATAGTGCAAATAAGCAATACCACAGGTTGATATCAGAACAGTACAAATACAATTAGAAATACAAATAAAAACTGTACAAATACGCTGTCATGAAGTCTATATATAGAATAAATGTCTGGTAGTATAATATTTATAGACTCCAAATAATACAGTATTAATCTTTTTGAATAAAGTTCTTTCCTTATTCATAATACAACTAGAGTCCCCAAGCAGGAGCCCCCTATCACCAAGTAAAACCGATAAAATCCAGTAAAACAAGGTAAAACTAGGGCTAAAACTGGACTAAAATCCACCAGACAAAATTCAACCAAATGAAGTTAAACAAATCTGTATTGGTTAAAAAACACAAAAACAGATACACTTATCTAAGGATACCTACGGAGGAGAGCCAGTGCGATTTCCTAAACACATTTATAAAAAATTGTGTAAATCTTCCCCGTATTTAAACCATTTGGCATCTTAGTATCTAGTTGTAGAATGTAACGAGTCTCCAATTGTCTTAATTTCTTTTCTCTGTTACCTCCTCTTATCGACCTAGGTACCGCATCAATTACAAAATAGCTAAAATCATGTAAGTTGTTATTATGTACAAGCTTAAAATGCCTAGCAACTGGGTAACTGGGGTCAGAATTTACTATCGCTCGGAGGTGTTGCAAAATACGCATAAACACCTGCAGCTTAGTGCTGCCTATGTACTGTAGATGACATGAACATTCCAGTACATATACTGCAAAATCAGTTTTACAGGTGAACATACCATTTATTTTTGATGGAATGTTTCCAAAAGCGTCAGTGTATTCTAGTTTGTTTACCCCAAACTTACACGCTCTACAGGAACTGCACTTAAAAACCCCGTCCTATTCGAGAGCCAGTTTCTAGGAGTTAATACTTCCGGGCTAGTTTTAATTAATGCATCCCTCATAGAGGGTGCCCTCCTGAAAGTAATGACTGGAGTCTCAGATAAAATTGGTGAAAGGGTAATATCAGTTTTAAGTATTAGCCAATTTTTGTTGATAATACTTCTAACTTGCTTTTCATGGCGGCTATATGTAGTTATTAATCTAACCACCTCATCTTTTTTGTGTTTATTATCCTTTCTTACAGTTATAGGAGACAGGGTTTCTGGATTTCGTGCACTCTCTGTTTTCAGGTGTGCATTGAGACCATGTTCCTAATTTAATTTCCATTATATGCACCCACCCTGTGTCTTTCAAGACACACACTCTCTTGTGTGAGCGTGATTTCTCGAGGGTTACTTCAGACGTCTTGTTAAATGCACAATCTATGTTATCATGTGCACCGTCTCTCGTTATATCCCTCACCTCTCTGTCCTGTTACTAGCCTCTGCCCACTGTTGTTATACTACTAATATACTCTCTTTGGGGAGAGGATATTGCCTAACAGCTAGGGATATCAACCTCAATGCTGGAGAACCAGGTTCGAGTCTCGGCAGGGACGCTCAACATCCTGTGATTCTGGGCAAATCACATAATCTCCCCATGCCTAACAAAAATGAATATATATATATATATATATATATATATATATATATATATATATATATATATATATATATATATATATATTCACTGAAAAAACCATAGGTTTCAGGCACGTTATAGTTAGAAATTAGCATTTAAAAAACCTTAGAAATTCACTGAAAAAACCATAGGTTTTAGGGAAAGTTATAGGTAGTTGGACATTTCACTCGTACAAAACCATAGAAATTCCCCCGTTATAGTTAGTTCAGCTAACTATAACTCGCGCCCCTGCAATGCACTGCTGATGACGTCACATATTGCATCACTCATGACATGGTCAGTGACATCACTGACGATATCACTGATGACATCTCCCCCACAATGGTTCTTTTTTTCTTTAAAACAAGCCCCGGGGGTGGCGGTCCCCGGGGCTGCGGGGGGGCCGTGTGCCCTCGCAAATATTCAAGAAAAGCCCCGGGGGTGGCGGTCCCCGGGGCTTGGGGGGGCCTTGGAGGCCCCCCCACACATTTAAAAAGAAGCCCTGGGGGTGGCGGTCCCCGGGGCTGCAAGAGGGCCGAGTGCACTCCCGCACATCATTTTAACAAAGCCCCGGGGGGTGGCGGTCCCAGGGGCTGCGGGGGCCCCCGCGGGCCCCCGCATTTATTTTTGCAAATGCACCCGGGGGCCTCAATTAGATGAAGCGCGGGAGCCCAAGCTTCATTTTTTAAAAATTTCGGCGGGATTCGCTGACCCAGCGCGAATTTCGCTGAAATTTAAAAAAAAATGCTTTTTTTGGCCCTGCGGGTCCTTGTGGTACCCCCTGAGCAGGCCTAGGGGGTCAGGGTGTTTCTACCCTGCCCCCTTTTCTTGTTGTTCACGTTTGTTTCCCTGTATTCTTGTGACTCGGTTTAAAAAAACGGCGAAATGCGCGTAGGATCCGCGCATCCCGCCGTGAAGAAAAAAAAACGAAGCGTGGGCTCCCGCGCTTTGTTAATATTTAGCCCCCGGGTGGGCCAAGTCCCGGGGGCATATGAAAATGTAATAGCGGGGGCCCAGGGAGGCCCCCGCAGCCCCGGGGACCACCACCCCCCGGGGCTTTCTATAAATATTTGCAGGGGGGGCACACAGCCCCCCCGCAGCCACGGGGACCACCACCCCCTGGGGCTTCTTATTTAAATGTATGGGGGCCTCAAAGGCCCCCCCAAGCCCCAGGGACCACCACCCCTTGGGGCTTTTAAAAAAAAATACAAGACCTGTGTGGGGGGGGCTCGAGCCCCCCTCACATGCCCCGGGGACCGCCACCTCCCCAGGGCACTAGTATTTAAATTCAGGGGTCCGTAATGGACCCCACCCCCTGGTGCATTTAAAGTTGGGGAACTAATTCCCCTTGAATACTGGGGGTCCCTGGGGGCCAACTAGCCCACCAGGTACCTCCAGTATGCACCAGGGAGCTGCGTTGCAGAGAGGTGTTCAGAGGCCACGCCCCTTTTTACACCTCTCTGCAACACAGCTCTGTGGCGCTTACTGGAGGTACCTGGTGGGCTAGTTGGACCCCAGGGACCCTCAGGATTCAAGGGGACTTTATCCCCCAACTTAAAACGCGCCACAGGGCGCACTTTGCACAGTGGTGAAGGGAGGGGGCGGGGCATGAGGTGACATGTGTGCAAACACGCCCTGTGGCGTGTTTAAAGTTGGGGAATTAATTCCCCTTGAATACTGAGGGTCCCTGGGGGCCAACTAGTCCACCAGGTACCGCCAGTAAGCGCCACAGGGCTGCGTTGCAGAGAGGGGTAAAAAGGGGCATGGCCTCAGACCACCTCTCTGCAACGCAGCCCTGTGGCGCTAACTGGAGGTACCTGGTGGGCTACTTGGACCCCAGGGACCCTCAGGATTTAAGGGGACTTTATCCCCCAACTTAAAACGGCCACAGGGTGTGTTTGCACACATGTAACCTCAGGCCCCCCCTCCCTACACCAGTGTGCAAACGCGCCCCATGGCGCGTTTTAAGAGGTAGTTTTAATCCCCCTGCCCTATTATGTACTAGGGCCTTACAGAGGAGGTCATGCTAATCACAGGGGTACCCCAACGCATAGTGTTCCCTAGTGTATGTAGGTGTTTTCACTGTATTCTAAGTGTCTTTTAGCATAGCACTGGCTATAGGCCTGGTTAGTCCGAGTCAGTTACCACCAGTACCCGTCTGAAAAAGTTGTGGGCACAGGATGATTTTGCAACAAGGCCTCTTTCTGCTCCTTTGTTGGTTCTTTCTGCACATGTCTTGCTTCTTCCTGCTCTTTTTTCGTCTTTGTGGACTTCTGTTGCTTCTTTCTGCATTTCTTTTGCTTCTTTCTGTGCGTTTTCTTCTTTCTTCACATGTCCTACCTCTGTAGGCATAGTTAGAAACTAGCATTTAAAAACCTTTGAAATTCACTTAAAAAACCATAGATTTCAGGCACATTATAGTTAGAAATTAGCATTTAAAAACCTTTGAAATTCACTGAAAAAACCATAGGTTTCAGACAAGTTATAGTTAGAAATTAGCATTTAAAAACCTTTGAAATTCACTGAAAAAAACATAGGTTTCAGATACGTTATAGTTAGAAATTAGCATTTAAAAAACCTTTGAAATTCACTGAAAAAACCATAGGTTTCAGGCACGTTATAGTTAGAAATTAGCATTTAAAAAACCTTAGAAATTCACTGAAAAAACCATAGGTTTTAGGGACAGTTATAGTTAGTTGGACATTTCACTCATACAAAACCCGTGAAATTCCCCCGTTATAGGTAGTTCAGCTAACTATAACTCGTGCCCCCGCAATGCACTGCTGATGCCGTCACATATTACATCACTCATGACATGGTCAGTGACATCACTGATGACATCACTCATGACATCACTGATGACATCATCCATGTGATAATTTCATGCATCTTCTCACACCCTAATATATTTTTTGATACACCCACTCTAAATTACAGACTGCCATTCTCAAAACCATAGACACTCCAACACCAATAACTACATACACACTCACTGATTCTTAGGTCTACACACACATCCACTCACTCACCCATACAGTCACTCATACTTACGGTCACTCAGTACAGGACTATCATATGTACTCATACACCTATATAGATACTCACACACCGCCACTCATCCATAGAGGTGCTCACACACCTAGTCAGTCATGCAAATAATTAATCACACTGCCATTTACTCACCTATACAGTTATACACACACCACCTCACTTACTCATACAAATACTAGCACATTCTTATGCTCTTATACAATCACTGATACAAGTACACATTCATCCATACAGCCACTCTCACAGTCACACACTCTCACTTATAGCCATTTATATACTCCAACACACATATATACTGCCTTTCACATATGTAGTTACTCACACATGTACCACTGAGATATACATTCACTCACTAACACACCCATACACACACTCACCCACCCATACAGTCCATCACAGATGCACTCTTGAAACCAGGCACCCAGTGAATCACCCACTCACACATCTATGCACAGAGTCACACACACCCCACCCACACAAAAACTCAGGCACCCATACAGATACTCAGACAACCAATCAATAACCCATGTAGACACTCATGTAGCTATTCGCAAACCCATGCAGCCACTTACACACTAACAGACAGACGGATACAGACATTCACACAGTTTAGTCACTAACCCATGCATTCAGTAAGATACATTTAATCACTCACTTATAGAGTCAGTCACGCACCTACTAAATCATCCATTCAGACACTTATACACCCACTCATTCTTCAATACGCCTTTCCCTATATATATTAAACATATTTAAACTTTACAGAAACACACAGTCACTGGATGATGTCATCAGTGATGTCATCAGTGATGTCATTTGAGATGTCATCAGTGATGTCACTGACCATGTCATGAGTGATGTAATATGTGACATCATCAGCAGTGCATTGCGGGCGTGAGTTATAGTTAGCTGAACTAACTATAACGGGGAATTTCACTGGTTTTGTACGAGTGAAATGTCCAACTAACTATAACTGTCCCTAAACCCTATGGTTTTTTCAGTGAATATATATATATATATATATATACACCTAGAAGTCCAAAAGTATGTGTGCTCTCAGGAAACCAGAATCCATGACTCAAAAACTTTGCAAAGCGTTTATTACACGACGTGTTTCGACTGCAGCCGCAGTCTTGGTCACGTGTAAGGTGCACACCCAATGAAAAGCTTAAGTAGAAGTAAAAAACATCACATGGTCCTGTATACAGAGAGTGTCTATACATAGAATGCATGGCGGCCATCTTGTAGTAGTAAAATTACAATATACGCATGCAAGTGCAAATAGCCCAATAAAATGAAATTGGGGTCAAAATGAGGTACAAAGGGAGAGGCAACACACGTTAATATCAACATAAAAATGCATCATGTTAGATAAGGAAATAACAACGTTGGCCAAAAGTAACAAATGTACATCAAGTGACAAGCTTAAGTAAAAAACACACATCACATGGTCCTGTAAACCGAAAGTGTCTGTACATAAAGTGCATGGCGGCCATCTTGTAGTGGTAAAATTACAATATACGCATGCAAAAGCACATGGCCCAATAAGGTAAAATGGGGGTCAAAGTGAGGTACAAATGGGAAGGCAACACACGTTAATTTCACCAGAAATATGCATATTGTAGATACAAGAATAGCAACGCTGGCAAAAGGTAACAAATGTAACGCACAGTGCAAAAATCAGGGCTTTAAGTCCGTCTAGGAAATACATGTACGCCCTGCTCCAAAAATGAAATGAAATGAACATGCTGCCCCAGTGGGCAGCGACCTACACGGTAGTAATGAACCGAAAAGTGATGCCCCAATGGGCAACGATCTACACGGTAGTAGTGAGCCAAAGAATAATGCCCAAGTGGGCAAAGACCTGTGCGGTGGTAGTGAGCCAACTATGCCTGCATCCTGGTGATCTACACATGAGGTACACATTATCTACGGCACCTCATGTGTAGATCACCAGGATGCAGGCATAGTTGGCTCACTACCACCGCACAGGTCTTTGCCCACTTGGGCATTATTCTTTGGCTCACTACTACTGTGTAGATCGTTGCCCATTGGGGCATCACTTTTCGGTTCATTACTACCATGTAGGTCGCTGCCCACTGGGGCAGCATGTTCATTTCATTTCATTTTTGGAGCAGGGCGTACATGTGTTTCCTAGACGGACTTAAAGCCCTGATTTTTGCACTGTGCGTTACATTTGTTACCTTTTGCCAGCATTGCTATTCTTGTATCTACAATATGCATATTTCTGGTGAAATTAACGTGTGTTGCCTCCCCCTTTGTACCTCACTTTGACCCCCATTTTACCTTATTGGGCCATGTGCTTTTGCATGCGTATATTGTAATTTTACCACTACAAGATGGCCGCCATGCACTTTATGTACAGACACTTTCGGTTTACAGGACCATGTGATGTGTGTTTTTACTTAAGCTTGTCACTTGATGTACATTTGTTACTTTTGGCCAACGTTGTTATTTCCTTATCTAACATGATGCATTTTTATGTTGATATTAACGTGTGTTGCCTCTCCCTTTGTACCTCATTTTGACCCCAATTTCATTTTATTGGGCTATTTGCACTTGCATGCGTATATTGTAATTTTACTACTACAAGATGGCCGCCATGCATTCTATGTATAGACACTCTCTGTCTACAGGACCATGTGATGTTTTTTACTTCTACTTAAGCTTTTCATTGGGTGTGCACCTTACACGTGACCAAGACTGCGGCTGCAGTCGAAACGCGTTGTGTAATAAACGCTTCGCAAAGTTTTTGAGTCGTGGATTCTGGTTTCCTGAGAGCACACATACTTTTGGACTTCTAGGTGTATGTTGATTGCCGGTACGCTCTGCCGGCGTGTGTGCCACTTCTCTAGGGTCCCTGTGTTTCCGGAAGGAGCTTTCGTTCGAGAAATATATATATATATATATATATATATATATATATATATATATATATATATATATATATATATCACCACACTTCCCTTGAAAGGGATTTCTCACCGCACTCGCTGCTCCGTATATTTATGAAAAGCAATTAATCACAATCCATCCGTTTGTAGTTCAAGGGTGTTTAATTTCAAAGCTGCCAAAACACCCCCACGGGGAAAAAACGACAAACACCCCGTGTGGTGAGAAATCCCTTGCAAGGGAAGTGTGGCGATAATTGAAATGGCTTGGTCCTGCCGTACTCGGAACGCACCGGTAGTTATAGTTAGAACCTAGTTTCCATAGGAAAAGCATTTTTTGATTTGCTAATAACTTTGGCGTCGTTTGACGAATCTTCCTGAAATTCTCCCCAAAAAAAGTCTATCCAGGTCAGCTCCTATCCTGAAAGTTTGGGGGTGATTCGTCAAGCGGGGGCTGAGCAAAAAGGGGTGTCCCAAAACTCGTTTTATCTATGTTAATTTCCATAGGAAATTTTGCAACGAGCTACAGCCCAAACTGCTGAACAGAATTACCCCAAATTTGGCAAAAAGGTAGAGCTTGGTTCAGAAAGCGACCTTTTTTTTTCAAATGGTGTAAATCCGTTCAGTAGATTTTGAGAAATTAAAAAAATAAGAGTCAAAAAATCAATTTCCCATAGGAAACTTTGTGCAAGGCTACAGCCGAAACTACTGAACGGAATTATTCCAAATTTGGCAGAAGGGTAGTGCTTGGGTCAGAAAGCGACTTTTTTTTTAAAATGGTGTAAATCCGTTCAGTAGTTGCTGAGAAATTAGAAAAATTAAAGTTTTGATATCTGGGCGGAGCCTAAGTCGCGTGCGCGAGCTTCACTGTGATTGGCTGCTAGTAGTCCAAACCAGGAAGTGTTGGCAGCCATCTTGTGGCTCGGTAGAAGCGAGTTACCTGAAAATGGAGAAACAAAGGTATAAAACAAGAGAAGGGGGCAGGGTAGAAAAACCCTGACCCCCTAGGCCTGCTCAGGGGGTCCCAGAAGGAGACCCAGGGCCCAAAAAATCATTTAAAAAAAAAAAAAAAAACTCGGCAAAAATTTGCGCTGGGGTCGCAGGTTCTCGTGTTTTATTTTAATGAGGCCCTTGGGTGGGCTAGGTTCCGGGGGTATTTCTTAAAAAATAATAGCAGGGGCTCGCAGGGGTTGCGGGGGTGCGCTGGGGTCCGCACAGCCCCGGGGCTTCACTCATGTTGGGAGGGGGGTTGCGCGGTCCCCTTTCTGGAGCCTTCTATGTGCTTGTAACTTTGGCGTCGTTTGACGAATCTTTATGAAATTATCCAAAAAGTTTCTCTTTTTTTGATTAGCTCTTATATTGAAAGTTTGGGGGTGAATGGTGTAGGAGGGGCTGAGAAAAAAGAGGGTCCTAAAACGTGTTTTCTGCATGCAATTTCCATACGAAAGTTTACAGTAGACTACAGGTGAAACTGCTGAACGGAATTACGCCAAAATTTGGCAGGGAGAAAGGTGATGGTCCAGAAAGCACGCTTTTGTTTAAATGGTGTAAATCCGTTCAATAGTTTTTGAGAAATATCAAATTTTACAGATATCGATATTTGAGAATTCTGACATGTGATTGGCTGAGGGGTTACAAGCACCAGCTTGTGGCTTATTGGCTGTGAATGGTTGAAACCAGGAAGTGTTTGCAGCTATTTTGTGATTTACTCCGTCAGCTCGCATCTCTCCGTGTAGAAGCCATCGGGTTCGCAGTTTTGTCTGTGTGAGATATGCCTTTCACGCTGCCTCTCTTCATATCACAAGGTCGCGGCTATGCCTTTAGAAGTCCGTCCGTTGGCTCGGAGCTCTGTGAGTCAGTCTGTCAGTACGATCCCCTACACTATCCAAAGACTACCCTAACACCACTGCACTGTCGTAAACTCTAAAACACTACCCCCAGCACGATCCCCTACACTACCCAAACACCACTGCACTACCCTAAACCCTAAATCTACCCCTAGCACGACCCCCTACCCAAACACCTCTGCACTACCCTAAAGCCTAAAATACTACCCCCAGCACAACCCCCTACACTACCCAAACACCACTGCATTGTTGTAAACCCTAAAACACTACCCCTAGCAGGACCCCCTACACTACGCAAACACCACTGGAGTACCCTAAATCCTAAAACACTATCCCCAGCATGACCCCCTACACTACCCAAACACCACTAGACTACCCTAAACCCTAAAACACTACTCCCAACATGACTCCCTACACTACACAAACACCACTGCACTACCCTAAACCCTAAAGCACTACCCCCAGCACGACCCCCTACACTACCCAAACACCACTGTTCTACCCTAAACCCTAAAAGACTACCCCAGCACGACCCCCTACAGTACACAAACACCACTGCAGTACCGTAAACACTAAAACACTACTCCGAGGACGACCCTCTACATTACACAAATACCACTGCACTACCCTAAACCCTAAAACACTACTGCCAGCATGACCCCTTACACTACCCAAACACCACTGCATTTTCATAAACTCTAAAACACTACCTCCAGCACGATTCTTACACTACCCAAACACCACTGCACTACCTTAAACCCTAAAACGTTACCCCCAGCATGAACCCCCAAACAGTACACAAACACCACTGCACTACTCTAAATCCTAAAACAGTACTCGCTGCATGACTTCCCACACTACAGAAACACCACTGTGCTACCCTAAATCCTAAAACACTACTCTCAGCACGACCCCCTACACTACAAAAACACCACTGCACTGCCGTAAACCCTAAAACACTACTCCCAGCATGACCCCCTACACTACCCAAACACCACTGCACTGCCGTAAACCCTAAAACACTACTCCCAGCATGACCCCCTACATTACACAACCACTGCACTACCCTAAACCCCAAAACAGTACTCCCAGCATGACCCCTTACACTACCCAAACATTACTGCATTGTCGTAAACTCTAAAACACTACCTCCAGCACAATTCTTACACTACCCAAACAGCAGTGCACTACCTTAAACCCTAAAACGCTACCTCCAGCACGAACACCCTACAGTACACAAACACCACTGTACTACACTATTGCATAAAACAGTACCAGTCCATCGGTTCGCAGGTCTGCGTCTGCGAGCCGTCGTGTCCCTAGCTGTACATGTGCGAGCCAGTCCGTTAGGTGATAGGTGTGTCTCTGCTAGCAGGGCCGTTGGCCCGTTGGTGTCCCCTTGCGAGTTAGACCCGAGCTCACCCTCTGCGAGCCAGCACGCTGGTGTGCGTTTGCGAGCCGATGGCCCGTAGCTCTCCCTGTGCGAGCCGAGCCGACGGGCCGCAGCTGTCCCTCTGCGAGCCTGCCGGATGGCCCGCAGGTCTCCCTGTGCTAGCCAGATCGCAGCTGTCACTCTGCGAACCGATATTGGGAATATAAGGCGGCTCTAAAAGAGCCCTTGTGTTTATTAGTTGGAGCTACATATAAGTGCGGATGCACATCTTCAGGTTATTCAGAAAAACTCGATTTTCCTGATGTGTGAAGTGTACTCCATCACTTCTGTAGATATCAGCCATATCAAAACGTATGTTGTTGTTGTAGATCGACCCCATTCTATGGTCTCTGAGGTATGCAGACACAGCTTTGTTGACATTCTTCCTAGATTTTTCACTCTGAGGACAAAATTGGTTTGACCATTTCCACTTCTGTCTTTGGCATATATTGGAATATACAAAGACAGTTTGAGGCAAAAGCAACATCAATTGTCGAAAGGTGTCTTTCATTAGCATTTCCAAACCTACACCAGTCAATGTGCCTAGGTCGTTTCCACCACAGTGCACAATCATGAGGTCAGGGTGTTGGAGATGCAAACAGGTTTTAACCAAAGGCAACAATTGGTGCCACTTCAATCCTCTCTGTCCAAACCATTTAATGTCCACATTTTGTAAACCTAGGTCTAAGTCAATACGTCTCTGTTCTGCATACCTCTTGCACCAGAAAACATAGCTATGTCCTACGATCCACACTAGCATTTTGAAGGTATGGCTGGGAAGTATGGATAGATGTCTGTAGCTCATGCAGTCTGTTCGTAGAATAAGAGATATGTTTAAAGGTGGGGAACTACTTTTTTCTCATTCAAAACGATAACTGATTGGGAGATGAAAAGCATTGTTTTTTAAAAGTAGGGTGCACATTCGTTTTGTGGAAAAGCATCTTTGTGATTGGTTAAGAAAAAGCAGTTTAAACGTGGAGTACATATGATAGGATAAAATTTGGTCAACTCAACCACACCTGCTACTTGCATTTGGAAGGCACTGTTCAAACTTAAAACAAACGTGAGCTTTTAACCTGCACGTGCCGTTAAATGTTCGAGAAAATGTTGCAAAAAAATATCGTTAGGTTTAAAAATATTGATGAACTTTTAACCTGCACGTGTTGTAGAATGTTCTAGAAAGTGTGTTGATAGAATACGTTGCACTTCTGACTTCTATGTGTCCTTGAATATTAAAAAACTGTTTATATGGAAAATTCAAAAATAACCAATAGAGAGAAGTTTTGCAATCTAAAAGAATCAAGGAACTATTCTAATTTGTTCTTTACATGTATTTATGTGTGGAGTAACAAAATTACAGACACAACAGCACCAGGAAGAGGAACAAGCAGGGAGTGGGGGGACGGGGGAGATGGGCACAATGGCACACATGCACAATTAAGTACAGCACAACTACAGACAAACCATGGCTAAAATGAAACACACCAACAAGGAGCACAAGTCACACAACCCGCCAACATCACACCACTGAACAAGCACAGAAGTGAAAACCACACTGCCTGAAAGGGAGAAGGGTGAACAATACCTCACATGAAGGGACATCTCACACAGAATGCAGCACACACACATAGGAAGCAGAGCACACCAACATCCAACACAATGTTGTCCAAACACAAACATTCGCACAATCGAACACAGGACACAAATGCACTCGCCTGTGGTGGATAAACGTCCAAAAGCGTCAGTACGAAACAGGCACATGAGAACACATAAGTACAAACCCACAATCCGGATGGGGTAGCAATTTACGTATGGCAGGCAGCCAGAGAGTCTGTGACACACACATTGGCATACAAATGAAGACACAACACATTTGGAGACAAGTGAAAATGTGGAAACTTTATAAAAAAAAGTGCGTGTCAGTACGGCCAAGAGTAGTGCCACGATATGCAGACAAATGCAGCAGCGTGCCTGAATAAGGAACGTAGGAAAACGTCCATGTTCACCTCGGGGTAGTCCATCACCAACACACGTCAGTGTCAAGCAGCGTTGGTTGTCCGCACCTCGGACATGAGTCGACACCAATGCAGCCATGTCCACTGTCGTCTTGGGACATGTGACCAGATGCACAACATGCAATGATGCGGCGGGACACGTGCAATGTGGCACATCGAGTCGTGGTTGCAGGTACCTTGTCACTCTTCCATGAACGCGAGTGCAGCTGCGTAAGCCACTATCTCTAATTAGTGATGGTTGGCCACAATATTTGACATGTCGTCAACGTAATCCATCAGCTGACCAGGACAGATGTGCTGACCCCAACCACTATACCCAATGTGCACCAAAGCAGAATCGGGAAGTGGGTCAATTTGCTCACTGCATACTACGACACGTGCAATGTCCCAGGCCCAGTTCCCAACATGCATGCCAAACATCCATGCATGCCATAAACGGGCATCACCATGACACTCCTGGTCATGGGCCAACAGGGGGCACACACACCCATCGTAATCCATGTCAGCTACGCACACGTTGGAGAGGCACACGTCCATGCACCACTCGGATAGGCACGTGCGACATTGCAATACAGGTTGAATGCAGGTGACGTCCGCAATGCGGAAGCTCAGCCGGTAAGTGATCCGCAGCACTGCCAAAGGCAGTGCACACAGGACATGCAGCAGATGTGCAAGGTATAGGTGGACGTGAATGGAGTCGACCATGTGTTCGGGATGCCCTGCCATTGCGTCAGTGGCTCTGCTTGTAACTGCACTGGCTTGCCGTGTGCCAGTCTTGTGGATGAAATGGCACAGCTTGGTGCAATGAGCCGGGTCTGTGTGCAATGGGTGCAGGGCAGGGGTGTGGTGGGAGTACGTGTGAAGGCCATTTGACGCACTCTAACTATGACAAAGGACTTTTGAGTGTGGGATTTGTACTCGTTGTTCTCAAATCGGGCAGTGCGTAGTGTGGGAGATGGATGCAAATATTATCGTATCTGTCAGGGGAGGCTGGCCACTTGCAAGTTCCTTCTCGGAGCAGCAGATGTGTTAGCGCAAGATAGCTCAGACAAAGAACCTTTGATCCCTACAGTAACTTCTCCAGCTGCATTCATACAGAATGTGTACAAAGGCCGGTCGTGGGTGTTGTGGGATGTCTGCGACCCTGGTCATCATGGATGAGATGCCCAGCATGTGGCACATGGGCGGGTTCACTGTGTGTTATGTTGCCAAACAGCTGCTCCTCCCTCCCACGAGCCCCCACCCTTTTGTGCGCTGCACTGTTGTATCCCGTGCACTCCTACGGCACACCATTGTAATGCCTATTCGTGCATGTCCTGCGGCATTCCAATCACACTGTGACACTGCTGTTTGGAGACGGTGCATGCCACTTTACAACATCGACTGCTGCGGCCCTTGTGGCGGCCACACCAGAACACAGAGACACACTTACCGCACTTCTTGCACACGGACATGTCCGAGACACCCCGTTCCCCTTGCTGGATAGGCACACCCCTGTGCTGACCTGTGTATGCCGGACCAGCACACGCCGCTTGTGCATGCAGGAGGATGCGTGCGTGCTACATGTCCAGGCTCACTGCCAACGCTGAGGTGACATGGTAACGTCCGCTGAAGACAGCACACTGTGATGTTGCAGGGCCCGTGCCCATCATGCTAACACAATGACCAGACGGAGACACTTGCTCAGATGCGTGTTCGGGGGCATTGGTGGTCCTGGGGTTGTTGCGATGAGTGTTGTGGCCCTCATGGGTATCCGTATATCATGCTCATTGACTCTATGGCACCTGTGGGTGTTCCGGTGTGGCTCTTGGCTGTGTTCCCTTTCATGCTGCAGGTAGTCGTCCTGCTTAACACCAGCAGAGAGCAGGTGTAAAATCCATGGTGCTAACGCGGCTTATCGCCGGAATTTGTTTCGCATCGCAGTTTTTGCCTTTCGTTGTGAAAGTTGTGATGTGGTTTTTTCGTGTACACAAAAATAAACGAACTGGGCAGTGTATCCCGTCAAGATTCAGCACCTGACCCACTATTCCCAATTAATATAAATACAATGAGATTTCTTCATTGATTTTGTGTGTACACTGTAAATGCACTCACTACCACAGTGCAATTCAATACAGGATTTTAGTATTTAGAATAAATCGCAAAGGTGCACCTCGTGTGTTTTTGCACGGGAACACCTACTCTGCATCTCATTATCAGCACTTTAATGCAACTAAAGTTGAGATAAATTTAACACACTATTCAGAAGCTGGTGCAAACTGCAGACATCACCAGTATTCCCGCGATAACTGCCCCAAAATTTAACACCATGGTGGACACCACTAAATAACAGTAATAAGAACGAGAAAGAGTCACACAGCACTTAAGTAACAACCAAAAACTTTATTGAAATTTTGTTTTTTCAAAACTTTATTTTTCCGTACATATAGAAGATAAACTACATTTAACAAACTGAACACAAAACAACAAGGCGGAAGACTCCTGTCGGGTCCATTAATGTCAACGACACAGCCTGGAAAATGAAGCACAAAATAAGGACGTGTGTAATGCGCATGTCAAAGGAGTGAGACACAGAGAAAGAGAGAAGGAAAAAAAGCCAGAGAGAAAAAGAGAGGGAAGGAAAGAAAGGGAGTGAGAAAGGGAGAAGGGAGAGAGAGTGAGAGAGATAGAAGGAAAGGAAGGAAGAGAGTGAGAGAGAGAGTGAAGAGAGGGAAGTGAGAGAGAGAGAGAGAGAGAGAGAGAGAGAGAGAGAGACACTGCCGCCCCTGCGCATCCATGACCAAATAATTACCTGCTGCCACCGGACAGTCTACCATTGGGCACTCCACGTGCCTGTGAAAGCTCCAGGGCCCGGTCCCGCCACCATGGCTTGGTGGACATTATGTGGACCCGCTCCGTGGCCCAGCAGATCCAACACATGTCGCTGAGTCCTGAGTCATCAATGGCGGAGACCACATCAGCTTTTGGTGCCGCTAACCCTGTGCAATGCAAGTCAACGCCACGTGGTGGTAGGCCGCTGACGGCCATACAACTTAGGGTGCGACTAACCCTGTGCAACTCAAGTCCGCGCCACGTGGTGGTAGGCCCCTGATGGCCACATCAGCTTCGGGTGGCACTAACCCTGTGCAACTCAAGTCCGCACCACGTGGTGGTAGGCCCCTGACAGCCACATCATCTTCGGGTGTCACTAACCCTGTGTAACTCAAGTCCGCGCCACGTGGTGGTAGGCCCCTGATGGCCACATCAGCTTCGGGTGGCAGTAACCCTGTGCAACTCAAGTCCGCGCCACATGGTAGTAGGCCCCTGATGGCCATACAGCTCAGGGTGCGACTAACCCTCTGCGCAAGTTTTCATGGACTCTTTATGATTGAGACCCGTGGAGCATCCGCCATCCAGTCACCACTGGCAATAAAGGATGTGACGTTGTCGATCCATTATATTTGTGTGGTCACATGGCCTGTGACGCATGTGCCGGATGGGTGTGGTGTGTGTGCAAACCTGCCCTCAGGGAGTGGCCGTGACATGTTAACAACTAGACCACTGACCTGCACACCAACAGCGAGTACACCTGCGACAGGTAGCTATGTGGGGGGGGGGGTGAAAACGTGTTTTCTCAATGGATTTTCCATAGGAAACTTTAGAAAAGGCTACAGGTCAAACTGCTGAACGGAATTACGCCAAATTTGGTAGGGAGAAAGGTCTTGGTCCAGAAAGCGCGCTTTCTCGCATCGAGTGAAAATATAAAAGAAAGGTCCCGGGGGCAATTTAATATACCGGAGCTCTGTCTGTGCAAGATAATCCTTTCACGCACCCTCTGCCCAACATCACCTCTTCGCAGCTATGACGTTAGAACTTGCAGCTGTCTACCTTTGCGAGCTAGTAGGCTGCTGTGCCTGTACCTCTGCGAGCTACTACGCTGCTGTTCCTTTGGGAGCGGACGGCTCGTAGTACTGCGTCCTTGAGTCGAGTGGACAGGCCGCAGTTGTCCCTCTGCGAGCCTGGGTGCGAACTGTTCATAAGTCACACTGCATAAGCATTGAAAAGCCATTTTGTGATTCAGTCCGTCAGCTGGCATCTGTCCGAGGCATTTCTGAAAACATACCAGAGTTCTTTCTGTGAGAGATACCCCTTTCACGCTGCCTCTCCCCACATCAGCAGGTAACGCACCCTCTTCCCACATTAGCAACATACCCTCAACAACCTTCTTGGGCCCGGAATTGTCCGTGTGCGGTTGGACAAACAAGAATCTTAGTCATGTATAGATTTACATATAAAACATTTTATTTAAACAAAACAACAACAAATACAACTGAAGGGAGTCTGGTGCTGTGGTCGCTGCCACGAAGTTGGGGTCACTGCAATTCAGGGCTCAGGACACAGTTCCACATGTGGGATCGGCTTGTATTGAACAGGGTTAGTGGCACCATGTGTCGCGCCTTGTGTTGTACAGGGTTAGTGGCACCACGTGTCGCCGGCCTTGCATATGGAAATATGCCTCACTGATCGAAGGGAGTCTGGTGCTGTGGTCGCTGCCACGGACTTGGGGTCACTGCCATTCAGGACTCAGGACACAGTTCCACATGTTGGATCGGCTTGTGTTGAACAGAGTTAGTGGCACCACGTGTCGCAGGCTTGTGTTGAACAGGGTTAGTGGCACCACGTGTCGCGGCTTGTGTTGAACAGGGTTAGTGGCACCACGTGTCGCCGGCCTTGCATATGGAAATATGCCTCACTGATCGAAGGAAGTCTGGTGCTGTGGTCGCTGCCACGTACTTGGGGTCACTGCCATTCAGGACTCAGGACACAGTTCCACATGTGGGATCGGCTTGTGTTGAACAGGGTTAGTGACTCCATCACCGACTTCGTCAGCCCTCACACCCTCGCCTCCACGGACTACATCCTCCTCGGGGACCTGAACTTCCACTTCGAGAACAACAACGACACCAACTCTACCACCCTGATCAACAACCTCGCCAACCTCGGACTCAGACAACTAGTCACAACTCCCACCCACTCCGCCGGCCACATGCTTGACCCCATCTTCTCCGCAAGCTCCCACGTCACCTTCAGTCACACCACCGAACTCCACTGGACCAACCATCGCTGCATCCACTTCACCTTCCAGAAAGCCACCATGCACCACCGCACCCAACAGATGCCTCGCCGCTGCTGGAGCAAAGTCACCGAAGACCAGCTAACCACCACCCTAGCCCGGTGCCCACCAGCCGACCCCACCGACCCCGACACCGCCGCCCGCAACCTCAAACAGTGGATCGACGACTGTGCCAACACCCTCGCCCCGCTCAAGAAACCCCCCAACAGCCACACCAGCAAGAAAGCCAGCTGGTTCACTGAAGACCTCTGGGCCTCCAAGCAAACCTGCCAAAAGCTAGAGAAGAACTGGCACCGCAAACAAACACCGGACAGCTACGCAGCCCACAAGAACGCCACCCGCAGACACCATCACCTCATCAGATCCGCCAAAAGGGCCTCCTTCAAAGACCGCCTAGACAACAACGCACACAACAGCAAAGAGCTCTTCAACATTGTGAAGGAACTCTCCAACCCCAGCTCCAACACCAACGACATCCCACCCTTGCAAGACCTGTGCAACTCGTTGGCCGCCTTCTTCCATCGCAAGATCGCTGACATCCACGACAGCTTCAACACCACGATCGCCCCGACAACCACTGAGATCTCCGCCCCCACAACCAACATCCGCACCAACCGCCTGCTCTCCGGGACCAACATAAACGACGACGACACCATCAAGACCATGAACACCATCCACTCCGGATCTCCGTCAGACCCATGCCCACACCACATCTTCAACAAAGCCAGCACCACCATCGCACCCCATCTCCGGAAAGCCATCAACATCTCCTTCGAGACAGCAACCTTCCCGGATAGCTGGAAGCACGCCGAGATCAACGCCTTACTCAACAAACCCAAGGCGGACCCCAAGGACCTCAAGAACTTCCGGCCCATCTCCCTGCTCCCGTTGCCGGCGAAGGTCATCGAGAAGACCGTCAACAAACAACTGACCCGCTACCTCGAGGAGAACAACATCCTGGACCCGTCCCAGGCCGGGTTTCGCAGCAACCACAGCACCGAAACTGCCCTCATTGCCGCCACCGATGACATCAGGACCCTGCTAGACAACGGAGAGACAGCGGCCCTCATCCTCCTGGACCTGTCAGCTGCCTTCGACACGGTATGCCACCACACACTATGCACACGCCTCCACGACGCCAGAATCCAAGAGAAGGCCCTGGACTGGACCACCTCCTTCCTCTCCGGCAGAACACAGAGCGTCCGCCTCCCCCCCTTCTGCTCCGAGGCCACCGATATCATCTGCGGCGTACCCCAGGGCTCATCCCTCAGCCCAACGCTGTTCAACATCTACATGGCACCACTCGCCCAAGTCGCCCGACTGCACGACCTCAACATCATCTCTTACGCCGATGACACCCAGCTGATTCTCTCCCTCACCAAAGACCCCCACACCGCCAAAACAAACCTCCACGAAGGAATGAAGGCTGTCGCCGAATGGATGAGGAACAGCCGACTGAAGCTGAACTCTGACAAGACGGAGGTCCTCATCCTCGGAACCACCCCCTCGGCCTGGGACGACTCCTGGTGGCCGACTGCACTGGGAGCAGCCCCAACACCCACCGACTACGCACGCAACCTAGGAGTCATCCTCGACTCCACCCTCTCCATGACTAAGCAGGTCAACGCCATCTCTTCCGCCTGCTTCAACACCCTCCGCATGCTCCGCAAGATCTACAAGTGGATCCCCACCAAACGAGAAGAACGGTCACCCAGGCCCTCGTCAGCAGCAGGCTGGACTACGGAAACGCCCTCTACGCTGGAGCCTCTGCCAAACTCCTGAAGCGGCTGCAACGCATCCAGAACGCCTCTGCATGCCTGATCCTCGACATCCCTCGCCGCAGCCACATCACCCCTCACCTGAGAGACCTGCACTGGCTCCCCGTCAACAAGAGGATAACCTTCAAGCTCCTCACCCACGCACACAAGGCACTCCACAACACCGGACCTGCGTACCTCAACAGATGACTCAGCCTCTACACCCCCGCCCGCCAGCTTCGCTCTGCCGACCTTGCCCTCGCCACAATACCCCGCATCCGAAGAGCGACCTCCGGCGGCAGATCCTTCTCCCACCTCGCCGCCAAAACCTGGAACACCCTCCCCATCCGCCTACGGCAGACCCAAGACCTGTTGACCTTCAGAAGACTCCTGAAGACCTGGCTCTTCGAGCAGTAGCAGCACCCCTCCCCCCCCTCAGCGCCTTGAGACCCTCACGGGTATGTCGTGCGCTCTACAAATGCTATGATTGATTGATTGTCGCCGGCTTGTGTTGAACAGGGTTAGTGGCACCACGTGTCGCGGCTTGTGTTGAACAGGGTTAGTGGCACCACGTGTCCAAAATTCGAATTGCGAGCTCTGCTGCCCGCAGTGTAGACTGCTAATGAGTGTTCGTTTGCACTTGAAGATGAATTTGGTGATTGTACTAAAGCTATAACTGATATAAAAAAGTTCTTGAAGCAAGGATACTAAAAGGATATTATGTAGGTTTTAGGCCTGTGATAGTTACTTGCCTACTGGACTCTGTAATTAATTAATCAAGACTTAATTTTAATTGTGAGCCCTGATGACCGCAGTGTAGGCCAGAGGTAGCAGTCAGCAAGGGCCCATAGCCACCTGGCATTGATTTGAGGTGCACAGTTAGTGGCACCAGAAGCATTGAGAATGTATGAGCCTGTGATGCTGCTTGGTGTGGACGGGCCGCACTGGGAGCAACGTCTCTTGCCTACTGGACTGCGTCATCTGCAATCGCGACTGTATCTGAATTGTGAGCCCTGCTGACCACAGTGTAGGCCAGAGGTAGCGGTGAGCAAGGGCCCACAGCCATGTGCATAGGTTGGTGGCCCCACGGGCCTGGTTAGTTCAGGTTCAGTGGCACCACGTGTCGCCGGCCTTCCATATGCAAATACGCCTCACTAATCGAAGGGAGTCTGGTGCTGTGGTCGCTGCCACGAAGTTGGGGTCACTGCCATTCAGGAGTCAGGACACAGTTCCACATCTGGGATCGGCTTGTGTTGAACAGGGTTAGTGGCACCACGTGTCGCGCCTTGTGTTGTACAGGGTTAGTGGCACCACCTGTAGCCGGCCTTGCATATGGAAATATGCCTCACTGATCGAAGGGAGTCTGGTGCTGTGGTCGCTGCCACGGACTTGGGGTCACTGCCATTCAGGACTCAGGACACAGTTCCACATGTGGGATTGGCTTGTGTTGAACAGGGTTAGTGGCACCACGTGTCGCCGGCTTGTGTTGAACAGGGTTAGTGGCACAACGTGTCGCGGCTTGAGTTGAACAGGGTTAGTGGCACCACGTGTCCAAAATTCGAATTGCGAGCTCTGCTGCCCACAGTGTAGACTGCTAATGAGTGTTCGTTTGCACTTGAAGATGAATTTGGTGATTGTACTAAAGCTTTAACTGATATAAAAAAGTTCTTGAAGCAAGGATACTAAAAGGATATTATGTAGATTTTAGGCCTGTGATAGTTACTTGCCTACTGGACTCTGTAATTAATGAATCAAGACTTAATTTTAATTGTGAGCCCTGATGACCGCAGTGTAGGCCAGAGGTAGTGGTCAGCAAGGGCCCACAGACACGTGACGTTGACTTGAGCTGCACAGATTGGGAGCATACAGTCTTCTTAACCGATTATACTCTCTTACACAATTTGCATTGGCACTAATCTTGAATTGTTAGCCTTGCTAACCGCATTGTAGGCCGGAGGCTGCGGTTATCAAGGGCCCACAGCCATGTGGCGTTGACTTGAGCTGCACAGAGTTAGTGGTACTTGAAGCACTTAGCGTGTGCGCAGTCAGCGTTGATGCGTGGTCCGGGCTGGCTGCACTGGTAGCAATGTCTGTTGCCTACTGGACTGCGTCATCTGCAATCGCGAGTCGCTCTGAATTGTGAGCCCTACTCACCGCAGTGGAGGCAGGAGGCAGCGGTGAGGAAGGGCCCACAGGCACGTGTTGTTGACTTGAGCAATGTCTCTTGCCTACTAGACTGCGTCATCTGCAATCTCGACTCCATCTGAATTGTGCGCCCTACTGACCGCAGTGTAGGCCGGAGGCAGCGGTCAGGAAGGGCCCACAGCCATGTGTTGTTGACTTCAGCAATGTCTCTTGCCTACTGGACTGCGTCATCTGCAATCGCGACTCGATCTGAATTGTGAGCCTTGCTGTCCGCAGTGTATATCGAAGGCAGTAGTTTGTACAGACATAAGTCCGCGGTGCTGTGCCGCTGGGGGCCTGTGTGGCAGAAGCCAGCAATCGGCTGAGGAGGCTGGCGGTCATGTTGGCGGCCTCGTGGCAGGGTGAGGGGCGTCACCCTGGCAGACGCTTTGGCCTTCCCACAAGTGAACCACGCCCAGAGCTCCGGCTTATTTATTCACACTGCTACGCTGAAGTGGCGTACGTTGGACCAGCCGACTCCGGTTACACTTATGCTTACAGGGGGGTCGACACGGCTACATGACTGAGATCTTCCCTAGTGTTTGACGTAACATGGTTGGGTCCACTGTCCAAAACACTACAAGCACCAGTAGTATGTGTGCACATGGAGAGGTGTGTGTTCTGCATACTGAGATGTGTCCAGCACATCACCGCTACACTTTGCATTGTGTGCATTGTTAAACATGGGTGAATTGCTTCCTTCACATATAGTTGTTCACACCTGTCCCAATATTCAGCTATTGTGTGGCTGAGGGGCCATGCCATTTTCGGAAAGTTTGCTGTCTTGTTCTGCGCTGCCTCGGTGGTAGAGGGGGGGCTGGGGTGGTGGTGGGTGTTGTGGCGTTCTTGTGTGTCAGAGCTGCTTGATCAGTAGGTCTATGACATGTGTTGGTCTTCAGATGTGGCTCTGGGCTGGGCTCCCTTTCATACTGTATGTAGTTGTTTAATATTTAAAAAACAAGAAGACATTATATAGTTTAAATAACAAATAAAAAAAATTACAGTAGGGAGAGGGGTGGTACGGGGGGGAGGTCCTGAGGGTTGTGGCAGTGGGTGTTGTGTCCTTCTTGGGTGTCGGAAAAAACTATAGGTTAAATAAACATTATAATTAGAAGTTAGCATTAAAAAAAACATTGAAATTCACTGAAAAAACCATAGGTTTCAGGCACGTTATAGTTAGAAATTAGCATTTCAAAAACCTTAGAAATTCACTGAAAAAACCATAGGTTTCAGGGACCTTATAGTTAGTTGGACATTTCACTCATACAAAACCATAGAAATTCCACCGTTATAGTTAGTTCAGCTAACTATAACTCGCACCCCCGCAATGCACTGCTGACGACGTCACATATTACATCATTCATGACATGGTCAGTGACATCATTGATGACATCACTGATGACATCTCAAATGACATCACTGATGACATCATCCATCTGACAATTTGATGTACCTCTTCACACACTAATATAACCTTTGATACACTCACTGTAAAATACAGACTACCATTTTTGATACCATTGACACACTAATACCAGTTACTACATACCCACTCAGTGATTCCTAGGTCTAGACACACATCTACCCATTCACCCATACAATCAGTCATACATGCAGTCACTGATCAATAGAACACTATCAAATGCACTCATACACCTATATAGACATTGACACACCAGCACTCATCCTAGTTAGTTATGTACTCATCCTAGTCACTCATGCAAAGAATCAATCACAGTTCCATTTACTCACCTACACAGTTATACACACACCACCTCATTTATTCATACAGATAGTAACGTATACTTAGTCTCTTATATAATCACTAATACAAGTATACACTCATACATACAGCCACTCTCACAATCACTGACTCTCACGTATAGTCATTTCTATACACCAACTCTCACATACACTGCCTTTTATATATGTACTTAGTTGGACATGTGCACTGAGACATCGATTCACTCACCAAGACGCCCATACACACACCTACCCACCCATACAACTGTTTCCACATGCACTCTTAAACTCATACACCCTGTCAATCAACCACTCACACATCTATGCACAGAGTCACACACCCCCTACCCAACCACACACACACTCAGTCTCCTATACAAATACGCAGGCAACTAATCAATAACGCATATAGACATTGATGTAGCTACTGACCAACCGAGGCAGCAGCTTACACAACAACAGACAGAGTGATACAGACATTCACACACTTTAGACACTAACCCATGTATTCAGTAAGATACATTTAATTATTCACTTAAACAGTCAGTCACACACCTACTAAATCCTCCATCCAGACACTTATACATCCATTCATTCTTCAATACAGCTTGGTGTATATATATAATACATATTTAAATTTTAAAGAAAGCTACATTCACTGGATGATGTCATCAGTGATGTCATTTGAGATGTCATCAGTGATGTCATCAGTGATGTCACTGACCATGTCATGAATGATGTAATATGTGACGTCATCAGCAGTGCATTGCGGGGCGCGAGTTATAGTTAGCTGAACTAACTATAACTGTGGAATTTCTATGGTTTTGTATGAGTGAAATGTCCAACTAACTATAACGTCCCTGAAACCTATGGTTTTTCATTGAATATATATATATATATATATATATTATCTACTGGCGGTCGCCAGTAGATAGTTATAGTTACAACCTATTATCCATAGGAAATCCGCGACATTCTATTTGAAATAACTCTCTTGCCGGTTGACGTATCTTTGCAAAATTTTCAAACTTTGTGGCCCGCTCCGGTCCGCTCCTACCCTGAAAGTCTCGGGGGATTCGTCAAGCGGGGGCCGAGAAAAAGGGGGTCCCAAAGCGCGTTTTCCCCATGCACTTTTCCATAGGAAACTTTAGACACGGCTACAGCCCGAACTGCTGAACGGAATTACACCAAATTTGGCAAAGAGGTAGTTCTTGGTTCAGAAAGAACCCTTTTGTTAAATGGTGTAAATCCGTTCAGTAGTTGCTGAGAAAATGAAAAGTAAAAGTTAGTGATATCTATGGCCGAGTAGGGTCCGCGTACCCTCAGCGCACCCTGCGCGCACCGTCCCGATCACGAGCTGCATGTTAATTGGCTGTCAGCTGGCTGTCAACATTCCGATTCAGGAAATGTTGGCAGCCATTTTGTCCTCGGTAGAACCGAGGGACAGAAATAAGTGCGCAAAGCGCACAAAGGGGGCAGGGTAGAAACACCCTGACCCCTAGGTTTGCTCAGGGGTCCCACAAGGACCCCCTGGGCAAAAAAAATTTTTTTTTTAAATCGGCAGGATGCGCTCAGGGTGCGCGAATCCTGCCGAAGAAAACATCGAGCGCGGTCTCCCACGCTTCGATGTTAATTGGCCCCGGGTGGCCCAAGTCCCGGGGGCATGGTGGGGGGATAATTTAATGTGTGGGGGCCTCAAAGGGCCCCCAAGCCCGGGGACCGCCACCCCCCGGGGCTTTTTTGAAAAATGGTGCGGGAGGGCTCTGAGCCCTCCAGCTGCCCCGGGGACCACCACCTCCCCGGGGCTTTTTATAATTAAATAAAACCAGTGTGGGGGGCTCCAGCCCCCACACGCCCGAGGACCGCCACCTCCCGGGGCACTAAACATTTAATATGGGGGTCCGTTACGGACCCCGAGAGCCCGGGGACCACCACCTCCCGGGGCTGTGTACTGAATGGGAGGGGGCCGCGCGGCCCCCATCCTGGAGCCCTTGATGGCCCTGGGGACCACCACCCCCAGGGCCGGCTCCTGCAGTGTCCCGGGGTGCCTACCCCCGGGACACTGTAGTTTGCTATGGCAGGACGGGAGCCTCGCGGCTCCGTCCTGCCATAGCAAACTGCTTTGGATATTGGAAGAGAGAGCAGGGAAACCTGCTCTCTCTTCCAATATCCAAAGCGATTGCTTTTCCACATGGGGAGCAGCATGTCAGCTGCTCCCCATGTGGAATAGCAATGCCGGCTCCCAAGGGACGTGGGGAGCCGGCGGGACTGTGGGGGATTGGGGACCCCCACAGTCCCCAACGGAGAGGCCAGCCCCGGGGGATGGGGTCCCCGGGGCAAGTGAGTGGCCCGGGAGGGGGCCACGCGGCCCCCTCTCCAGAAAAGAGTAAAAAAAATGGAAAGGCCGGCCCCGAGGGATGGGGTCCCCGGGGCCTTAAAATGAGCCAGAGGAGGGGGCCACGCTGCCCCCCTCAAAATAATAAATATAGAGGCCATGCCCCGGGGGATGGGGTCCCCGGGGCCAATACAGGTCCAGGGAAGGGGGCCACGCGGCCCCCTTCCCGTTTTTTTTTATGTAATTTAAAAAAGGGGTAAGGCCCTGGGGGATGGGGTCCCCAGGGCCCAAAAAGAGAAAAAAGGAAGGGGGCCACACAGCCCCCTTCAGGGACAAAACAAAAAAAAAAAAACGATCGGGCCCGCCGGCCCCGCCCCCTTCCTTCACCACTCTGCAAACGCGCCCCCTGGCGCGTTTGCAGAGGGGGAACGAATTCCCCTTGAATACTGGGGGTCCCTGGGGCCAACTAGCCCACCAGGAACCTCCAGTATGCGCCAGGGGCTGCCTTGCAGAGACGTGTAGAGAGGCCACACCCCTTTTACACCTCTCTGCAACGCAGCTCTGTGGCGCTTTTGGAGGTATATGGTGGGCTAGTTGGACTCCGGGGACCATCAGGATTCAAGGGGCCTTAATCCCCCAACTTAAAACGCGCCACGGGGCGCGTTTGCACAGTGGTGAAGGGAGGGGCGGGGCTTCAGGTGACATGTGTGCAAACAGGCCCCGTGGCGTGTTTTAAGATGGGGAATTAAATCCCCTTCAATCCTGAGGGTCCCTGGGGGCCAACTAGCCCAACAGGTACATCCAGAAAGCGCCACAGAGCTGCGTTGCAGAGAGGTGTAAAAGGGGTGTGGCCTCTCTACACGTCTCTGCAACGCAGCCCTGGCGCATATTGGAGATTCCTGGTGGGCTAGTTGGCCCCTAGGGACCCTCAGGATTCAAGGGGACTTAATCCCCCAACTTAAAACTGCGCCACGGGGCGCGTTTGCACAGATGTCACCTCAGGCCCCGCCCCCTCCCTTCACCATTGTGCAAATATTCCTCTAAAATCAGCCGAAATACGAATTCCGATTTACTCACCTGTTATAAGGAGAGACCTCAGTGCTGTATCTTTCAGCCCAGTACTGGTCCTGAAAAGTAATTTTAACCGTACTTACCAGTAACTTGAATTTCCTTCCATAGGCTAACATTGACTGGTTTCAATTGGAAATTCTTCTAAGTGTGGAGTTTTGGAACTTTAAAATATTCCTGTAAAATCAGCCGGAATACGAATTCCGATTTACTCACCTGTTATCAGGAGAGACCTCAGTGCTGCATCTTTCAGCCCAGTACTGATCCTGAAAAGTAATTTTAACCGTACTTACCAGTAACTTGAATTTCCTTCATAGGCTAACATTGACTGGTTTCACTTGGAAATTCTTCTAAGTGTGGAGTTTTGGAACTTTAAAATATTCCTCTAAAATCAGCCGAAATACGAATTCCGATTTACTCACCTGTTATCAGGAGAGACCTCAGTGCTGCATCTTTCAGCCCAGTACTGATCCTGAAAAGTAATTTTAACCGTACTTACCAGTAACTTGAATTTCCTTCATAGGCTAACATTGACTGGTTTCACTTGGAAATTCTTCTAAGTGTTGATTTTGAAACATACAAATATTCCTCTAAAATCAGCCGAAATCCGAATTCTGATTTACTCACCTGTTATCAGGAGAGACCTCAGTGCTGCATCTTTCAGCCCAGTACTGGTCCTGAAAAGTAATTTTAACCGTACTTACCAGTAACTTGAATTTCCTTCCATAGGCTAACATTGACTGGTTTCACTTGGAAATTCTTCTAAGTGTGGAGTTTTGGAACTTTAAAATATTCCTCTAAAATCAGCCGAAATACGAATTCCGATTTACTCACCTGTTATCAGGAGAGACCTCAGTGCTGCATGTTTCAGCCCAGTACTGATCCTCAAAAGTTATTTTAACCGTACTTACCGGTAACTTGAATTTCCTTCCATAGGATATCATTGCCTGCTTTTTGCTGAAAAAGTTTCTAAGTGTTGATTTTTGGAACTTTAAAATATTCCTCTAAAATCAGCCGAAATCCGAATTCTGATTTACTCACCTGTTATCAGGAGAGACCTCAGTGCTGCATCTTTCAGCCCAGTACTGATCCTCAAAATTAATTTTAACCGTACTTACCGGTAACTTGAATTTCCTTCATAGGCTAACATTGACTGGTTTCACTTGGAAATTCTTCTAAGTGTGGAGTTTTGGAACTTTATAATATTCCTCTAAAATCAACCAAAGTACGAATTCCAATTTACTCACCTGTTATCAGGAGAGAACCCAGTGCTGCATCTTTTAGCCCAGCACTGACCCTGAAAAGTAATTTTAACCGTACTTACCAGTAACTTATATTTTCTTCCATAGGAATCCTTTGTCTGGTTTTCAGCAGAAAAGTTTCAAAGTGTCGATTTTCACAAACTACAAATATTCCTTAAAAATCGCCTGTATGACTTAAACGCATTCTTTCAACTGTTTACAGGAGATGCACCAGTGCTGGATCCAGGATCCAACACTGAGTAACAAAAAGTAACGATAACAGTTTTTACCACCTAAGTGAATTTCCTTCCATAGGATAACATTGGTCATTCTATGAGAAAAAGTTTCTAAGTGTCAACTTTTAAAAGTACAATAATATTCCTTAAAAATCACGACTGTAACCAAAACGCTTTTACTCAACTGTTTACAGGAGATGTCCCAGGACTGAATCTAGGATCCAGTCCTGTGGTTAGAAAAGTAATCCATAAAGTAACTAATTGCATTTAACTAGAAATTCACATTGAGCTGAATGTTGCATTGTGTTTGAAAATGTGTTGCCCATTGCAACAACTGTAACTACTGTACTTAAAAGTCTATTGCCTATGTGCAAAGTATTTAAACTAAAGTAATTCATTCTGAGAAAGTATTTTTTGTAATGTATAATATAATTACAATGTAATTTAAAAAATAAAATATGTAAAAAAAAATGTTTTCTAAAAATTTCGAAATCAGTATGAAAAAAATTTATATAACAATTAATACATTTAAAAATTGTCATTTACAAAACCTTTGAAATTCACTGAAAAAACCGTAGGTTTCAGACATGTTATAGTTACAAATTAGCATTTAAAAAACCTTTGAAATTCACTGAAAAAACCATAGGTTTTAGGGACGTTATAGTTACAAATTAGCATTTAAAAAACCTTTGAAATTCACTGAAAAAACCATAGGTTTTAGGGACAGTTATAGTTAGTTGGACATTGCACTCGTACAAAACCCGTGAAATTCCCCCGTTATAGTTAGTTCAGCTAACTATAACTCGCGCCCCGCAATGCACTGCTGATGACGTCACATATTACATCACTCATGACATGGTCAGTGACATCACTGATGACATCACTGATGACATCTCAAATGACATCACTGATGACATCATCCACGTGATAATCTGATGCAGCTCTTCACACCCTAATATAACCTTTGATACACCCAATCTAAATTACAGACTGCCATTCGCAAAACCATAGACACTCCAACACCAATAACTACATACCCACTCACTGATTCTTAGGTCTACACACACACATCCACTCACTCACCCGTACAGTCACTCATACTTATGGTCACTCAATACAGGACTATCATATGCACTCTTACTCCTATATAGACACTCAAACACCGCCACTCATCCATAGAGGTACTCACACACCTAGTCAGTCATGCAAATAATTAAACACACTGCCATTTACTCACCTATACAGTTATACACACACCAGCTCACTTAATCATACAAATACTAGCACATTGTTACGCTCTTATACAATCACTGATACAAGCACACACTCATCCATACAGCCACTATCACAATCACTCACTCTAGCTTATAGCTATTTATATACTCCAACACACATATATACTGCCTTTCACATATGTAGTTACTCACACATGTACCACTGGGACATACATTCACTCACTAACACACTCTTACACACACTTACCCACCCATACAGTCTATCACAGATGCACTCTTGAAACCATCCACCCAGTGAATCACCCACTCACACATCTATGCACAGTCGCACACACCCCATCCACACAAACACTCAGGCACCCATACAGATACTCAGACAACAAATCAATAACTCTTATAGACACTCATGTAGCTATTCACAAACCCATGCAGCCACTTACACAGCAACAGACAGATACAGACATTCACCCAGTTTAGTCACTAACCCATGCATTCAGTAAGTTACGTTTAATCACTCACTTATAGAATTAGTCACGCACCTACTAAATCATCCATACAGACACTTATACAGTCTTCAATACGCCTTTCCCTATATATATAAAAATATTTAAACTTTACAGAAACACACAGTCACTGGATGATGTCATCAGTGATGTCATTTGAGATGTCATCAGTGATGTCATCAGTGATGTCACTGACCATGTCATGAGTGATGTAATATGTGACGTCATCAGCAGTGCATTGTGGGGCGCGAGTTATAGTTAGCTGAACTAACTATAACGGGGAATTTCACAGGTTTTGTACGAGTGCAATGTCCAACTAACTATAACTGTCCCTAAAACCTATGGTTTTTTCAGTGAATTTCAAAGGTTTTTTAAATGCTAATTTGTAACTATAACGTCCCTAAAACCTATGGTTTTTTCAGTGAATATATATATATATATATATATATATATATATATATATATATATATATATATATATACCTACTGGCAGTCGCCAGTAGGTAGTTATAGTTAGGACCTTGTGTCTATTCAAAAGCGTTTTTCTTTTGCCAATATCTTTGGTGCCGTTTGACGAATCATCGTGAAAGTTTCAAAACTAATGGTTCACTCATGTCATCTCCTGTCTTGAAAGTTTCGGGGTGATTCATCAAGTGGGGGCCGAGAAAAATGGGGCTCCCTAAACACGTTTTCCCCATGTTAATTTCCATTGGAAACTTTAGACAAAGCTACAGCCCAAACTGCTGAACGGAATTACACCAAATTTGGCAAAAAGGTAGGGTTGGTGTAGAAAGCGTGCTTTTTTTTAAAATGGTGTAAATCCATTCAGTAGATGCTGAGAAACTCAAAAAATTAAAATTTATATATCTGAGCACTGAGGAGGATTCGCGAACCCTCCCGAGCACAAGCTTCATTCTGATTGGCTGCCAACACTCCAAACCAGAATGTGTTGGCAGCCATCTTGTGACTCGGTAACTGAGTCACAAGAAATCAGTTAAAAAAAGGCTAAAAAAAAGAAAAGGGGGCAGGGTAGAAACACCCTGACCCCCTAGGCCTGCTCAGGAAGTCCCACAAGGACCCCCAGGGCCCAAAAAAACATTTTTTTTAAATAATTTTGGTCGAAATTATTTTAAAAAATGAAGCACGGGCTCCTGTGCTTCGTTTAATGAGCCCCTGGGTGGATCAGGTCCCGGGGGCAATAAAAAAATATATGTAGCGCCGGCCTGTGGGGCCTGCGGGGGCCCCCGCAGCCCTGGGGACCGCCACTTCCCCCGGGGCATGATTCATATTTTGCGGGGGGCACGTAGCCCCCCTCGCAGCCCCGGGGAGCGCCACCTCCCCGGGGCTTGTATCAATTATGCATGGGGGCTCCTGCCCCCCACGCTGCGCAAGGACCACCACCTCCCCGGGGCATATGTCTTATTATGTGCGGGGGGCCTCACGGGCCCCCCAAGCTCTGGGGACTGCCACCTCCCCGAGGCTTCAATATAAATAAAAGTGTGGGTGGGCCTCTGCCCCCCCTACACTGCCCCGTGGACCACCACCTCCCTGGGGCATTGACTAAAATAAATACAGGGGTCCGTAGCAGACCCATGGCCCCGGGGACCACCACCTCCCCAGGGCTTTAAATATGTTAGAGGGGGCCGCACGGCCCCCCTTGTGGAGCCCTCCTTGGCCCTGGGGACCACCACCCCCTGGGCCGGCTCCGGCAATGTCCCGGGATGCCCACCCCTGGACATTGCAGTTTGCTCCCACCCTGCCATTGCAAACTATGCATCTCTTCATGGAAGCGAGAGCAGAAAACCTGCTCTCGCTTCCATGAAGAGAAGCAGATTGCTTTTGGACAAAGGCAGCTGCATGTTAGCAGCTCCCCTTGTCCAAAAGCAATGCCGGCTCCTGCAGGAGGTGGGAAGCCGGCAGGGACCACGGGGGCATTGGGGCTCCCCCGCGGTCCCCAACATAAGGCCAGGCCCCAGGGGATGGGGTCCCCAGGGCCAAAATTGGCCTCAGGAGGGGGGCCACGCAGCCCCCTCTCCGAAAATAAATATAATACATAAATGGCCAAGCCCCGGGGATGGGGTCCTTGGGGCCAAAAATGGCCTGGGGAGGGGGGCCGCTCGGCCCCCCTCCCTATGTTTAATTATATAAAACAATTGCCAGTCCCTGGGTGATGGGGTCCACGGGGCCAAAAATGGCCCCCTTCCTTAAATAAATAACTTAAAAAATGGCCCAGCCCTGGGGGAGGAGGTCCCCGGGGCAGAAATCAGCCTTGGGAGGGGGGACGCTCGGTCCCCTTCCCGTTTTATTTAAAATTAAGAAAAAATAGGACAGGCCCTGGGGGATGGGGTCCCCAGGGCCCAAAAAGGATCAAGGGAAGGGGGGCCACACAGCACCAGGAGCTGTGTTTGCAGAGTGGTGTAAAAAGGGGGCATAGCCTTGGACCACCTCTCAGCAATCCCACTGTGTGGGGCTTAGTAGAGATAACAGGAGGGCTAGTTGGCCCCCAGGGACCCTCAGGAGGCAAGGGGACTTCATCCCCCAACCAAGGGCATGCCAGGAGGTGCGTTTGCAGAGTGGTGGAGTAAGGGAGAGTAGCCTGTGTCCACCTCTCAGCTATCCCACTGTGTGGGGCTTACTGGAGGTAACAGGTAGGCTAGTTGGCCCCTAAGGGCCCCCAGCAGCAAAGGGGACTTCATCCCCCAACCAAGAGTGCACCAGGAGGCGCGTTTAAAGAGAGATGGACAAAGGGGGCGTGGCCTGGTATCAGAACTCAGCAATCCTGATGCGTGGGACTTACTGGAGGTCATAGAAGGGGTAGTTGGCCCCCAAGGATGTCCTTGGGGGCCAACTACCCCTCCTGTTACCTCCAGTAAGTCCATTACAGTGGGATTGCTAAGACGTCTTCAGAGGCCACTCTGCAAACGCGCCTCCCGGCACACTACTGGTTGGGGGATGAAGTCCACTTTACTCTTGAGGGACTTTGGGGGCCAAGAAGCCTTCCTGGTACCTCCTGTATGTCCTACGCAGCGGAATTCCTGAGCACTGGTTGGATGCCAAGCCCCCTCTGTCCACCACTCTGCAAACACGACTACCAGTTGAAAAAGCATTTGCAATGTAATAGGTTTCGCATTTGCGAGAGTCAGAGCTATTGGCGTTGTAAATGTAAAAGTGTTTTATTAATGTTTCTTGGAGTGGAGTGGATGTAGGTTCTGTGTCTAGTGGAATTATATGGTATGTTGTGCAGTGAAATTATGTGGATAGAAAGTATGTGGTATTTAGTGTATAGGAATTATGTGGAGTGGTATTATGTGTTATGGAGAGTAATTGTGTGGTATGATAGTCTGTGTTGTAGAGTTGTAACCTCAGGTTTAGTCTTTCTCATTTCCATAGAAGCTAAACTATAAACTGAATGAGACAAAACAAGAAGGAACCACTAAGGAGCACTTCTGGACCTAGTCAGATGTATGAGCAGGGCCACAGGAATTATGCAACTGTTTGGCTGCACTGACTTTTGCACAATTATACATTTTCTGCATTTGCCACATAATCCATCATCTGCTTCATTATCTGCAGATTTGAACAAAAAAACTTGTTTCTAGCCCAAACGGCTCAAACGTTACCAAAAATGCAGCGACAAGCGTTACAGCGTGGTGGAAGGCCCTTTGCAAACCTAGAATGGTCACCTGTTACTTATTGCTAAATGTGGGTATTAAATTGGTACTAATGGTGTGTAAACCACTCTTGCTTCTTTCTGTGCCTCTCTTGACTCTTTCTGCATTTCTGTTGCTTCTTTCTGCACCTTTCTTTCTTTTTCTGCACTTCTTTTGCCTCGTTCTGCTCATCTCTTGCAGTTTCTGCACCTCTTTTGCCTCTTTCTGCACCCCTGTTGCCTCTTTCTACACCTCACTTGCTTCTTTGTGCACCCCTCTTGCCTCTTTCTGCACCTCTCTTGCCTCTTTCTGCACCCCTCTTCCTTCTTTCTGCACTCCTCCTGCCTCTTTCTGAACCTCTGTTCCTTCTTTCTGCACTTCTTTTGTTTCTTTCTGCACCTCTCTTGCTCCATTCTGTGCCCCTCTTGCCTCTTTCTCCACCCCTCTTCCCCCTTTCTAAATGTCTTTTGCTTCTTTCTGCACTTCTCTTGCCTCTTTCTCTACCCCTCTTCCCTCTTTCTGCATCTCTGTTGTTTCTGCACTTATCTTGCGTCTTCCTGTACCTCTTTTGCTTCTTTCTGCAACCCTTGTTCCTCTTTCTGCAACCCTCTTCTCTTTCTGCACTCCTCTTGCCTCTTTCTGCACCTCTGTTCCTTCTTTCTGCACTTCTTTTATTACTTTCTGCACCTCTCTTGCTTCTTTCTGCACCCCTCTTGCCTCTTTATCCATCCCTCTTCACTCTTTCTGCACCTCTGTTACTTCTTTCTGCACTTCTCTGGCTTCTTTCTGCACCCCTTTTCCCTCTTTCTGCACCCCTCTTGCCTCTTTCTACACCCCTGTTCCTTCTTTCTGCTCTTCTTTTGTTTCTTTCTGTACCCCTCTTGCTTTTTTCTGCACCCCTCTCGCCATTTTCTCCACCCCTGTTCCCGCTTTTTGCATCTCTGTTGCCTCTTTCTGCACTTCTCTTGACTCTTTTTCCACCCCTCATCCCTCTTTCTGCACCTCTGTTGCTTCTTTCTGCACTTCACTTGCTTCTTTATGCACCTCTGTCCCTTCTTTCTGCAACTCTTGTGCCTCTTTCTGCACCCCTCTTCCCTCTTTCTGCTCCCCTCTTGCCTCTTTCTGCACCTCTGTTCCTTCTTTCTGCACTTCTTTTCTTTCTTTCTGCACATCTCTTGCTTCTTTCTGCACCCCTCTAGCCTCTTTCTCCACCCCTCCTCCCCATTTCTGCATCTTTGTTGCTTCTTTCTGCACTTCTCTTGCCTCTTTCTGCTCCTCTGTCCCTTCTTTCTGCAACCCTTGTGCCTCTTTCTGCACTCCTCTTCCCTCTTTCTGCTCCCCTCTTGTCTTTTTCTGCACCTCTGTTGCTTCTTTCTACACCTATGTTGCTTCTTTCTGCAATTCTCTTGCTTCTTCATGCACTTCTCTTGCCTGTTTATGCACCTCTCTTGCCTCTTTCTCAACCTCTCTTGCCTCTCTCTGCACCTCACTTGCTTCTTTCTGCATCCCTCTTCCCTCTTTCTGCACCCCTCTTCCCTCTTTGTGCAACTCTCTTGCCTCTTTCTACACCTCTGTTCCCTCTTTCTGCACCACTCTTGCCTTTCTGTACCTCTGTTGCTTCTTTCTGCACTTCTCTTGCCTCTTTCTGCACCCTTCGTGCCTCTTTCAGCACCTCTGTTGGTTCTTTCTGCACTGCTCTTGCTTCTATCTGCTACTCTCTTGCACATTTCTACACCTCTCTTGCCTCTTTCTGCACCCCTCTTGCTTCTTCCTGCACCTCACTTGCCTCTTTCTGCACTTCTCTTGCTTCTTTCTACACCTCTGTTGCTTCTTTCAGCAATTCTCTTGCCTCTTTCTATACTTCTCTTGCTTGTTTCTGCACCTCTCTTGCGTCTTTCTGCACCTCTGTTGCCTCTTTCTGCACCTCACTTGCTTCTGTCTTCACCCCTCTTGCCTCTTTCTGCACCCCAATTTTCTCTTTCTGCATCTCTCTTGCCTCTTTCTGCACCCCTATTCCCTCTTTCTCCACCTTCCCTGCATGTTTCTGCACCTCTCTTGCCTCTTTCTGTACTACTGTTGCTTCTTTCTGCACTTATCTTGCTCTTTCTGCACCCTTTGCGCCTCTTTCAGCACCTCTGTTGCTTCTTTCTGCACCTTCCTTCTTTCTACACCCCTCCTGCCTCTTCCTGTACCTCTCTTGCCTCTTTGTGCACCTCTCCTACTTCTTTCTGCACCCCTCTTGCCTCTTTTTGCACCTCTGTTGGTTCATTCTGCACTTCTCTTGCTTCTTTCTGCACCTCACTTGCCTCTTTATGCACTTCTCTTGCTTCTTTCTACACCTCTGTTGCTTCTTTCAGCAATTTTCTTGCCTCTTTCTGCACTTCTCTTGCTTGTTTCTGTACCTCTCTTGCGTCTTTCTGCACCTCTGTTGCCTCTTTCTGCACATCACTTGCTTCTTTCTGCATCCCTCTTGCCTCATTCTGCATCCCTCTTCCCACTTTCTGCACCTCTCTTGCCTCTTTTTGCACCACTGTTCCCTCTTTCTGCAACTTTCCTGCCTGTTTCTGCACCTCTCTTGCCTCTTTCTGTACCTCTGTTGCTTCTTTCTGCACTTCTCTTGCCTCTTGCTGCACCCTTCAAGCCTCTTTTAGCACCTCTGTTGCTTCTTTCTGCACTTCTCTTCCTTCTTTCTGCATCTCTCCTGCCTCTTTCTATACGTCTCTTGCCTCTTTGTGCACTTCTCCTACCTCTTTCTGCACCCCTCTTGCCTCTTTTTGTACCTCTGTTAGTTCTTTCTGCACTCCTCTTGCTTCTTTCTGTACCTCTCTTGCAAATTTCTGTATCCTTCTTTCCTCTTTCTGCACCCCTGTTCCCTCTTTCTGCACCTTTCTTGCTTGTTTCTGCACCTTTCTTGCCTCTTTCTGCACCTCTCTTGCCTCTTTCTGCACCTCTCTTGCCTCTTTCTGCACTTCTCTTGCTTCTTTCCACACCTCTGTTGCTTCTTTCAGCAATTCTCTTGCCTCTTTCTGCACTTATCTTGCTCGTTTCTGCACCTCTCTTGCATCTTTCTGCACCTCTGCTGCCTCTTTCTGCACCTCACTTGCTTCTTTCTGCACCCCTCTTTCCTTCTTCTGTACCACTGTTGCTTCTTTCTTCACTTATTTTCTTTCTTTCTGCACCTCTCTTGCTTCTTTCTGCACCCCTCTTGCCTCTTTCTCCACCCCTCCTTTCCTTTTCTGCATCTCTGTTGCTTCTTTCGGCACTTCTCTTGCCTCTTTCTGCTCCTCTGTCCCTTCTTTCTGCAACCCTTGTGCCTCTTTCTGCACTCCTCTCCCCTCTTTCTGCTCCCCTCTTGTCTCTTTCTGCATCTCTGTTGCTTCTTTCTACACCTCTGTTGCTTCTTTCTGCAATTCTCTTGCCTGTTTCTGCACTTCTCTTGCCTGTTTCTGCACCTCTCTTCCCTGTTTCTGTACCCCTCTTGCCTCTTTCTGCACCCCTCTCTGCTCTTTCTGCACCACTCTTGCCTCTTTCTGCACCTCTGTTGCTTCTTTCTGCACTTCTCTTGCCTCTTTCTGCACCTCTGACTTAGAGGTAGTTTTAATCCTCCTGCCCTATTATGTACTAGGGCCTTAAAGGGGAGGTCATGCCAATAACAGGGGTACCACAACCCATAGTGTACCCTAGTGTATGTAGGTGTTTTCACTGTATTCTAAGTGTCTTTCAGCATAGCACTGGCTCCGGGCCTGGTTAGTCAGAGTCAGTTACCACCAGTACCAGTCAGTAAAAAGTGGGGGCACAGGATGACTGTGCAACAAGGCCTCTTTCTGCACCTCTGTTGGTTGTTTCTGCATATCTCTTGCTTCTTTCTGCACCTTTCTTCGTCTTTCTGGAATTCTGTTGCCTCTTTCTGCATTTCTCTTGCTTCTTTCTGTGCTTTTCTTCCTCTTTCTGCATATGTCCTCCCTCTGTAGGCACAGTTAGAAATTAGCATTTAAAAAACCTTTGAAATTCACTGAAACAACCATAGGTATCAGGGACGCTATAGTTAGGATTTAGCATTTTAAAAACCTTTGAAATTCACATAAAAAACCATAGGTTTCTGGGACGTAATAGTTAGGATTTAGCATTTAAAAAACCTTTGAAAATCACTGAAAAAAACATAAGGTTTCAGGGATGTTATAGTTAGGGATTAGCATTTAAAAAACCTTAGAAATTCACAGAAAAAAACATAGATTTCAGGGACGTTATAGTTAGAAATTAGCATTTAAAAAGCCTTTGAAATTCACTGAAAAAACCATTGGCTTCAGGGACGTTATAGTCAGAAATTAGCATTTAAAAAACCTTTGAAATTCACTGAAAAAACCATAGGTTTTTGGGACGTTATAGTTAGAAATTTGCATTTAAAAAACCTTAGAAATTCACTGAAAAAAACCACAGGTTTGAGGGACGTTATAGTTAATTGGACATTTCACTTGTACAAAACCAGAGAAATTCAGCCGTTATAGTTAGTTGAGCTAACTATAACTCGCGCCCCCGCAATACACTGCTGATGACATCACATATTACATCATTCATGACATGGTCAGTGACATCACTGATTACATCACTGCTGACATCTCAAATTACATCACTGATGACATCATCCACGTGATAATCTGATGCACCTCCTCACACCCTAATATACCCTTTGATATACCCACTCTAAAATACAGACTACCATTTTTGAGACCATAGACACACCAATACCAGTTACTACATACCAACTCACTGATTCCTAGGGCTACACACACATCCACTCATTCACCCATACAGTCCCTCAACATGCAGTCACTCATCAATACAGCACTATCATATGCACTCATACACCTATACAGCCACTCACACACCACCACTCATCCATAGTTACTCACACACCTTGTCAGTCATGCAAAGAATCAATCTCACTCCCATTTACTCACCTACACCGTTATACACAAACCACCTCACTCATTCATACAGATACTAACACATACTTACTCTCTTATACAATCACTGATACAAGCACACACTTATCCATACAGCTACTCTCACAATCACTCACTCTCACATATAGTCATTTATATACTCCAACACTCACATATACTGCCTTTCACATATGTAGTTACTCACACATGTACTACTGAGATATCCAATCACTCACCAACACACCCATACAAACACTCACCCACCCATACAGCCCTTCACAGATGCACTATTGAACCCATACACCCAGTGAATCACCCACTCACACATCAATGCACAGAGTCAAACACCACACCCACCCACACAGACACTCAGGCACCCATACAGATACTCAGACAACCAATCAATAACCCACATAGACACTCATGTAGCTACTCACCAACCCATGCAGCTGCTTACACACCAACTGACAGACTGATACAGACATTCACACAGTTTAGTCACTAACCCAGGCAATCAGTAAGACACTTTTAATCACTCACTTATACAGTCAGTCACGCACCTACTAAATCATCCATTCAGACTCTTATACACCCACTCATTCTTCAATACACCTTGGCATGTATATATATAAAACATATTTAAATTTTACAAAAACATACAGTCACTGGATGATGTCATCAGTGATGTCATTTGAGATGTCATCAGTGATGTCATCAGTGATGTCACTGACCATGTCATGAATGATGTAATATGTGACGTTGTTAGAAATGGGATCTCTAGTTGGCAAGGGCTTGCACCTTTGTCCAAGTAGGGACCCTTCTTCCTAGTCAGGGTAAGGGTGTTACACTCGTGAAGTAACCCCTGCTCACCCTCGTGGTAGCTTGGCACGAGCAGTCAGGCTTAATTCAGAGGCAGTGTGTAAAGCATTTGCACATAACCAACAGTAATACAGTGTAAGCACTACAAACGGACACCACACCAGTTTAGAAAAATAACCAATATTTTATATACTCAAGACAAGACCAATTACGACAAAAATCCACAATACTATACTTTACGAATGAATGCTTGATAAGGTAACTTCTTCTTTGCAGGAATAGCACAAAAGCAAAGTTCGTACGAGTCGGTAGCTCCGTCCGAGCCTACCGCGATGCTGAAAACCACAGAGTCTAACAGTTCCAGCCGACCGCGTCGATACGGGCCAGCAGAGTCGTGAACAGACTCGGTTACAGTACCTTTCTCGTTGTGGCTGGTACGGAGTGTACGAGCCGGTCGGCGTTCAGTCGCGGTTGCGGTGCAAGACGGAGCGATGCAAGGTGCGGTGTCCTCGATGCGGTACAGGCAGCGGCTCGATGAGCGTCGTGCAGACGGAGTCGGTGAGTCCAAGGCGTGCGATGCAGGGTGAGACGATGCTCGATGCGGTGCTGACAGGTTGCGATGCAGGCGACCTAGCCGGAGTGTGGGAGCTGGCGTCGGACAGCGGTGCGAGTCGGAGCGGTGCGTCGCAGACGTGCGAGCGGTGCCCCAAATGCGGTGCGGTCACGACTCTTGAGCCAGTTGCAGCGACCTCGTCGGTCGGGTCCGGTTGGTTCAGTGAAGCGATGCGATGCGCACTGCGGTGCCCACAGGTCACGGTGCAAGCAGCGGCTCGATGTTGGCGGCGTTGGACGTCGCCCACGGTGAGACCAGGGTTGCGATGCGAAGCGGGGCGATGCGGTCTGCGGTGCAAACAGGTCACCGGCCAGGGATGGATTCGGTTGACGGAGTCGGTTGCAGTTCCCTTCCTCTGTGGCAACTGAAACAGCGTTCCAGAAGCGGTACCCAGAGGCTTGTGAAGTCTTTGTAGTCCCTGAGACTTCTTAACAGGAGGCCAGCTCGGTTTCAAGCCCTTGGAGATACTCAGCACAAGTTTGTAGAAAGTTCAGTCCAGTCCTTTCACTGCCCAAGGCAGAAGCAGCAGCTGCAGGCCAACCCAACAAAGCAACAACACAGCAAAGGGGCAGTACTCCTCCTGGCAGCTCTTCCAGCTCTTCGTCTTGGCAGGTTCCTTGATTCCAGCGAGATCTAAATTCATGGGGTCAGGGCCCCAATATTTATATCCCAAATTCCTTTGTTCTCTGAAGGCAGAGAGGCCTTTGCCTAGTCCAAACCAGTTCTGGAGCACTTTGTTGACAAGTCTCCGTCCCTTCTTTCAGTGAGTAGGCCAGGGACATCAGACGCACCACAGGAGGTGGAGCCAGCATTGTGGAGGGAAGGCACTGTCCTATTCAGGGCCCAGGTGCGACCCCTCCCACCCATCTACATGTAGATCTTGCTATTCAGCCCTGTGCTGACTCACCCTGTCTCCTGGCATCCCCCAGCCCCTGTCACTCACACTCCAGACAAGGAATACACAACCTCGCAGAGGCAGGCTTGGATGGTTAGACAAGAAAATACCCACTTTCTAAAAGTGGTATTTTTCAAACACAGAATGTTAAAACCAACTTCACTAAAAGCTGCATTTTATCATTCTGAGTCCAGGCATACTAAACTCGGATTTCTACCATGTTCCCGGGGTCAGTTAGGATTATAAGCTGTAATAATCAAAACTGCCCGTTCTGGCCTAGGGGGAACAGGTAGCCTTGCAATAGTGAAAAACGAACTAGGCTGTAATTCACTATCAGGACATGCCGCACACACCAGGGCATGTCCTACCTTTCGCGTACAATGCACCCTGCCCACAGGGGTACCTTGGGCCTACCTTAGGGGTGACTAACATGTAGCAAAGGGAAGGTTTAGGGACTTGCAAGTGTGTGCACTTGCCAAGTCGACATGCCAGCCCCAGGCTGCGCACAGGCTCTGCGTTGGCAGGCCCGAGTTACACTTTACGGGCTGTTTGCGTGGGTGGCACAATCCAGTGCTGCAGCCCACCAACAGCATTTGGTCTATAGGCCCTGGCACTCGCAGTGCACTTTACAAGGGTCTGACAGATAAACCAAATAGGCCAATCATGGAAACACCAATCCATAACACATTTTATACAGGAGCACTTGCACTTTCCCACTGGACCGCAGTGAGGAAAGTGCGCAGAATCATTACACCAGCAAAAACAGAGTCAAAACCGGGAGGTCAGAAAGCAAAAAGTCAGGGGAAACACGCCAAAAGATGCCAAGTCTAACAGACGTCATCAGCAGTACATTGCAGGGGCGCGAGTTATAGTTAGCTCAACTAACTATAACAGCTGAATTTCTCTGGTTTTGTACGAGTGAAATGTCCAACTAACTATAAGGTCCCTGAAACCTGTGGTTTTTTCAGTGAATTTCTAATGTTTTTTAATTGCTAATTTCTAACTATAACGTCCCTGAAACCTATGGTTTTTTCAGTGAATATATATATATATACACATGAATGTGGCCATCTGTAACACAACTGGTGCTCATGTAAAACGCTCTGATACCTGCGGGTCTAGTTCACACTATATAAAACTAAAAAAAATATATATATAAAGCAAAGAAAGGTTTTATTGCCTTTGAGCTGTTAATGATTTCATGTGTGTAAAATTACTTTTTGATTGCCATTGCATTGCCTTAGGTTGAAAAGTGAACTGTCTTTTTCCAGATAAGTTTTAGCTGCTAGCTTCTGACAAAACATGTCCCTGCGGACCTGCCTACTCCCAGCCCTGCTCTTTGAGACCACGAAGGAACCACTGAACGCCCACACCGTCACCAATCAAGGTCAATCCCACAGCCCTCTCATGGCCCCTCAAACCACAAAATTGTGTACTCTTCTGGAGCACATGCAGAGAGCCTTGCCCAACAAAAGGACAAAAATGAGTAAACATTGCCAAGAGTGGCACTTGCAAACCAAAGCACACATGTACCTATGGCCTAAGGAGGGTACATTCGATCCCAAAATTATTTGGCATACCAAAACACACATAATCATCAAACATAAAGGACATAAGATCAAAAAGAGGGCAGCAACCCTTCACCTCTGGGATCTGGTTAAAGAAAGTGCAATAATGGACCCTGCAGCTCAGCCCACTGTTGAGGCTTCAGTACTGCCCCATACATACATCAGCAAGTGTGTGTTTACACCTGCATCACCAGCGTTGGGTACTGTAATCTCACCCTAGTAGAAGTAAAGGAATCATCCAAAAAAAGGGATACCATGCAAGTGGAGTTGCCACAGACTGAGTGGGACCCCAATCACCCTCACCCCTAACCACTCCATGTAGCCTAGCTGTGCCCCAGCCCAAGGCCACCCAGCTTGCAGTGCACTACAGCGGAGGTGGACCAAAGCCCCTCCAGGGTCAGATGAGGCAGGGTAGCTATCTGGGTGATTCCTAGCTACCCTAGATAGGGATCCCGCAAGTACAGGTGACAAAAGAAGCTCTGGTCCCTGGGGTCAGAAATCAAAGGCGGAGCTGCAGGGGACATAAGAGTGAAGGAAGAAGAGACACTCAGTGGGGGAGCAAAGAAAGGTCCAGGACAAGGATAGGCAGATCCAAATGCAGAGATGTAGCTAGGAGACTCAGTGAAGAGAACTACTCACACCCTGGAAGAGGAAGAGAGAGGTGAGGCCAGGCACAGAGAGTGAAGGGAGCAGAAATTGGACAATGAGAGGCTACTCACCAGTCTAGGGTCACCACGCAGTGGACCACCACCCATGTCTAAATCCCTGAGACATAGGGCAGATGAAGAGATCAGGAAGCAAAGTCATCTGATCCTCACTGAACCTCAATGCTCTAAAAATAAGATACTGATAGCACAGAGATGTACCCCCTTCCCAGAAACAGCAACCAAAGGCACAACATGGTCACTTAAGAAGGTAACCACACCCCAAAGGAGATAATTGCACTGAGGGAAGGCAAACCTTACGTGAACCCTTTTTATATTTTGCTAGCCCAATGGGCAAAGGGGGAGAGGGGAAGTACACTAGGCCATGGCCATGAGAAGGGTCTTTTGAGTCAGAAGACATGGCCGTGGCAGAGGATTGCATTCAGCATGAGGGGAAACCCAGACTGGGACTTCCTGCATATGTAGCAATGCCTCACGAAGTGGGAAAAATACATCGAGAACAAGCACACCTGCCCTTCAGCAGCAAGGCAATTTCCCTTGCTTCAGCGGGGGGTCCCAGGGATTATTATGTTCTTTGGGCCTAGATTGTCAAGGAAGGGCATAGGACTAGGCTTCCATCCCTCTTGGAGGGTGTGGAGAAGTGGATAACCTGCTTTGGAATGAACACAGCAGGCATCACACTCGTTATAGGGGATATTAAAAACCTACTAAGTAGACTGATAGGCCAACAGACTAATGCATTGTTCGCCCTAGCTCACATACCAGCAATAACTCTGTCCAATACCCAACACGATGGGGCAGTGTTTGACACATATAGACATCAGATCTTCTCAGCCCTTAGAGAAATGTTCCCTGACCACGCAGACACAGGGGGACTGATGGCTGAGACTATTAAGCCTCATTAAGGGATAAACGATTACCTCAGCATAATGAAGGAAAGATGGTGCCAGGAGATAGGACAGCCATGGTTAATACAGGCTAGCAGCTCACCCTTTTCCTCAATATCCTTAAAAAGGGACTATCCACAGAAGTACACAATGGACTAGACAACATAATTGGGTTGAACACAAGCCATGGCCAGAGATACAGGCCCATATCATACATTATTACAAGAAGAAAATAGAAAAATACAAAGACAGGCCGGACCAAGTACAGAGGGACACAGCCAAGTTGGTACAGCAGAAATTGAAAAAGGCAATGTGGGAGGGAGCAGTTCTAGCTGCAGCCACGCAGATGGTGGCATTCCCCATGGGAAGAAACACACATAAGTTCCAGGGATTCTAAACTGATGATCGAAGGTAAAGAGAAGGTTTCAATGAAAGAGGAAGGGGAGGCCCAATGAATAACAATAAAGAATGTTTCTACTGCCATAAGATGGGACACCTTGCAGGAGATTGCAGGCCCAAAATGTATAATGAGAAACAGAGATCCAGGTGGGAGGAAAGGAACATATACAACACCCAGCCCTAGCCCAATAGCAATTCACAGCACCCTCGGACACAGAACACTTATGCCCCCCCAGTGGTCCCCACCCCAAGGAGGTATCCAGGATCCCCTTCTCACAACAAACACAGGTGGACAGGCCACACTTAAGGCAGGATCAGCAAGCAGCAGGGAACCCATCCCAAGCATTAGCAAAGGGCTCAAGGTTCCCTGTGCACAAGGAGGAGTAACAGTATGGGGAGGGAGCACACTGTTCCCACCCTAGAACCAACACCAGGTCCACTGAAGGTGCCCAGGAAACTCCATATTGTCAGTCACGCACAGGTCAGATGAGGAACCCACAATAAATCGTGGCTATCAATGACATATCTTACACCTTCCTAGTAGACACCAGGGCCATAAATCTTGCCTGAAGGAAGAGTATGTTCCCCTCTTGTGGAACACTGTGGTCACACAGGGGTTTTCAGGGATGGTGAAAAGGGTTCCCTTCACTGAAATACTTCACTTAGAGATAGGTGGAAACCAACTCCAAGATCAACTACCATATCATCCTTCATCCCCTACCAACCTTCTATGGAGAGATCTAATGGCCAAACTAAACATGACCATCCACTTTTCAAAAGCTGGAACAATGACTTGCTCAAACCCTGGGGTCTCCCCCTTGCGACTTATGACCCTACGACCTAACTTTGGTAAGGGTGACACAGTCCGGGCCTCACCAAAAGACCAGGCTGCATTCTCCAAGGCAGTCCTGACCCTCATCGCCAATGCCACAGCACTATCAGGAAGACAAGTACAGCTGCCCAAGGAATTCTTATTCATGAGGGAATGGTGCCAAGAGTGGGAGCCCCAGGAGGAGGAACTAGTGGCAGTCGAGGCAGTGGAGATCAGACCCACTTATGGGGTCTTGATGGGCTTTGATAACAATATTGTCGAATGGGCTTGTGTCATTTTCTTAGACCTAGATCTCCACATATGGGACATATCAGATGAACAACTGTTCGCCGACGACCCAGAAGCCTCAACAATAGTCTTTGAAGATCCCATTGACATCAGAGTTGAACTGCAGCTCGGGCCCAGGGGCCTGTTATCACAGCAACATCCCCTAGGGATCAAAACTACACACAGGTACCCCCACAGCTATGGGCAACTGTTCCACATGACATGGAGCTTATCAGCACCACCTAACCAAATAGGGTCACCCTCAAGGAAGGAGCCATTTTTCTCCAAGTAAAGCAATACCCACTGTCCAGGGTAGCAGAGGAAGATATAGCCCCCACAATACAGGTTCTCATTGATCAGGTAGTATTTCTATGTAGGGGTGTCACCCTGAAATACTCCCATACACCCTGTTAAGAAGCCAAGGGGGAACTTGGTGCCTAGTACAGACCTATGCCCCTAAATGATATAGTGGTTCCAGAATTCCCTGTGGAACCAGACCTCTCCATCATACTGAACAACAACCCAACCAATACTGTGTACTTCTCAGTCATAGATGTTCAAAATGCCTTGTTCAGCATTTCGCTTCACCCAGACAGCCAATACCTAACGGCATTCACATTTCGAGAGGTCAACTGCTCTTTTAAAGGTTGCCTCAATGGTACTGTGAGTCACCCAGTATCTTTAACAGGATCCTGAGGCACAACCTGTCCAAATTCCAGTGTAACAGCACCCTGTTACAATATTCTGATGGTATACTGATATGCAGCCCCTCCAAGCTGATATGCAGACAAGACACTATAGCCCTCCTCAATACGCTAGCAGAGAGAGGCTACAAAATGGACAAGGAGAAAGGACAATACTACAGCAGGTCAGGTTTTGGGTCAGCTGATGTCAGCCTCAGGAAGACGGGTCACATCCGAGCGAACACATACCATTAGAGCAATGACACCACCCCAGACAAAGAAGGAGATGCAAATATTCCTCGAGCTCTGCAACTACGTCAGGCAATGGGTCTTCGACTACAGCACCATCTTAGCCTCCTTACTGGCCACAATGAAGCATGCAAAATCCTGTGTTACCAAACTGATATGGACCCCTGAGATGCAGGAGGACTTCACCCAATTAAAAGAAGAAATCACAAACGGACCTGAATTTCGGACCACAGAATATAACAAGGAGTTCTGTTCTGCCATAGCGACAAATGGGTTATGACAGCCATAATCACCCAGAATTTCCCTTTAGGTCACAAACCCATTGAGTATTACAGTAGTCAGCTCAACTCTGTAATGTAGGGACATTTCCCTTGCGAGCTGGCCCTGCCCGCCACGGCCTTCGCGGTGGACAAAAGCACCTCCATTGTCATGGGGGAACCCTTCAAAATGTACACCAAACATGCAGTGTTCACAATCATACAGAAAGGGAAAGGAACCTTGACCACCCAACGAGCCTCAGGATATCAGCTTATGCTATCCAGACCATTGCTCACCATAGTGCGGTGCCATATCGTCAACCCAGCCACCTTCATTACCCATGAATTACAAGAAGGACAGGAAGTCCACGACTTCCCGGTGCAGGCACCAGATGAATCTGCCAGGGCAGAAGAAGACCCAATCCCCAACAGCAAAGTCATGTTTATAGATGGTTCCTCTGTCATAGATTAAGAAACCAGTGTTAGGCACACAGGGGCAGCAATGTTCATAGGAGATCAGAAGTCCTCAGATTCCCTGCAAATCTCAGCACACCTGGCATTGCTCCCGTGCCTCTCTGCACAAGCAGCCAAGTTGGTGGCACTCATTGAGGCCCTCACACAAGACAGGGGACATCATTACAGTATATTCCGACTCAGGCTATGTTACAACTATCGTATATTCAAGTATTAGCTGATGGAAGAGAAGAGGCTTCCTCAAATCTAATGGTACACCTGTACTGCTCAGGAATCCTCTAGAGTTCCTCATCAACGCAATGATGCTGCCAAAGTGAGTAGCAGTTGTCAAGTGCACCAAACATTCTGGAGGCCAGGACTTTATCTCCTGGGTCACCGCACATGCCAATTGGGCCGCCAAAGTGGTGGCCTAATGGACGATGGGAGAAATCCACGAGTTCTCAGTACAGGAGGGTGAGAAGGAACCTTCAGAGGACTCCTCATCACCTTCCGAAATTCCATATACTTAGATGGCTAGGTTATACCTTAGGGAAATACAGGAAGTGGCTCTCCTACATGAGGGAGAACACTGGGAGTCTAGGGGTGCATGCAGAACCATCACAATTTCATCTACAGGAACAGATTTACAGGGAGACCCGTTATGTCCCAAAGTCTGCTCTACACAGCCCTGAAGCCATCTCCACCTCCCGGCACAAACCCCTAAAGAGAGCATGCTCACCAACCTACAGCTAGACTGGTTTATTCCCTATGCAGCAGAAATTATCTCTATGTACCTAAATGAGTGCACAGTATCTCAGTTGCACTCACCTAAACCCACACTAAAGGTTATAGCCTCACTGATACCAATACCTTCTGGGCCATTTCAGGCACTACATATAGATTTCATCTTCATGATCGACAGGTGCGCCACTTACCGATATCTAATCGTGGTGGTCAGCCCCTTCTCTAGGTAGATAGAAGCAGCCCCTCCATGCACTGTGAAGCTAAAGCCATAGCCACTTTTCTGGTTTGAGAAGTCATACCCAGTTGGGGGGTACCAGAAGTCATCCAATCAGACAACGGGTGACATTTCGTAAACAAATTGTTCAAAAACATCAGTACCCTAATGGGCATAACCCACAAGCTGGTCTCAGCATACCACTACCAAAGCAATGGCATAGTGGAATGCCTGAATCCTCTGCTGCAAAAGACAAGCTCAGCAAACTGTGCACCACCATGGGTAGGAAATGGCTGCACTGCTTGACCCTAGCCCTGTTCACTTTAAGGAACACCCCAAGCAGAAACCACCACTTGACACCCCATCAGCTAGTCACTGATAGGTCAATTCAGATGCCAACAACTCAGAGCAGCACCAAACTAAGCGCAGAGTCCAGCTCTGAGGTCCTAAGTAATGAAATGTATACATACCTCTCTGAATTAACCAAAGCTTGCAGATTCCTCTCTAAACAGGTTACCCAGAGGAAGACGGTGTACACCTGCATGGTCCTATCCTACTTCATCCCATGGCCCGGCGACCAAGTCCTGATCAGAAAATTCCATTGCCAATGGAGAGACAGAAAGTTTGAAGGGCCCTTCAAAGTAATCTTTGCAACTTCTACAGCTATCAAAGTCAAAGGAAAAGGGTCATGGACCCACCTGTCCAACATTCACTTGGACCTATCACTACCACCACCACCAAAGGAGTCACCATCACAGATTTTTCCAACGTGAACTATGAACAAATTGAGGACAGAAGGACCATAAGGACTTCCACCAGACTTTGCAAACACTTTGTGGCTGGGAGCACCCATAGGGCTCCCCCCAGACTTTATGTAAACTCTTTCATACCCGGACTAAAAACATTCTCCTATGTATTGTCTTTTGCCTTATGTATGTTGTTGTTTTTTCAGCTATGTGTCACCATACAGGAACAGGTAAAGTTTCAGCAGGGGTCACCAGGTAAAGTGGTCCATGAGGAATCCCAGGATCTAACACATTTAATATACATCTTCACCAAACACAATAACGACATCCCACATGTATTACACAGTGCAATATTACACAACACCTGGTATCAGCACATGACCTCAGTGGGGAGCCAAGTATCTACCAACGCCTGCTATGATTGCTCAATGATAACCTATGCAGTAGGTTCAGATAGACTATACCTTTCCCAGGAGGTACCACCCAACAAGACCTTTTGCCTCATACACTTATACCTATGCCAAATAAGAGCCAAACTCCAGCCCAACACTTTAGCACCACAGGAAGCCACAGTGAACTTAACCAAGTACGACATAATGCAAAAGTCCTTTACATCCTAACAGAGCAGGATGTAATCCAGTCCGAGCTAGACAAACTCAAGAAAAAGGGGCACACACAGTTTTGGAACACAGGACCTAAACTCAGCTTCCTTTTTTTTTAATCTTTATTTTAGACATCCAACACATACATTATACTTACAATAAATACACTTAAACAATATACATTTCAATACGTATGTACAGGATGTCAAGTATTTGTCTACACCCTTCCCTCCTTCTAAACTACAGCACCCCACCACCCCCTAACCTAACCTACCCTCCCCACCCCCTCCTCCCTTCGAAACCAAAGGAATCTTAATTTAGATTAAGTCTTGATGTACTCTAAACCTTGGAATTTGGTATATAGTAAAATCTCGTTTCAATCTCTCTTTAGTATCTCAGTTAATCTCACTAAGTCTTATGTCCATAAATCAAATAAATTAGGTAAATTAAATCATATCAAGTCATAGCCTCATTAATCCAGTTGGCTATTGGTAACCAAATTTCAAGCCCCCTTTTTTGGCTTTTAGACCCTTCGTTGTATACCGCTTTCTCCCAATGGTAGATAGCTAACAGTTTCCCCAACCAACAGTGTACTGAAGGAGGTTCTTTATCTAACCACACAGTAGCCAGACATAGCCTAAACACGCCATAGCTGCAAAGAGCAAAACCCGATTTGGTTCCGTCATTGCTTGGTTGCTTACCCCCAACACAATTACTTGTGGCGTAAGATCCACCTCAAACCCCAGCATAAGCTTGATATAGTTACCCACCTCGGCAACCAAAGATAATAATCGTGGACAAGTTGCAAACATATGTACACTATCTGCGGCAAAACATCCGCATCGAGAACAATGTATACCTGTAGAGCCTCCCCATTTAGAAATCCGTGCTGGAGTAATGTACAAATTAAGCCAGGTTTTAAAACATTGTACTTGTAAATTTGCCGAAAAAAATGCAGTCTGACTCAATAATAAAGAATCCTCGCATTCCCCTACCCCTGCGTGCACCAAATCCTGCCAGTGATTGGTATGTTTTATGAGATCATCCTCCATTATATTGCTAAGTAATTTACAAAATTTTGATATTGGTGATGGAACCACTAATACCATATCCAGTAAGGGAACTCTATGACACCTGATTGCCTTCTTAGATAGATAATACCTCACTTGTAGAAATTTAAAAAACTGATTATTTCCTATCTTGAATTTCCTCTTAATTGTATCAAAAGAGTGTATTTTATTATCCACCATAAGATCACCAATATGCCTTATGCCCCTATCAATCCATATTTTCATATATCCATCTTGGAAAATTTCCGGCAATAGATCATTATCACTAGAAACACACAGAGGGTCCCTGGGATTCTGAATATAGGGAAGGAGGGCAGGGAAAATCAAGAAACAATATCGGCAAACCTCTCCCTAAGAAATGATTAATACATTAGTGATACATCCTAAATTAGAAACAACATCATTGTCCCACAAGCCAATTTTTTTTTTGTCTGTTTTATTTTATCAAAATAGCTCTTTTTCTATATAATTTTGTATATAAATTCATTTGTATAAAATTCTTGACTGTACAAAAAACAATTAGAAAAGCCCCACAATAACATAACACAAGATATACAAAAACAATATGACACCACCAAGCACACAAACCCCAAACATACCATACATAACTCAAATAAAAACGACAACAATACACACAACAAAACTATATACAAAAAATTTTACAAAACATATAATTCATAAATCATTTCAAAACAACAAACAGCGCCGACGCGCGTTTCGGAATGGAACTTTTGGGGTTTGTGTGCTTGGTGGTGTCATATTGTTTTTGTATATCTTGTGTTATGTTATTGTGGGGCTTTTCTAATTGTTTTGTGTACAGTCAAGAATTTTATACAAATGAATTTATATACAAAATTATATAAAAAAAGAGCTTTTTTGATAAAATAAAACAGACAAAAAAAATATTGGCTTGTGGGACAATGATGTTGTTTCTAATTTAGGATGTATCACTAATGTATTAATCATTTCTTAGGGAGAGGTTTGTCAATAGATCATTATCAGCCAGAGGGGTATATCTATGTATCCTGCTTATTTTAAGTTTCTTCCTAACTGCCGTCCAAACCTTAAATGCTCCCAGCATAATTTTAAATTTTACTCTTTTAAAATACGCAAAATCGATATGACGCATGAGACAGCCGTAGGCCTCCACCCCTAATACTAGCCTATATATAGAAGTATAGGATGCTTCCTCTGTTGCTACCATCTCTTTTCCCAATAATTCAGTCATCTGTTGTAGAGCTGCCGCCCAATAATAGACCTGGAGATTGGGAACAGACCAACCCCCCCCGATCTCTGGGTAGAGTCATATATCTTAGTGCTCTACGGGGACGTTTCCCGGCCCACAGGAATTTCGAGATTATTTGATTAAAAGCAGAAAACCAAACCTTATTTATTTCAACTGGAATAGCTCTGAAAAAGTATAACATTTTGGGCAAAAATAACATCTTAATAACATTACACCTCCCTAGGAGTGTAAAGTGCAAGCAATTCATTCTATTAAAATCTATTTTAGTCTTTTGTAGCAGAGGCTCCAGGTTGATTTGCACAATTCCTTCGATGTTGGCACGGATCTCAACCCCAAGATATCTAGCATTTCCCACTACCCGTGTATCATCCAGGTCTGTTCTAGAGTTTTTAACAATCATCGTCTTATTCTCATTGAGATGATATCCTGAAATTTTACCAAAGTCTTTTGTTTCCCTTTCTACCTCGTTAATAGCCTCTAATGGGCTAGCTGTAATTATAGCAAGATCATCTGCGTATGCTAGAATCTTGGTATCTCCTCCGATAGAATGAATGGCCTGTATCTTGTTATTCTCCGCAATTTTTCTAATTAATGGATCTATCTAAAGTGCAAATAATAGCGGGGAGCAGGGGCACCCCTGACATGTACCGTGAGTAATTTTAATTAGATCAGATGTGAGACCCATCATAGCTATTCTAGCCACGGGTTCCTGATACATACATCGGATAGCTCCAATAAAACCCTTGCCCAGTCCTTTCATTTCCATAATTGCCCATAAAAAGGGCCAGGAGACCCTATCGAACGCTTTTTCAGCATCGAGTAGTATTGCAGCCATAGGGTCTCCTGAAACCTTTGTGTAATCAAAAAGCGTGATTATACGTCGAATATGTTCAGTCGTGCCCCTTCCCGGGACAAACCCATGTTGAAAAGGGGATACTAGCTTCTTGATAACTACAACTAGCCTATTTGCCAAGATTTTAGAAAAAAAATTACATCGCTATTAACCAACGTAATTGGCCGGTACGATCCCAATTCTTTTGTGGATTTGCCTTTTTTAGGGAAGACTATAATATTAGCGCATTTCAGGAATCGGGGGCTAGCAGATCTAATTGTGCTCTACGAAATACCTCCAACATAAGTGCCATAATTTGTGTCTTGAACTTTTTGTAGAATTCCCCTGGTATTAGATCGGTTCCAACGGCTTTGCCTAATGGGATGGAATCTATAGCTTCTATTAATTCATCCATTGTGATTGACGCATCTAAGCTATCTCTCTCCTCAGGAGATACCTGATCAAAAATTTGCCCCCTTAGATAATCTTCAATTTCTTGATCCCCAACTCAAATATCCTCAGTATATAATCTTTGATAAAAAATGTGAAATGCAGTGAGGATAGCATCAGGCTCTCTTACCATACCTACGTTAGGATCTCTAATTTCACTGACCCGGGTTTGTACTGTTTTTTCTCTAGTACGTACAGCTGGTAAATGACCCACCCTCTCACTATTCTCATAAACCCTACTCCGTCAAGCTGTATACTTGCCAGCCGATTTTTTGAGAGATATCTCAGTAATGGCAGATCTAGCGATGATAATCTTTGATTGGGCTGCCTCCGAATCTGCCCCTTCAGACAATACCTCTATTAATTCGCCTTCTGCCTTACCCAAATCCTCATACAGGGCCTGTAGCAAGGTGTTGTCCTTCCTTTGTGCCTCCCAGCCATACCTAGATGTTTCTCCTCTAACCCCGGCTTTTAATGTATCCCACACTATACTTATATTAGTACTCCCTAGGTTCTCTTCAATAAACCTGGGGATCCATTCCTCAAGTTGCTGTATATGCTCCTCTTCACTTAATAGAGCCCTATTAAATGTCCATCGTATCTGTGAGGATTGTAGCCCAATATTTATTTTAATCACCAAAGAGTTATGATCAGACATGACTTTGGGATATTTACTTATCTTGCAACCTTGTAAAAGCTCCTGTGATACAAAAAAATAATCCAATCTTGCATGCACTTGATGTGGTGCAGAGAAGTACGTAAATCCAGGATCATTCTCCTTTTGTGTTGCCCATACATCTACTAGCCCATGCAGCGATTTAAGTTGTGACAGTGATTTAAAAACTTTGGGTTTACGACCTTGGTACATCACTGCTCTATGAATGGAAACCTGACAGCTCATGTTAATATTCATATCTCCACATAAAATCAGAGGGAGAGGCCAACCAACAAGCTCGATATTCAACCATTCAAATAGTGCAGGATCATCCAACACTGAGCCATATACTGAGCAGAGAGTAAGCATCTTGTTATCAAGGCAGCATTGCGTAATTACCCATCTACCATTTTATCTACGGATGAGCGCGGAAAACTACCCATTCCCTTCCGTGCCAGTATCACCACCCCTCTTGTCCGAGTTTCCTGTGTAGTACTAGCAATAACTTGATAGCTAGCCATCTCTAGAACCCCCTTTCTGCAGCCTTCAATATGTGTCTCTTGAAGACATAAAAAATCTGCCTTCAAAAATTGAACATCGAGACTAATTCTCCTTCTCTTTAGGGGGTCGTTCAGTCCGCATATATTGATAGAGGCAATTCTAAGCTTCCTCATTGAAAAAAATACAGTGTTTCCAAAACAAGTAACAGTGCAATACCAGAGATACCCAACTCATATACCAAATATTAATCCCAGTGCCAAAATTCTTCCCTTCCTCCCCTTGGTTTCTACCATCCCCCCCTCTCCCCCCTCCCCCTCCCCTTCAAAAAGGCAAAAAATACCAGAGACCCTTGTGATGCCTCCTGCATGTTGGTGTGCCCCCTAGCCGCTCCCTACCAAAGGACCATAAGTGAAGAGAAAAAGACAAAACGTAGAGAGAGAGAAAAAAAAAAGGCATATCAAATAATTATTCGTAAACATTTTCTATCCTTCTAACATAGCTTATTTCTTAGAGAGTTCCTGCAGGAACTCCTGAGCTTGAATCTCTGACAAGAATACTCTTGTTGTACCTTTACAAATAACCTTAAGTCTAGCAGGGTTCAATAAAAAGACTTCACAACCCAATTTCTGAAATGGTGTGATTAGCAAACGAAGTCTCCATCTCCTCTCCACCGTTGTGTGGCAAAAGTCAGGCCGGACAAAGAAGGAGTGCACCTCTCCCACCCTCTGTGCATTGGGCCTGGCTTTCTCAAATATGGATTGTCGGAGGAGAAAGTTACCAAAAAATACAAGGATGGCTCTCGGTTTCTCATCTTGCCCAGGCCTCTTTTTGAGCATCAGGGGGAATCGATGCACCCTCTGTACCTCGGACTCCCAATTCCAATGAGCCAGTTCGGGAAAGGCTTCCTTAAGTAGCCTCAGAATGAAACCACGTATATCGTCACCTTCAGCTTTTTCTGCGATCCCAAGTAATCGGAGGTTGTTACGACGTTGTCCATTTTCAAAGTCCTCCAGCTTCCAAAGTACATCAGTCATCCTACTTTCATTAGTCGTTGATTGTTGGCCAGATATTTCTGCGCTGGCCTCGAGTTGAACGATTCGTTCTTCCAATGCCGTGGTGCGTTCTGAAATTTCCGTACAAGCTTTATTAACTTTACGCATAGCTCCTTGTAATTTTTGGTAGCCAGATGGGCCCTCTTATGTTCATGGCGCGCCTCAGTATGCATTTGCTTCAGCGTTGAGTATATTAAATCCATAGATGGGTGTTGTATTTGAGACTCCGTAATATCTATAGTCTATATTGAACACTCGGGAACTTTTGCTTGGGCTCAAATCTCATCTTCAATTTCCCTCTCAAAATGGGTGGCGGAGTAATCCCATTTTAGCTGGCTTGATTGACTGTAGTCCTAGGTAAAGCCCTTATCTTTGTCCGACCCTCTTGAACTCTTCTTCTTGGTACGAACAGGTAAGCGTTTTTGTGTGTCAAATTTCATGGGAGGACTGCCACTATCCCCCCCAGTAAGATCATCTTCTTTTCCATCCTTCTCGCTGTTATTGGACAGGTCAGATTCGTCTGTCATAGAATTAAACTTATCGTAATCTGGAGTCGCTGGAAATTTGCCATCTACCTGAATAATAGCCTCATGTTTCCCCTTTAGGGCCTTTGTGTGGGGGATTTCACCTGTAGCTTGCATGATATTAGCAGTATCCGTAATATCTTGTTGTGCAATACTCTCAGTTCTTGGCGTCTCCTCCTCTATGCCCTGCGTAATATTTTTGGGGGTTTTAACCGGTAAAACGGCAGGTCTAGTGACAGATTTATCCAACTCTACAGCCTCTGGGGAAGTCTGTCCTGTGCTATGAGAAATATTATTTAGCACCCCTCCCGTTGGGACCAATTTTCTAGAGCTGTCCATATTTATTTTTAAAAGAAAGTTGCCTTTACCTTTGCTTGTTTTTTTTCCCAGGGTGTTTGTAGACCCCCGGCCGGCGAACATTCCAGGTACAGTTTGCTGTTTTGGTCTAGTAACCATCTCGCTGGAGCGCTGTTCCCCTGCGTGTTTCTCATTGTTAGTCCCGTCCTTATTCAGATCCACATGTTGAATATCGCTCAGGTTCAGGTTCGGATTCAGGCTTTTCCCTTCAGTAGTCGCACGCCAAGTCAGGGATATCCCTTTGGCTCCTACGGCAGCACTGGTGTCTTTCCCCATGGGTTTAACTTTTGCCGGCATGTTGCACTGTTCACAACCCGTCAGCCCTGTCTCAGCAGCTACAATGTAACACTTAGCCTCTACCGCTCTGATCGCTAGCAGTCTTTCCGCGGTAACAAAATATCGGCGAGCTTCCCTGAACCTCCGGAACACTTCGAGTTTAGCACCGGTTGCCGCCGAGAGAAAAAGTCCTCAATGCTCGAGCCGTCAGGGCTCCGATCGTCAGCAGCCTCATCAGCTTTTCTTCCCGCAGCAGTTAAAACCCAATAATCAGTTGGAGTAGCTATGGGTAAGTTGAAAGCATACTAGCCGTATTTACAGCATTGTCTTTTTCTTGCTCAAATGAATAAAATCACCGCGGCAGGGAAAGCGGCTTTCCACAACGCTCACGCAGCCGCCATCTTGCCCTCCTAAAATCAAAACCCAGCTTCCATAAGGGTTATTTGAGCTCAACAAGCCCTCAGCCCAGTTCAATAATGTGTGCGCACAAGTACCAACCTGTGGACCAAGGCTAGCCCTTAGTGTAACTGGAGCCATATTCATGAACAACAAGTGGAACCCCAACGTTCAAGTCATCTACAGGGCCATCAATTTGGGAAACAAAGGTAACATCTGGTCCCGTGGGGGCAGGTTGAATGATACACTACTAACACAATGCCAAAACAGCTGGAACTCAGAGGCAGGAGGGTACACATGGATAGAGGGTAAGGAGAAACCCATAGTAGTCAGGAAGCTATCCATGTATTCCTTGTTTTTTGGGGGTAAGGGGACGATAAACTTTGGGGTGAACAGCAATTGCAAGAGTATAACCTCTAATAATGATATGTAGTGGGGCACCTCCACCTTGATGGACTATTACTGGTAGTGCGACAAGCACACCTACACCCAGATCGTCCCAGACTGGAGTGGGGTTTGCTCACTGGTTACCCTCTACACCCCCACCTTGGTCATACCTGGAGATGATCTTTCCGCACAGCATCACCACCCCATGAGCAAAGGCACTGCACTTCTACACCAAGTTTGCAAAAGAAGATCAGACGAGTACTTTGGTCGGGAGATTTTCAAGGACATTTCTGAAGAGTACCGTCTCTGTGCTGATGCGCAAATATGTGTAGGAGGTTCAATCCCCTTCTTCACCATGCAAACCAAGACCAATGCTCGGTGACTGCAGACCACCAGGTAGGAACTTCCGAAAATGATGAACACCATTAAAAAGGGCTTCAACGCAATCAAAGAAGAAATGTACACCATCCACCTCATGGTGATGCAGCATTGGTATGTGTTGAACTTAATGATTGCAATGAAAGGGGGCGTATATGCCAAGATAGGTACAGCATGCTGTACCTTCAGCCCCTTGAATGACCAGGACAATGGCAAACTCAATTGTCATCCAGGCAGTGCATGGCCTACAGCAGGTCATGATTATAGGAGGTGCCCCAAACATAGAATGGTTCACAGGTTTGTTTGCCTGGGTACCAGGGTGGATATCAGGCCTATGTTAGGCCTCATTACTAGGTGTTGTATGCTTGCTCTTGCTGTGCTGCACCATGAAACTGATATGTGCCTGCATAAAAAAAGGCTACTCTGAAAATAAAGGGCATACATCAGGTTAGGACACCCAATGTCAAGGGAAAAATGCACACTGCAACCCAGAAATAGGAAACCCCCATGCGCAAGACCAGGGCACAAACAGCCAGGGCAGTAGTTGATAAGTTAACTAGGTGGGGGGATTTTAGCATGGGATTATTTTATAAAAAGGTCCCGCTTTTAGAAGTTTAGCACACTGCAGAGTAACTGTGCCTGCGCTACCCAAATTTACAATAAAACACTTGTAACAGTTTTAGAGTTACCCTTTATCAGATTATCATAACCCAGCTGACCTATGTCCACCGCTAGTACTTCTTGTGATGGGAACAACGGATATAGAACAAGCCTCATACACTCCTGGAAGATTGGAGCGATTAAGCACAAATGACCCAGGATGTAATACCTAAATAAATGAGTCAGATCCACACACTCATAAAAACAAACAAATGCACAGCAGAAGGCCTGCATTCGGCCCAAGGACGCAATACCAGATAAGCTGGTCCATTGCATTCATCAGATAAGGCCAAACAATGCCCAATAGTAAGCGTCACCCTAGATAATCCATACAACACAGTCGGTCACCTAAACCCCCTCTGATGTGACTTCCAGTTGGTATTTATGGCCCCTTCAATCAGGGTGGGATCATTTGTCTAAACACGCAATTTATGGCCCACTGTACCAGTATTTCCTGCCCAAAGGGGGACGAGCTTCTCTTTATTGCAACCTATGTAAAGTATGAAGCATGCAAATATCTAATGCATTTGAATTCCAGCATGCAACTGTAAGAGATCTGGCTGATATTCCCGGCCGTTATTGTTTAATTAAACTTAAACTGTTACTGATTTCCAAGCCTCGCTGTTCTCCTTTTTGATAGTCAGAACCTGCTTCAACACCCTGACCAGAGGGAATCTGCACAGGACATTACTCCTAAATAGCTTAAAGTTTCTTAAAAAAGAAACCAGAGAGGTCTTCACATAACTCAATAAAGAGTGAAAGAATGTTCTTTATTGCATTGGGAGAGAAGGATGAGTTAACGATTTTAAACAGCTCTCTAGGTTTATTAGATGCCTGTGTAATAGAGGAAGCAATGAAGGTGTTTTGGGCCTTCCAGATGGCAGTGTGATAGCTTTTCAAGGTGGCCTGATAAATTACTTTGGGCTCTTTATCATAAGCAAAACTCCATTTCCGCTCTACCTTTTGCATAAAGATTTCTCCACCTTTAATGCACCTCAAAACCATGGGACAGGTGGTTTAGATCTTTTGGAAGTGTGGGATTTTAGAGGAGCAATAATATGCAGGGCAGTTATTAAAGATGGCAATGTCATGTTCCAAAACTCCCCTGCAATTCAAGCGAGTAGACTGTAATGTCTCCTTAAGTTTGAAATCGGACATTTTGTGCCATAATCTAGATGTTTTCTGTGTCAACCCCTGCAAACTACAAGGAGCTGTGGAGAGAACATTAAACAGAACCAAAAGATGGTCCGACCAGGTAAGTTTCAGTGCAGGTTTAACCAGGACTGCTGGGGGGTTCAATAAAATGATATTGAGGGCATGACTCGCTTTATGAGTGGACTCCTTTTCTAGCTGTTCTAGATTGAAATCTTCCAGAGAGGACAAAACGGGCTGAACAAGTCTGTTATTCAAGTCGTCCACATGTAAGTTAAAAAACACCTTATACCATAAAATTGGCTGTAGAGGGTTTTCTGAAGCGTCAGGGCAATGGTAAATAAATGCCCTACATAGGGCAAAGGAGTGGACAAAAAAATAGTAAAGGTTAGCCCTTCAATATTATTAATGTTTTGTCAATTTAGGAATAGAGCAAGAATAAGAGTAGCGATATATGATTGCCACCCCACCCACATTTTTGTCCACTTGGACAATATGTTTAATTAAGAAGTCAGGGGGAATAGCCAATTCAATGACAGCACCAGAACAATCTTTAAGCCATGTTTCTGTAAAAAACATCAAGTCCAAATGGTTCTCAGCAAGTAAGTTAAAAATATCAAGGGCATATCTGGGTAGAGATAGACAGTTAATAAAGCAAAAAAGAAAACGCCTGAGGGAGATGAAACCGTAGCATAAACCCCACTAAAAGGGGTAATTCCGCCGCCTCTACCAAAAGTCAAGCTAGACTACTCAGAATAGTCAAGGGAGAACCCGCTAAGGGGACATTTATTCCCCACTTTCTTATAAACAGGACCCAGGTCATACAGATGGTTGCAAGAAGCAGCATGCAACTTCAGCAACTCTACCCTTGAATACACTAGTAATGGAGCACTGTGGCAGGTCTTCCCGGCAGCATGGCTGGCGCTGGCCATGATCGGATGCAGATAGGCGCAGATGGGCTTGTAACTGTCTGCTCTAAACTTCTTCTGAACATTGCCCACCAATGTTGCGTCTTTTTCAGAGGGCCTTGGCAGTTGGTCCTGGTCCTCCAAAGGACAAAAACGTACCCAAGTGTTTGGACTAGCATCTCAAGGTCACTCCTTCCAGGACCTCAGTTGCCGCACCTAGGGATTAGAATTCCACCTAAGGTCACCAGCTGGGTCCATTCAGAGTCTGTTTCTAACTGGTTAACTAAGCACTTCCAAGAAATTACGTTTGCACCTTGTTGAGTCCCTGCAGCCATACAACGGGCTAGGCAATTGAACCTAGAAATCAATGTCTCAGTCCTGGGTATAAGTGAAAGTAAGTTCAGTCAAAAATGTCTCCTTACTGGTTACAGACACTGAGCGTCTTCCTCTTGTCTTCATCTAAAGGTCCAGTGGTGTTTTGAGGAACTGGAGCTGAGGTGCAAACACTAGCCGGTGGGTGGAAATAACTCCCTAACCAATAAATGAAAAATTCCTAAGGGTAAACCTTCCCAATTGTGAAGTACTTCCCAGTTGTAACTATCCCACAATACACCATTCTTGTAAAAAGTCAAAATGGAAGAACTTTTCTCCTCCGGCCGGAGACTTGTGTCATACCCAGGGATGAGAGTAATGGGCAGTCCTCTTCTTCCTATTCATACCAAATTGGTTCTAGGACAAGCTTCCTTTCCACTGTGAATGAAGCAAGGATGGATGGAGTTTACCTGGGGATCAAAAGGCCCTTATTCTCCTTGTCTCAACTTATAGTAAACTATGAATGGACAGGCCTCACTATGGTCCCTTTCAAGTTACTGGACTTTTCCAAGTACCCTATACTGAGATAAGCTAATCTTCATTCCTCTTTCACTCGCCATCCTGCCAAAAGGTCTAAGCCATTGTTCTTGCTCTGGGAACTGTTTCTCTTTGAAATACTGGGCATCATGCCTTTTAGGCTGTGAGGCCTACTTATGGCTGATTTATTTAATATTTAAAGTAAGTTTTTCTCCTGTATGTTCAATGCTGGATGACAGACGCTGGATGCTTACACGTTATCCAGATCCCAGTCTTCCGCTGTCTGAGGTAAGGGCGACTGTTTAGTAAGCCACGATGTCACCACACACTAGCATATGTGGTAGGCAGATGTCCTCATGAATCTTCCACCTTCGCAGGAGGAAAAAGCCAAAGACGTAAAAACTTCCTTTGCCATTGAAGTTGTCACAGGGTTGTAGAAAACCATGAGACAGGAATACAGACGAGGTGGTACCATGAGCAAAAATCCAGAATCATCAAGTGGAGGGAGCAAGAAAGCAAGGGAAGGAACACTGCTTTGTTGTGATGCACCCTCCAAGTGTAGGTGATAAAAAACAAGAGGAAAAGGAAACTAAATCAAGCACCACATGACAGGAAACATAATGGATAGGGAAAATCTGAAAGTAACCATAGGAGGAACAGTCATGATGGAAAGGGAAAAGAAAAGAGACTGTAAAACTGAAGTGGACTAGGCGTGGAGTCTCCTTCAAAGGCAACTGCACACCATCAGGCAAGTGATTTCATTTTGAAGTTGAAAAGTGAAGGAGCAGAAGCGAGGATCCCAGGAGCACCAGAGGACACAGTCCCAGGTGAGAGACTCTGCCAGTCTGCAGCTGCGAGCTTTGTGTGATGTCTTTTGGGCCCTGAGCACTCCAGACCGCACAACAAAACATAAGTCCTCGGGATCCCAGGAGGCCGAGAAGACACAGACGCAGGAAAAGAATTAGGCAGATCAATTTTCTTATGCAAGAATATATGTGTATATTTTCGCATGAAAAAATCTACTGAACAAGCGTTCATTTTCTGTTGCCTTTCTCTCCACGGAAAAAAATATTTTTTCTCACTAAGAAACCCTTTCCCCTACCCAACCAGTAATTGCGGGTGCTTCCCCTTCGTTTCATGGAAATGGATTGACTCGTGACCTTGAAAAAAGTAGTCTCTGTCGTTCTCCAGAGTCAGCAAGGCTTAGAAAATGGTTTGTGAATGTGCATAGCTTTGTAAGTTTACAGTGGTTCACAAACTGAAAGCAATTTTGCTGACAGAAGATTTTTTTTTTACACAAACGGGCCCGATGTACTAACAACTGGTTATGAATCAGCACTGCAAATTGTTAACCAACTGGTTTGTGACCAGTTTGGTATTTGCAGTGCAGCTGATGTACTATTCAGTTATATCACAAAATGGATATTGCTCGATGGCCGCAGAGTCTCCTTCCTCATGTATATTGTTGAGACAGGTCTCATTTTGTGGCCTGCCAGAAAATAGTTCAAAATACAGGGATGGAGTTTCAAAAGTGATTGCACACCTCGCCCCTATGTTTGGCTTCCTGAATGTGAATATTTTTTTAAATAAGCCTGTGTCCCTCCACATGACAGGGGGTGCTTTTAAAAAATGTTGACATGTGAGGATGACATCAGACTGCTGTCGACTCTTTAGGGGACAGCTTCCCATTTGTGAATCAGTTGCCATCTCAACAATCAATAGTTTGCAACCACAATTGTGATCTCTAACAATAAATCCATACATATGCAACCAGTGCTTAATTTGTAAAATATGAAGTCCAGGTGCTCAAATGTTTTTCGGAGGCCACACCCACTTTTCCTGGCTCCACCCACTTCCTCCACTGGCTCCACCCACTTCCTATATTGGCTCGAGCCACATCCTCAACTGGTACTGCTGAAAGTCAGATGTAATGCCCGATCTGAATTTCAGCAAGGGAGCCTTCCTCCAAGTAAGGTTTTGATAGGAGGTTCCCTTGCCCTGTAAAAATATTGAAAAGAGTAAATCAAAAGTGCATTTAAAGCTCAATTTTGGAATAAAATAGCTAAAATGACTAATGTATTGAATAGGGACATGTGAAATATTCCAGTGCTCTATGTGCCAATTTGGGGAAAGGACAATACTGGGTTATGCCATTTTTAAGAGAGTCTAATTGTGTGTCATGAGTTCAAAGATACAACTTTTACATAATCACTGAAGTCGGAGGATTTTGAAAAATCCAAACATCACATCTAAGAACAACCCATATATGGCCAAAAGGCATGTCCACAATGCAAGGATTACAATGGAAGGACCGCCAGACACAATTTATTTAACAAGTACTTTACATAAAACATCTTGGTCTGTGATGTTTGTTGAGTTGGCTGAATAAAGTAGAGACACGCAAACAAAGACACACACAAGGACAACTGTACATATGCATGCACATGCGCATACACAGATATATTACATTTGTGGATAGTACAGGACGCACGCAGAGTGCAAAAACATAGCAATACAAAGGTGTTGCACATACTCAATGGCAAAGACCGAGGACAGAAATGAGAATGAACCAGAGCAACTAAGACTTACATAGAATCAAAATATGTGCCCTTCACATACAAACACACAAAAACCCAAACCATTCCATACTGAGCATTACCCGTCCTCCACCCTCACTGTCCCAAATACACACACACACAAACACACTCTATGCTAAAGGCAGAGAGAACAAATTAGACATTAACATATGTAGAATATGCCAACACCCGTGTGGAGTACAAAAGCAAAACAATGTACTTTGCTGACAAGAGAGTGCAGTGTCTCCCGCCTTTTGCTAGATAGTGCTAATAGAGGCTCAGCACTTATTCCCTGAATTCTCTCTAATACCATCTATCTACATAATCGTGGTGGGTGGGTGGATGTAGGTTGTAAGATTGTTGATTGAGTTAAAATGGATGAATTGATTTAAATGGAACTCCATAGTTCAATCTCTGGCAATGTAAAGGTTCCATGCTGCTGAAGATGAGACAGCGCCCAGACATCTACTCCATCCCCACACATTAGTCCACCAGTTCCCTTTCACCGCAACAAAATCAAGACACCATCTTTGTGAGTGTGTGGGTTGGCTAAAGATAGCCTTTTGTAACAATAGTAATGCTGGCACTCCATCATTTCCATGTCAAAATAGTATTTGACTTTAATTGAATCCTTTCATTCCTCTGACAAGAGGGAAGCAAGTTAGCAGCAGTCAGTTGCTGTTAAAGAAATAACTGCTTGCTGCACTGGTGCTCTGCATTCCTGACAGTGTAAGTAGTTGCTTAAATTGGGCAATAACTGGGCCAGTGATGCATGTGGCTGACACTGTAGTACTTAAATGTGCTTGTGGACACTTTCTAATGAGAGCTGTTAGTGTTGCCACACATCTTCTTATCTATGCTGTGGAATGCAACCCCATGACTTGCATTGCAAGCAGGGACATCCAGCCATAAATTTGTCTTTGTTGAATTGACGTCTCATATAAACCTGAGGCACTGCTGGCAATTTGTGTTTGCAGGAAAGAGAGCAAGAGAGAGAGCGAGAGAGACAAGGGCTTGTTTTCAGTTGCCCTTCTATTGCTCTTCTGCATCCTTACATGGGCTTCATAGGAGGGCATGGCCCAAATGCTGCCTGGATTAGATAGTCATGCTTATTTGTTATCCTCTCATGTTGAGTGAGTTGAGTGTGGCCCAAAATTTGCCACATCAAAGATGTTCCACACTTGCTAACAGTGTGAATGCTAGTGTGTGCCCTCACCTGTTTCTCTACAATCACAACAGTGCTCACTGATCTCCTATGCAAGCTTCAGTACTAATGGTCACAAGCAAAGAAAGGGCAAGTGCTAATAGCTGATTACCTGTTTACGCACTATGGCATGAGCTTCGAATGTGCAGCTATAACATACATGATGATTACTGCCCCTGAGGCACAAAGACCCGTTTTTCTTTTATACTTTAAACTTAACTGCATCATGCATGACTGTAATCAGGTGATGCTTTCTACAAACTACATGAAACCAGTGCTAAATTTGAGGCAGTGGTTTCCGATGCTCAGCAATGGCACTTAATTCTCAACACAGACACTAATGACAGTCCACCACATGGCAGAGCTGTCTGTCTAATTTTGAGAAAAGCACAGCGACAGTGTTTAATATGTCAATATACATTAAAAATGAATACCTGCCGCCCACGCCATCCTTTTTGCTTTGGATGGCCAGCAATAGTCTGAATTGTTACGCTTGTAGGAGTAAGATGGTAAGTATTTGTGTTGGTACTATCATTGGCAGAGCTGACAGGGGCAATGGGTGGTGCAGGCTGCAGTGGCCTCCTGAGATGGACATTGGCACTTACATTTTATTTCAAACTAAGCACTGCATGAGACATATTTTCCTGAAATATAAAAGAGGATCCTATTTGTCATTCTTATGGCATAGCATATCATTGACCTGGAATCTTTAATCAGGGTGCTTTAGTACACAAAGAAAGTTTCTTTAAACAAGTGTTCTTTTCTGCAGTTTTAGGTGACCTGTGATTAGTTTGAGTGGAACTATCTTAGCATCCAACCAGCTAGAATAATCCTGTATATCTTAGATTGGCTTCATATCATCATATTAGACTGACAAAAAAGACAAGGGTTGTGACACAATGGTGGTATAGTCTATGATACCGGGCCAACTTTTTTCTGCTCTCCAGATACAAGCTATCAAGAGAACAAATAATAAATATCATGTTTTGCAGGCTCACGTTTGACACCTTGGCTGATTTAATGATTGTGAATGATACCCTAATGCAGAAATCAGTTTTAGGGTTTTATATCATATTACACAACATTGGTTTTGGATAGAGCATTCATCACAAACGCCTTAGGGTTTTGTTAGAAGTGCATGCCAGTTTTTTATTGCTTTCCCATAACAATGAGACTGTTGTCTGATGGTTGGTGCTTTCCCAATGACAGGCACGACCCAAGTTTTGTAACCTTCCACTTACCTGCATGTTGTTGTGTTCCTGTACTTAGTATGTATATAGTTTGTTTTTGTTAAATGGTTGTGGTTTTTTTTCTCATGCGCTGTTTATGCAGGGTGTATTTTGTGTTACTTTTAAACAAACTCTGTAAGTGTTGTTAGTTTCTGTGTGCATGCTACTGTCTTGTTGTCCAGGTGTGTCTAACTTTTGAGGTGAAAATTGCTGTCAGCTGTGGTGGGTCCTCCCAAAAATAGTCTCAACTGGGCAGAGACCAGGCCCTCCAAAGTGGGGTTGTAGACTGAGGAACCAGAGAATGTGACTAAATGTAATATGCATAGTTTACATTATTTCTTTTTCTTCTCTCTCTCTCTCTCTCTCTCTCTCTCTATATATATATATATATATATATATATATATATATATATATGTGTATATATATTATCTACTGGCGGTCGCCAGTAGATAGTTATAGTTACAACCTATTATCCATAGGAAATCCGCGACATTCTATTTGCAATAACGTTGGCGCCGGTTGACGAATCTTCGCGAAAGCTTCCAACTTGTTGGGGCGCTCCGGTCCGCTCCTACCCTGAAAGTCTCGGGGTGATACGTCAAGCGGGGGCCGAGAAAAAAGGGGGGTCCCAAAACGCGTTTTCCCCATTCATTTTTCCATAGGAACATTTAGTCGCAGCTACTGCCCGAACTGCTGAACGGAATTACCCCAAATTTGGCAAAGAGGTAGCCCTTGGTTCAGACTGGTGCCTTTTGCTAAAATGGTGTAAATCCGTTCAGTAGTTCCTGAGAAATTCACAATTAAAATCACATATATATCTATGGGCGCGTCGGATCCGCGTACCCTCCCGATCACGAGCTGCATGCTAATTGGCTGTCAACACTCCAAATCAAGAAGTGTTGGCAGCCATTTTGTCCCTCGGTAGAACCGAGGGACAGAAACAAGTGCGCAAAGTGCAAAAAGGGGGCAGGGTAGAAACACCCTGACCCCTAGGTCTGCTCAGGGGGTCCCACAAGGACGCCCTGGGCAGAAAAAGATATATATTTTTTTAAATCGGCGGGATGCGCTTAGGGTGCGCATATTCCGCCGAGAAAAAAAAAAGAAACAAGTGCGCAAAACGCACAAAGGGGGCAGGGTAGAAACACCCTAACCCCTAGGCCTGCTCAGGGGTCCCACAAGGACCCCCTGGGCAAAAAGCATTTTTTTTTTTTTAAATCGGCAGGATGCGCTCAGGGTGCGCGAATCCTGCCGGAAAAAATCGAGCGCGGTCTCCCGCGCTCGATGTTAATTGGCCCCCGGGTGGCCCAAGTCCCGGGGGCATGGTGGGGGGGATAATTTAATGTGTGGGGGCCTCAAAGGGCCCCCCAAGCCCGGGGACCGCCACCCCGGGGCTTTTTAAAAATGGTGCGGGAGGGCTCTGAGCCCTCCCGCAGCCCCGGGGACCACGACCTCCCGGGGCTTTTTTTTAATTAAAAATAAAACCAGTGTGGGGGGGCTCCAGCCCCCACACGCCCGGGACCGCCACCTCCCCGGGGCACTAAACATTTTAATATGGGGGTCCGTTACGGACCCCAGAGCCCCGGGGACCACCACCTCCCCGGGGCTGTGTACTGAATGGGAGGGGGCCGCGCGGCCCCCTCCTGGAGCCCTTGATGGCCCTGGGGACCACCACCCCCAGGGCCGGCTCCTGCAGTGTCCCGGGTGCCTACCCCCGGGACACTGTAGTTTGCTATGGCAGGACGGGAGCCTCGCGGCTCCCGTCCTGCCATAGCAAACTGCTTTGGATATTGGAAGAGAGAGCAGGAAACCTGCTCTCTCTTCCAATATCCAAAGCGATTGCTTTCCACATGGGGAGCAGCATGTCAGCTGCTCCCCATGTGGAATAGCAATGCCGGCTCCCAAGGGACGTGGGGAGCCGGCGGGACTGTGGGGGATTGGGGACCCCCACAGTCCCCAACGGAGAGGGCCAGCCCCGGGGGATGGGGTCCCCGGGGCAAGTAGTGGCCCGGGAGGAGGCCACGCGGCCCCCTCTCCAAAAAAGAAAAAAAAATGGAGAAAAAAAAATGGAAAGGCCGGCCCCGGGGATGGGGTCCCCGGGGCCTTAAAATGGCCAGAGGAGGGGGCCACGCTGCCCCCTCAAAATAATAAATATAGAGGCCATGCCCCGGGGGATGGGGTCCCCGGGGCCAATACAGGCCCAGGGAAGGGGGGCCACGCGGCCCCCTTCCCGTTTTTTTTTTTTTTTGTAATTTAAAAGGGGGGTAAGGCCCTGGGGGATGGGGTCCCCAGGGCCCAAAAAGAGAAAAAGGAAGGGGGGCCACACAGCCCCCCTTCAGAGGACAAAAAAAAAAAAAAAAACGATCGGGCCCGCAGGCCCCGCCCCTTTCTTCACCACTCTGCAAACGCGCCCCTGGCGCGTTTGCAGAGGGGGAACGAATTCCCCTTGAATACTGGGGGTCCCTGGGGCCAACTAGCCCACCAGGAACCTCCAATATGCGCCAGGGGCTGCGTTGCAGAGACGTGTAGAGAGGCCACACCCCTTTTACACCTCTCTGCAACGCAGCTCTGTGGCGCTTTTGGAGGTATATGGTGGGCTAGTTGGACTCCGGGGACCCTCAGGATTCAAGGGGACTTAATCCCCAACTTAAAACGCGCCACGGGCGCGTTTGCACAGTGGTGAAGGGAGGGGGCGGGGCTTCAGGTGACATGTGTGCAAACAGGCCCCGTGGCGCGTTTTAAGATGGGGAATTAAATCCCCTTCAATCCTGAGGGTCCCTGGGGCCAACTAGCCCAACAGGTACATCCAGAAAGCGCCACAGAGCTGCGTTGCAGAGAGGTGTAAAAGGGGTGTGGCCTCTCTACACGTCTCTGCAACGCAGCCCCTGGCGCATATTGGAGGTTCCTGGTGGGCTAGTTGGCCCCTAGGGACCCTCAGGATTCAAGGGGACTTAATCCCCCAACTTAAAACGCGCCACGGGGCGCGTTTGCACAGATGTCACCTCAGGCCCCGCCCCCTCCCTTCACCATTGTGTAAATATTCCTCTAAAATCAGCCAAAATACGAATTCCGATTTACCCACCTGTTATCAGGAGAGACCTCAGTGCTGTATCTTTCAGCCCAGTACTGGTCCTGAAAAGTAATTCTAACCATACTTACCAGTAACTTGAATTTCCTTCCATAGGCTAACATTGACTGGTTTCACTTGGAAATTCTTCTAAGTGTGGAGTTTTGGAACTTTAAAATATTCCTCTAAAATCAGCTGAAATACGAATTCCGATTTACTCACCTGTTATCAGGAGAGACCTCAGTGCTGCATCTTTCAGCCCAGTACTGGTCCTGAAAAGTAATTTTAACCGTACTTACCGGTAACTTGAATTTCCTTCATAGGCTAACATTGACTGGTTTCACTTGGAAATTCTTCTAAGTGTGGAGTTTTGGAACTTTAAAATATTCCTCTAAAATCAGCCGAAATACGAATTCCGATTTACTCACCTGTTATCAGGAGAGACCTCAGTGCTGCATCTTTCAGCCCAGTACTGATCCTCAAAAGTAATTTTAACCGTACTTACCAGTAACTTGAATTTCCTTCCATAGGATATCATTGCCTGCTTTTTGCTGAAAAAGTTTCTAAGTGTTGATTTTTGAAACATACAAATATTCCTCTAAAATCAGCCGAAATCCGAATTCTGATTTACTCACCTGTTATCAGGAGAGACCTCAGTGCTGCATCTTTCAGCCCAATACTGGTCCTGAAAAGTAATTTTAACCGTACTTACCAGTAACTTGAATTTCCTTACATAGGCTAACATTGACTGGTTTCACTTGGAAATTCTTCTAAGTGTGGAGTTTTGGAACTTTAAAATATTCCTCTAAAATCAGCCGAAATACGAATTCCGATTTACTCACCTGTTATCAGGAGAGACCTCAGTGCTGCATCTTTCAGCCCAGTACTGATCCTCAAAAGTAATTTTAACCGTACTTACCGGTAACTTGAATTTCCTTCATAGGCTAACATTGACTGGTTTCACTTGGAAATTCTTCTAAGTGTGGAGTTTTGGAACTTTAAAATATTCCTCTAAAATCAGCCGAAATACGAATTCCGATTTACTCACCTGTTATCAGGAGAGACCTCAGTGCTGTATCTTTCAGCCCAGTACTGGTCCTGAAAAGTAATTTTAACCGTACTTACCAGTAACTTGAATTTCCTTCCATAGGCTAACATTGACTGGTTTCACTTGGAAATTCTTCTAAGTGTGGAGTTTTGGAACTTTAAAATATTCCTCTAAAATCAGCCGGAATACGAATTCCGATTTACTCACCTGTTATCAGGAGAGACCTCAGTGCTGCATCTTTCAGCCCAGTACTGGTCCTGAAAAGTAATTTTAACCGTACTTACCAGTAACTTGAATTTCCTTACATAGGCTAACATTGACTGGTTTCACTTGGAAATTCTTCTAAGTGTGGAGTTTTGGAACTTTAAAATATTCCTCTAAAATCAGCCGAAATACGAATTCCGATTTACTCACCTGTTATCAGGAGAGACCTCAGTGCTGCATCTTTCAGCCCAGTACTGATCCTCAAAAGTAATTTTAACCGTACTTACCGGTAACTTGAATTTCCTTCATAGGCTAACATTGACTGGTTTCACTTGGAAATTCTTCTAAGTGTGGAGTTTTGGAACTTTAAAATATTCCTCTAAAATCAGCCGGAATACGAATTCCGATTTACTCACCTGTTATCAGGAGAGACCTCAGTGCTGCATCTTTCAGCCCAGTACTGGTCCTGAAAAGTAATTTTAACCGTACTTACCGGTAACTTGAATTTCCTTCATAGGCTAACATTGACTGGTTTCACTTGGAAATTCTTCTAAGTGTGGAGTTTTGGAACTTTAAAATATTCCTCTAAAATCAGCCGAAATACGAATTCCGATTTACTCACCTGTTATCAGGAGAGACCTCAGTGCTGCATCTTTTAGCCCAGTACTGATCCTCAAAAGTAATTTTAACCGTACTTACCGGTAACTTGAATTTCCTTCATAGGCTAAGATTGACTGGTTTTCAGCAAAAAAGTTTCAAAGTGTTGATTTTCACAAACTACAAATATTCCTTAAAAATCGCCTGTATGACTTAAACGCATTCTTTCAACTGTTTACAGGAGATGCACCAGTGCTGGATCCAGGATCCAACACTGAGTAAGAAAAAGTAACGATAACAGTTTTTACCTGCTAAGTGAATTTCCTTCCATAGGATAACATTGGTGATTCTATGAGAAAAAGTTTCTAAGTGTCAACTTTTAAAATACAATAATATTCCTTAAAAATCACGACTGTAACCAAAACGCTTTTACTCAACTGTTTACAGGAGATGTACCAGGACTGAATCTAGGATCCAGTCCTGTGGTTACAAAAGTAATCCATAAAGTAACTAATTGCATTTAACTAGAAATTCACATTGAGCTGAATGTTGCATTGTGTTTGAAAATGTGTTGCCCATTGCAACAACTGTAACTACTGTACTTAAAAGTCTATTGCCTATCTGCAAAGTATTTAAACTAAAGTAATTCATTCTGAGAAAGTATTTTTTGTAATGTAATGTATAATGTAATTACAATGTAATTTAAAAAATAAAATATGTAAAAAAAATTGTTTCTAAAAATGTAGTAAATCAGTATGAAAAAAATTAATATAACAATTAATACATTTAAAAATTGTCATTTACAAAACCTTTGAAATTCACTGAAAAAACCGTAGGTTTCAGGCACGTTATAGTTAGAAATTAGCATTTAAAAAACCTTTGAAATTCACTGAAAAAACCATAGGTTTCAGACACGTTATAGTTACAAATTAGCATTTAAAAAACCTTTGAAATTCACTGAAAAAACCATAGGTTTCAGACACGTTATAGTTACAAATTAGCATTTAAAAAACCTTTGAAATTCACTGAAAAAACCATAGGTTTTAGGGACAGTTATAGTTACTTCGACATTGCACTCGTACAAAACCCGTGAAATTCCCCCGTTATAGTTAGTTCAGCTAACTATAACTCGCGCCCGCAATGCACTGCTGATGATGTCACATATTACATCACTCATGACATGGTCAGTGACATCACTGATGACATCACTGATGACATCTCAAATGACATCACTGATGACATCATCCACGTGATAATCTGATGCACCTCCTCACACCCTAATATAACCTTTGATACACCCACTCTAAATTACAGACTGCCATTCGCAAAACCATAGACACTCCAACACCAATAACTACATACCCACTCACTGATTCTTAGGTCTACACACACACATCCACTCACTCACCCGTACAGTCACTCATACTTACGGTCACTCAGTACAGGACTATCATATGCACTCTTACTCCTATATAGACACTCAAACAACGCCACTCATCCATAGAGATACTCACACACCTAGTCAGTCATGCAAATAATTAAACACACTGCCATTTACTCACCTATACAGTTATACACACACCAGCTCACTTACTCATACAAATAGTAGCACATTGTTACGCTCTTATACAATCACTGATACAAGCACACAATCATCCATACAGCCACTATCACAATCACTCACTCTTGCTTATAGCTATTTATATACTCCAACACACATATATACTGCCTTTCACATATGTAGTTACTCACACATGTACCACTGGGACATACAGTCACTCACTAACACACTCTTACACACACTTACCCACCCATACAGTCTATCACAGATGCACTCTTGAAACCATCCACCCAGTGAATCACCCACTCACACATCTATGCACAGAGTTGCACACACCCCTCCCACACAAACACTCAGGCACCCATACAGATACTCAGACAAGCATTCAATAACTCATATAGACACTCATGTAGCTATTCACAAACACATGCAGCCACTTACACAGCAACAGACAGACGGATACAGACATTCATCCAGTTTAGTCACTAACCCATGCATTCAGTAAGATACGTTAAATCACTCACTTATAGAGTCAGTCACGCACCTACTAAATCATCCATACAGACACTTACACACCCACTCATTCTTCAATACGTCTTTTCCTATATATATTAAAAATATTTAAACTTTACAGAAACACACAGTCACTGGATGATGTCATCAGTGATGTCATCAGTGATGTCATCAGTGATGTCATTTGAGATGTCATCAGTGATGTCATCAGTGATGTCACTGACCATGTCATGAGTGATGTAATATGTGACGTCATCAGCAGTGCATTGCGGGGCGCGAGTTATAGTTAGCTGAACTAACTATAACGGGGGAATTTCACGGGTTTTGTACGAGTGCAATGTCCAAGTAACTATAACTGTCCCTAAAACCTATGGTTTTTTCAGTGAATATATATATACTTATGTAAAAATATGTGGAATGTAAAATCTTATCTCTTTGTAGTCAGATTTTAACCAGACCTCCTGCAGCACCATACGTTTGTAACGCTTCTGCAGACATAAAAATGTTTAATACAAAGTGACACTGCATCTTGCAGTTAGATTCATGATACATCAACTACTTAACATAAAATCTCCTTGACATTATCTATTCTGTACATATATATGTATAAACACAATCCCGCCCCTTTCATTCGATCCAACGAGGGCCACTAGTGTGTGATATATGTAAGGAATACAGAAATAAAAATGAAATCCATATTGTTTAATATAATTTTATAAATTAGATATTGATTGGCTGAGGGGGGCACTGTATATGAACAATATGTGTAACATTAGATTCATTTTTCTCTCAAGTCACTTGTTATGCTTATGGGGCATTAACTCACTGGGGTTGGAACTTGGAAGTCAGTTACTGACTTCATTCATCCCTTGCTACACAAAGTGCACATCAACAACTTTTGCGCGCCTCCAGGATCCACAGCACCGCAGATATAAAGTATATGAAGGTCACCACACTCTGCTAACTCTTCTGCACAGAGCGGGGGCCCCGGTGCCTTGGGACATTCAGCAAACACAGACAAGCGTGGAAAGAGCCCCAGCAGCGAGAAAACATGACTGAAGCTGAATGTGCACAAGCAAGGCTAGCGATGTTAGAATGGCAATGGAAATCAAGTTAAAGTTAAACTAACGCAGGATGCAGCCAAACATCACCTGCAAACTAAGTAAAGAAGCCATGCAGCACACAGATGCAGTGGCCCAACTGGTCCGTACCCCACAACAGGAATCACCACTGCATGGACAAACAACCTCAGCCACGAGGCTTGATGACGTAGGATAGAAATATCCAGATTCCGAAAGAGATGAAATGCACGGAAAAACAGCATTTCATTTAAATTGAGTCAAGTAAAAGTAAATCACAGACAGAAAGGGGTTAAAGGCCAAGACCCTGCTGCCCTTCCAGCCTCCTAACCTGACCTGATTAGTGCTCCTGCACACGGTGCCCTGCCCGGCGCCGGTGGCATGAGTGCTCGGGCCTCAGACTCTGTTCATACCAAGTCTGTTTTACTGCCCCACGGTGACCGTCACCACGCTCAAGAAAAATCAGCATTGGTTTGATACTTACTGGTTTACTGGTGGCACTGCCTTTACGAAGGGGCCTGCTGCTTCGAATGATAGTGCCCGCCTCAACGTCGTGCTTTACTAGCGGTGACGCATGCGATGCGTGTGTGCCGGATGTGAAATTTAATTTTTAAAATAGGTTACGCAGGCTGCCGCAGCCCCTACCCCCCACAGAACCAAATACAGCCCAATCAGTGGCCCGCCCACCGGCAACACGGAACTGAAGGCAAATTTGCATGCATATGGATTTATTATCGTCTCTCTCAGCACAGCTACACTCTTTTTTTTTTTTTTAAATAATTCTTTTTATTAAAACATACAGCGGTTCAAATATATTTTACAGAGATCACAGCCCATTACTGAATAGCAATTGTGTACAAAGGAGAAGGCTTACATATCAACATCGGAGGTGATAGTCACCGCTTGGGGGGAGACACTGGGATCAGTTCTAACAGGTGGCACACATATTCCTCCGCGAAAGTCGTTCCATGGACTCCAGATTCGAACCCACTTTTTGGGGCATCCCCTGATGGTATACACCGTCTTCTCCCGAAACATACACCAATCTAGGTCCCTCTCCCAGGCCTCCAGGGTCGGTGGTGTAGCAGCGCCCCATAGCTGTGCGATGTTTCTCTTGGCTATCATGAACCCCAGGGTGGCCCATTGTGTCTGGTGAGTGCTCAGGTCTGTGGGTTCCCATATGTTTAAAAGACAGCGTCTCGCCTCCATCGAAAGGCGGATGTGCAATACTGCCAATATTACCTCATGTACCCCGCGCCAAAAGGCACTAACGTGTTCACACTCCCATATGATATGCAGGAAGGTTCCTAGTTGACCACAACCTCTCCTGCACTCCCCACCATCCGCTGCCCCCATTTGGATCAGGCGTGGCCCGGTGATGTAGACCCGGTGAAGTATTTTTAACTGGACGAGTCTCAGGCGTGCCGGTATGGCTACCACCCTAGGTGAAGACACCGCCTCCCGCCAGTCTTCATCATCTAATTCGATGCCATCTCCCATCCATCTTTCCCTTAATGTCTGGAGTGGATCCGTCGTGTTATTTATCAGCTTTTTATATATTAAGGAGATCGTCTTTGTTGGTAAATGGCCGTCCAAGATTCTGTCCTCTAGGGGCGAGGCCTCCCGGGTGCCACCCCCTGGGCAGACGCGATTGGAGCGCATGCTGGATTTGAGCATATCTGAAATATTCAGTATCGGCTAGGCCGTACTCCGCCTGTAGTGTGGTAAAGGACTTAACTCCCCCTTCTCCCCAGATGTCTTTGACTCGTGTAATGTCAATGAGGTCCCATTTATCGAACCCCTTCGACCTCCATAGACTACCCAGTAATTCAGAATCCCAAAGTGGAGTTGCCAACGTCAGTTTACGTCCCCACCCCATGGAGTTGGTTGCTTCATGCCAGATTAGGACCGAATGGTTAGTGGGGCCTGTTAGATTGTTTCTTTTTGTCCGCGAATAGAGTGCCCTGTTATAGTTGCCTCCGGAGAGGAGCCATTTGTCCATACCATAGCCAGGATCGTCGCCCCTCCCGTAAGTACCGTGGTTGATGGCCGCAAGGTGCGCTGCCCAGTAGTATTTTTTAATGTCCGGGAGGCTTATACCCCCATCGTACCAGTTTAGTGTCAATTTGTTTAGGGCGATACGCGGTTTGCCGTCCCAGAGCAGCTCTCTCTGAAGTCTCTCTACCTCCCTGAAGAAGTGCGCAGGTACCGGGTCTAGGGCATTTTGTAGTACATAAAGAAATCTGGGTAAGGACATCATCTTAAACAGGGCTGCTCTGCCCAATAGGGAGAGGGGGAGTGCTTTCCAGTTAGCAATATCTTGTTTGAGTTTACGCAGAGGTGGAAGAAGATTTTGGGCATATCGGGCCGCGGGATCAAGGGAGATAAAAATACCCAGGTATTTAAAGCCCTCCGTAGTAATTCGGAGTGGGCAGTCTCTCGGGAGGATGGGGGGCTCCCCTTGGATGGCGAGCAGTACGGATTTGCCCCAATTAATGGTGAATCCTGAAAATCTCCCGAACACTGCCAGGATGTCTAACACTACTATTAGGGATTTCCTCGGGGAGGCCAGATAGAGAAGAATATCATCTGCGTAGAGTGAAATGCGGCCCTCCCGGTCGGGGGCCCATCTCAGCCCTCGTATCCTGGGATCCCGTCGGATCCATGTGGCCAGTGGTTCCAGAGCGAGGGCAAAGAGCAGCGGCGAGAGTGGGCATCCCTGACGGGTTCCACGGCTGAGTGGGAACGTGGCTGACAGTTTGTTGTTGACCACTACCTGGGCCAGTGGATTTTGATATAAGAGACGAGCCCACTGTATGTATTTGGGGCCAAATCCCAGTTTTGCCAGGACCGCCCAGAGGTATGGCCATTCGACCGTATCAAACGCCATGGTTGCGTCCAGGGACACCACCACTGCCGCCTCCTGGATGGTGGCCGCCCTACCCAACACTCCGTGAATCCTACGGATGTTCAGGCCAGTATTTCTGTGAGGCATAAAGCCTGATTGGTCTGGGTGCACCAAGTCGCTGATTACTTTTTGCAGGCGACTTCCCAGAAGCTTAGCCAGGATCTTGGGTTCGGCATTTAGTAGAGATATCGGTCTATAGGAAGAGCAGTCCGTCTTGGGTCTCCCCTCCTTATGTATAGTAACGATAGTTGCTATTCTTTGTTCCCTTGGCAGTCCCCCGCAGTCTCTAGATTCTTCAAACATCGCTTTTAGGTATGGTGCAAGTTTGTCGGGCCGCAGTTTGTATAGTTCAATGGGAATACCGTTTGGTCCCAGTGCCTTGCCCGGTTTCAATGAACGAATTGCTTGCGCAATTTCGTCTGTGGTTAGGTCACTATCCATAAAGTCGCGATCTGCTGAGGAAAGACATGGGAGCCTGATATCTCGAAGGAGGTCATGTGAGTCTTCTTCAGTGTGTGGGGTTACTGTCGTATAAATGTTTTGGAAGTGGGCGGCGAATCTGTCCACTATTTCTTGAGGTTCGGTGATGGATATGTCGCCCTCGACTTTAAGCTCCGGGACCAATCTACTTGCCCATTCTTTTTTGTCCAACCATGCTATTAACTTCCCTGCTTTATCCCCCAGTTCGTAGATTCTACTTTGTTGCTCCCTACCCAGGAGTTTGGCTGTATCTGTAACTAGAGCTTTGTACTCTCGTTGTTTCAGGCTTAGGAAATGGAGTTTCTCCGGTGTCACACAGGATTCTAGGTCGCCTTCCAGCCTATATATGTCCGCCTCTATAGCGAGGACTTCTTTCCGTTTATCTTTCTTCGACCCCGCGATTAAAGACAGAGCCTGCCCTCGAATCACGGCCTTGAACGCTTCCCACAGGGACTGCGAGGAAGATACGGACCCCACATTGTCGGAGAAGTACTCGTCCATGGCCTTGTGGAGGTCACTACGGAGTTTCGGGTCTCGAAGGTACCATGGATTAATTGGAGCCAGTCTACCCACTGCCACTTGATTGAGAACTATGTGTATCCACATCGGGGAGTGATCTGAAATGCCCCTAGCTAAGTGTCTGATTTCATGTATGTGCGTGACTTGTGCTGCAGGGACCAGGCAGTAATCTAGACGGGAAAGGCTATGATGTACGCCCGAGTGGAAGGTGTGCTGTATCTGGTCTGGGTGGTGTGTTCGCCAGCCGTCTACTATCCTCATAGTGTCAAGAAATTCGGGCAGCCAGCGTACAGACGCTCCTATCTCCCTGGGGGGGTATCTGTCCATTATGCCCGATACTACTGCATTAAAGTCTCCTCCAAGGACCAGGAGGCCATCCGGTACAGTAAGTAGGACGGAGCCCAGTTCGGCAAAGGTGGAGCCCTGCACCCCCGGGGGCACATAGACCGACATTAGTGTAATAGAGCGGCCTTCCCATGTACCCGAAATCCCAGCGTATCTGCCCCTCACATCCGTCCACGTGGATTCCACATTCAGGGGAAGATTTTTTTTAACCATGATGCCCACCCCTCTGGAGCCCGAGGTGAATCCTGCGTGTACGACCATTTTGTACCCTCCCCTGTGCATAGCTGTACAGAGATTCCCGACCAGGTGAGTTTCCTGTAAGAGTACGATGTCTGGACCTTGACGTTTGATATATTGGAGTACCACGCTGCGCTTAATTTTGTCCCCAAGTCCGTTGACATTCCAGCTTAGTATTTTAACGTTCCTATCCCCCATGACGTTCGTGGTTTAGGTTGCTATGGGCAAGTGTCTCCGCACTCTGTATTCCATGGGCTACCGATGTAATAACTATGCGACTGCATAAACAAACCTCCCCAACCCCCCAACCCCCCCCCTTCCCCCCAACATCCCCCACCCCGCTTCCCTGCACTCTGGGCTCAGAACTGCCCATGAGAAAAAACTTGCAGAGTGCCTGTCGCCCCAATAAAGACCTAATATTAGATAATGTGAGGACGTGACAGCCCGCGTTCCCATCCCCCCCCTCGGGAGTGTAACATATTAACAAGTTCCCTACGTGGGATACACACCAATAGGTCCGAAAAATTGTCACTTAGCGGGGAGGCCTCTCCCCGGGATCCGGCCGCCTTATCGCCGTTACCTGTCCCAGCCAACCTCGATGTCCCGTCTACACTGGCAGGGAGTCCAGTTCAGGTCCTTCTCGTCAGATGCGGGCCTGAGAGGCTGCCTCTCCCCCATCCTTTCGATCTCGCAAGGCCCGCTCCGCCTGATATTCCAGCCAGTCCGCCGCCTCCTCAGGTTGTTCGAAAAACCAGATTTTCCCCTCGGCTTCTACTCGAAGGCGCGCTGGGAATAACATGAAGTATTTCAGTCCCTTTTCCCTAAGTTTCTGTTTCACAGTGGTAAAGGACCGTCTTTGACGTTGAACTCTTTGCGTGAAATCCGGGAAAAAGGAAATGTCAGCATTCTCAAAGCGTAGGGCGGCCCCCATTCTGGCATTTTGAAGAATTACGTCTCTGTCCCGGAAGTTTAACACTCTGGCCAGCATTGGACGTGGGGGGGCTCCCGGCTTGGGGCAACCCCCTGGGACTCTGTGAGCCCTTTCAATAACAAAAAACTTACTCAGGCCCTTAGGTTTAAGATGTTGCAAGATCAGGTCCTCTACGAAGAGGTCAGGTGTCTGCCCTTCTGCTTTTTCTGGTACTCCTAAAATACGCAGGTTATTGCGGCGTAGGCGTCCTTCGTAATCATCCAGCTTAAGTTCCGTGGTTTTCCGGAATGCCTGCATGTCCCGCAGTTCACCTTGGAGCAGGGCCACATCGTCTACCAAACTGGCCATGGTGAGCTCAACCTGTTTAACTTTACCATTAAGTTTAGTGAGATCAGCCCGGATCAGGTTTACCTCAATGGCGATGGTGTCCATTTTGTGTTCCAGCGCAGTCTGGCCAGTGGTGATTGCCTTCATAACGTCTTTTAGGGACAGTTCCTGGTCCTCACCTCCGAGGTCTCCGCTCGCGCCACCGCCAGACTGTCTGCTCTGGAGCATTTCTTTCGGGAGGGCATAGCGGTCCAGCTTGTTGGTTTGCACCGGTTTCGAACCCCTTGCACCTGTGGTTTTTCCCTTCTCTGCTGCCATTATAACTCGTGGTCAATCCTCCGTTGCACCGCTTGGTTCTGTGTCTGGAGTTATTGTGGGCCCACACAGCCTGGCGGCGCGCTCTGGCTACTGTCCGTCGTCCGCCAATTGCCCAGGCAATCTCCAGTTGGGACGCAAGACACCTCCCCCCTGGTTCCGGCTGGACCGGCCGGTCCGTGGAGGTCAGCCCCTCTGGGTGTAAACGGGCACCCTCGGTCCGCCACACTGCTCTATTTCACGTCGGTCCCATCCACTGTCGGGCTGCGGGTAGGCAAGCTTTGGGGGTTTATGTCCACCCCTCCCTATTGCTGGTACCCGGGCCTCAGTCTGGACCGTTGGATGATGTCCCCTCTTTACCCCCAGCAGGATCACTGCCTGACTCCGAGTCCCGTTTTCATTCGTCTGGGGGGGGGGGAAAGGGGCAGAGGAGGTGATGAGATGTGTGAGTCGGGTGCTGGCCACTGTCGCCTCTCCTGGGGCCTGCCTCGTTCTATCCCCTTTTCTGAGGGTCTCAGGGTTTTCTCACGGCCCCACCAGTTGCCACCAAACGCCGGTACCTCTGTGCCACGGTGCACCTTTTATTCCCTCTGGTCCGCAATCAGGCGAGACACATCCCGGGCCGTAGCGCCAGCTCGCCCTATCTCCGTTGCCGCCCGCAGGTTTATTTTCGCGCGGGTTCCACTTGGACTGCAGGGCGCGTCTCCGCCTTCTTGCCGGCGGCCGGACTTTCAAATTTAGCCCCCGGCCGCGAGTCGCGGGAAGGCCCGTTTCTTCCGGGACCCAGAACCTCGGCCCTGGACGTTATTGAGCGGCGGGGGTCAGCCTCGGAGCCCCCGCTTATACATAGGTGTGATCTCCACCCCAGGAAGCCGGATCTGCCTTCAGGATATACGGAGGGGAGACAGGATTTACGGAGCCGAAGGCTCAAGCGGCCATTTCTTGTCGGGTCTTAGCCACGCCCCCCACAGCTACACTCTTATTCACCAGAAGACTCGGGAGACTGTAGCAGAGTTTAAATAACACTGCAGTGAGTGAGCAATTATATTTACTTTAACATGTATGATATGACGTGCAGTGAGTGCAGTCCTGATGTTGATGTGAGTGGGCAGTGGCAGTGTAGACCCGGCCCTGGTAAATAAGTGCCGGTGCTAAGCACCGGAAAGCACCGGCACAAATTAAGCACTGTATGCAACTCACACAGAGACGTTTTAAGGCATGGGCAAAGTGGGTTCTGGCCCCGAGCCCCAGCCTTTCAGGGGCCCCCTGATAGAGCCAACTCTGTTCTGCAGAGAGTGTTGCCCTGATGACCTTTAATTATTCTTAAATAGATTGTTTTAAATCCCATTTTCCTTTAATTTATTTTTGTGTTTGATGTGTGAGAGTCTATTACAGACATTTTGCAGAACAAAATGTGTTTATGTTTCATTCAACATCCATAAGAAAAGTTTCTTTTAGATCAAACCGGATCTCACACATGAGAAATGGGAGGATGTCACACCGATTATTTGCAGTAATATTAGTGAGCTGCTGCTGTGTTACAATATTGAAATCGCAGTTCACTATACCTGAATATTAGATGTAAACACATTTGAAATTTGGACGAGTGTTCCTGTGCACTGTCAGTGACAAAGTGAAAGAGGGCATTAAAGAGCAGAAATGGGATCATAAATTCAAAGCTGTTCTGAACAGGGGCCTATAGTTGCCAACAATGGAAAAATAAATCCTGGGACACTGCAGCACAGGGCGGTTGCAGATAGAAAGATTTGGGGCATATTCACAAGGAGTTATCGCTGCGTTAGCTGCACTTTTCTGCCGCTAATGCGGCGATAATTTTATCGTTCTATTACCAAGCTGTAGACAGTTTTTAGGTGAAAACGTCCATTGTAAAGATCGCTACTTCTGTTAGCGATAATTATATGCAGGAGAGGCGTTCCCATGCAAAAACGGCCGCAAACCCCACTACTCCATATTCACAAGGGGATCCTTGAAGTTCTGAAGACCAAAAAAACTGTCTCTAACTGCAGTTAGAGCCAGTTACTTAAGACCAGATAATAGCTGGTCTTAAAAATGGGAATAACACTTGGGGCCTCATCTCAGCAGGTTTTGGTGCTGGACAGCACTGCAAGCAATGTTGCAGCGCTGCCCTGCGACAAAACTACAGTGCAGGAATGCGCACCATCAATAAGATAGTGCGCATTCCTGGGTCCCAGTCATGAAAAGTGTTGCAGCGCTGCGACAAGACAGCGTTGCAACACTACTCACTAAGCCCTTCTTGCGACAGCATGGATGCGCTGTATTCACTGGACAGTGCTCCATGACGCAAGTAATGACAGATACGAAAGGGATCCTGACGTATCTGTCTGCGCTAAAGTCACGCATTGCTGCAGTCGTGTCACAACCATGACGCAACTCCATCAATGCATGGGGCCAGCCTATCCCTGTGGCACTGCGTCACCCTCACGCCTGCCATCAGGCAGGCGGAAGGTACTGACGCAGTGCCGTTCATGAGGGGTGCCCGATTGTCGGCGCTGTTGGAGATCCCTCGGTGGTGGTTGAGCTCTGCGGTGTCATCCAGCTGCGAGGGGGTGCGATGATGGCGGTGTCGTCCGGTGGGCAAGGTGAAGACGTGAGGTTACCAATGATGGTCGGTCCAGTAGAGTCCGGTGTTGTGGCTGTATTTGAAGTTCCCGCTGGTGGATGTGACGTGCTTGACCGTGTGTCCTGCTATGTGGCTTGTTGAGGTGACTTGCTGTTTGCGTCTGATGTAGGGGACCTTCCCCAGGAGAGGGTGGTGTCCTGGTCACTGGGGTTGTCCAGGTGGAACATGAGTTCACAGAGTAGGATGTCATCGGTGGATGGGAGACCCTGGGTGCAATGAGGTCTACAATGGTATTGGATAATGGGGGCCCATGGCCCGGGGAGCCTGCACATGAGGGTGCCGCAGAGGATGTGCTTGGGCTTGGTCCGGATCTAGGAGTTGAGGTGGTCCATGGTCACCCTTGGGTCATTAGAGTGCGTGGCCAGTCGGAGTGTGCTTCTGTAGGTGTTGGCAATGCCTCCTCTTTGATGCGCGGGGTGCTCCTTGCGGGTGATACTGCAGCCATCAGTGATGGCGATGGCGATGTCCGGGCCGAAGCAGAGGTTGGTCCTGGCAGGAGAGGTGGCATCCCGGGTTCATGGCGAGGAGGGTGCTGGCGTCGTAGCGGTGGAATATCCAAGAGGAAGGCTCCTTGGTGCAGTGCGAGGTCCAGGGGCAGACGGACGCAAACGGCGTAGCCTATGGGTTGCCTTTGGCGTGGGAGACGACCATTACAACGCAGGCAGTACATCGTTAACAACGCAACTCCGACAATGCAGGTGCCTTTACATCGCATTTGATTACAACGCATTGTGAGGTCAGTAATGGGGTAATTTAAAGTTTTTCAGGTGGGTATGGATTTTGGATGTAAAATATGGAAATTGGGGTGTGTTTTGGGGTAAAATATGAAAATTGGGTGGTGTTTTGGGGTAAAATATGGAAATTGGGGTGTGTTTTGGGGTAACATATGGAAATAATGTGTGCATTTGGGTCAAATTTGATTTTTGGGTGTGTTATGGGGGCTCAAAAAGGAATTCCAGGGTTCACGGTTGGGTTTGGGGTGCAAAGGTTAGTTTTGGGTTGCACTCACTGAAGTGGGAATTGTGATATTAATGTCTCCGTTATGCAACACCTACTCTACTGTTGCAATGTGCCTAGTATTAGTATGCATTGGAATGGAATGCGATGTTATGGCATGCGTTGCAACTACGTATGTGCCTTTGGCACACGAGTGGTACGCCCACTGTGCATGAGCGCACAGCTGCCGCCATTGAGAAGTGCTGGGGGGGGCTGGACAGCTGTGAGGTGGTAAACGCTGGAAAGAACACTGGATGGGGTGTGGACGCGGGGATGTGTGTGTGAGCGGGTGTTGTAAATATTTTTATGAGGGAAGTCTTACCTCGAAGCCGGGTCCCGTGTCTTTGTAGCTCCTGCTCTCATGCGTCTGCTGCCAGGAAAAGGAAGTAGGCAGCCAGGCTCCCTCCCCTGAGTCAATCACATTGCTGTGATGCGGTGGTGGGATTGGTAATTGGCAACGGGACAAGTCATGCAGCCAGGGGCCGGAGGGGTGGGCATGTTCTCCATGCAGGCTGTAATGCAGCCTGCATTGCGAACAGGGAAGTGCGCATGACTGCTTTGGGTGGACTGAGTGGGCCGGCCAAACAGTCATTGCACACCTGAGTGGGCATGCCATTCCACCCATGCCCTGCTCCATGTTTGGAGCAATCCTACCCACCCTCCCACCCCCTGAGGATACTAATCATGATTACATCAGTCAGTTATCCCTTGTTTTTCCCTTTTGAATCTGTTTTTTGGCTTCTCTGAGCCCGCACTTCCCTCCGCTGCTGCCCCTGTGGCCCCGCCCCCCTGTCCTCACCCTTTCCCACCTCCCAGCTGATCGTTCCTCTCCCCTCCCCTAAAAAATGGCGGCCGCTGTGCTGTCGCACGCAGCGGTCGTGCCGGAGGTGCCCCAAAGGCGCGCCTAAGGTAAGCCCGTCTGCGCTTGTCTGCGACCCGACCGCGACCAGTGCCAGGAACCCTGGATCTGGAGCACAGCCACCCTCCACGCACTCATCCCCGGAAAACTCAGAGACTGCCAACAGGCCTCGCCAAACACAACCCAGGGCCAGTTCACCTGAATCCACTGCCGCCAGACCTTAACCACTACCCCGGCCTCCAGAACAGGCGACGCCAGCACCGGCGACACCCTAAGATGCATCCTCATCAATGTGCGTTCCGTGCACAAACTCCCCGTGGCCCTACTCACCGCCACAGACGACATGCGCACCCTCCTGGACCAAGGCCACTCTGCAGGCCTCATCCTACTTGACCTTTCAGCGGCCTTCGACACTGTCTCCCACCGCACACTAGTTGCCAGACTACACGACGCCGGCATACAAGGAACAGCCCTAGACTGGATCCGATCAGTCCTCACTGGAAGAAGCCAAAGGATCAGACTGCCAACCTTCCTCTCCGATCCCACGTAAATCACCTGCGGAGTCCCACAGGGGTCATCTCTGAGCCCGACCCTCTTCAACATCTCCATGGTCCTCCTCCCCGCCATCGTCCGACAACACGGCCTCAACATCGTATCCTATGCTGATGACACCCAGCTCATCCTCTCCCTCACCAAAGACCCCACCACCGCCAGACTCAACATCCAGAAGGGTATGCAAGACGTCGCAGTCTGGATGACCGACAGCTGCCTGGAGCTCAACGCCAAGAAGACAGAAGTCCTCGTCCTTGGAACCACCCCTTCAGCATGGGACAACACCTTTTGGCCGACTGCCCTCAGAAGCCCACCTACCCCCTCGGACCATGCCAAAAACCTCGGCTTTGTACTCGACTCATCCCTTACCATGAACCAACAGGTCAACACCGTCACCTCCAGCTGCTTCACCACCCTCTGCATCCTCCGCAAGACCTTCAAATGGATCCCCCCCGGAGTCAAGGAAGACAGTCACCCATGCACTCATCACCAGCAGACTGGACTATGGAAACACACTCTACTCCGGCATTAACAAGTCCCTGCTCCGCAAACTCCAGACATTACAGAACACCGCCGCCAGACTCGTCCTCGGCATCCCCCGGCACGAACACATCAGCCAACACCTACGAAGACTCCACTGGCTCCCCGTGGAGAAAAGAGTCACCTTCTAAGTCCTCACTCACGCTGACAAATGCCTACACTAACACGGACCCAAATACCTCAACAACAGAATCAACTTCCACGTACCCAAAAGAAACCTCCGATCTTCCAACCTCGCACTGGCCGAAACCCCGTGCATCCACAGAGCCAGAGCAGGCAGAAGATCCTTCACCCACATTCCCACATTGCAGCCAAGACCTGGAACAAGCTACCGGCAGACATCAGATGCGCCCCCTCCCTGAACACCTTCAGGAAGACCCTCAAGACATGACTCTTCGGCTAACAGATCTGCGGACCCCCCCCCCCTGCGCCTTGAGACCCTCACGGGTGAGTAGCGTGCTTACAATTCCCCTGATTGATTGATTGATTGAGTTATCTTCATGTGATGATTGTTCCTCTTCTACACTGCTTGAGGCAGTGGGGCAACGCTCTTCCGCCATTGCGGAAGTGCCACAACTGGAGGTGCGTCATCTATGTGTGATAGGCCTGAGCGACTCGCCCTCCGGCCCTCCTGCACTACCAGTAGCGGCTCCTGGTGGGAGTGCTGCTGGGCATTGACGCGGGGCGGGGGAGGGGCAGGGTGGGGGGTAGTAAACTCTGGAATAGGCCCAACAGAGGTAAGTAAACAAATAAATAAATAAAATGAATTTCATTGCGCCCTGCATCGCCAAATGCGATGCAGCGCGTGCAACGAATTTCATTTTATTTATTTATTTGTTTACTTACCTCTGTTGGGCCTATTCCAGAGTTTATTACCCCCCGCCCCGCGTCACCGCCCGGCAGCACTCCCACCAGGAGCCGCTACTGTGCACTACGCGTCCCACCTTCTCCTTACCTGGATATTGACACCGTGGCGCAATGCACTGCACTCTCTCCAAATCTGTGACTCAGCCAGCAGGAGCCTCAGCCAGGTGTGATTTCACTAGGCTGGGTACAGCAGTCGCTGCCTAGTCCACTGGTGGACCTCCCGATGCAGTTGATGCAGCAGGGCACCCTTAGGCGTGAAGTTGCAGCGCTCACGCCACACAAGTTCGGCGTAGCACAGGGGCCTCACCCTCCACAGCATACGGCCAGTCCAACATCATGGGGCCTGTGATGCAGGGAGACGGCACACAGCGTTGGTAATCCCCTTCGTGCACCCCGGTGTAGTGGTGGATCGCAGTATGCGATGCGGACCTCACTACCTTGGTGCGCAGGCGCGCCTCTACCATTAACAGCTCCAAGGGTCGCAAGGCTATCTTCTCACACACGTCAACAACGTGTCTCCATGCGACCTGCCAGACTTCACCACCAGGTATGGGCGATCGTCGCGCCTCAATGTCTACCGCCATGGCTCATCGACTCCACAGCTCCTCCACATCCCACTCCAGGCTCCAGACGCTGGTCCAGCAAGGCATCCAGGCTCCAGACGCAGGTCCAGCGAGGCATCCAGGCTCCAGACGCAGGTCCAGCGAGGCATCCAGGCTCCAGACGCAGGTCCAGTGAGGAATCCAGGCTCCAGGCGCAGGTCCAGCGAGGCATCCAGGCTCCAGGCGCAGGTCCAGCGAGGCATCCAGGCTCCAGGCGCAGGTCCAGCGAGGCATCCAGGCTCCAGGCGCAGGTCCAGCGAGGCATCAAGGCTCTCATCCTGGTCATCCTGGATGTTGGCTGGCTTGCAGGGGTTGTTGATGTGTGCTGCACTTGGCCCTGGCTGCTCCATTCAGCATTTTATTGGTTTTTATGCCTATTTTATATTGGAGGTTGACTGATAGGCTATTTTTTGCATTAGAGGCAAAAAAAAACTCACGTTGGGCTGACTACTGTGAGTTTTTTTACCGCTAATGGGCCTTTCGGTAGTTATCACCCGCTAACGCCGGATTTCCTATCGCCATCGCGCTGATGTTAGCAGCAGTTTTCACCGCCGTTCACTGATACTATTGCCATGTAGCGATAGCTTGTTAATACACCGCTAACATGGCGATAGTTTTCAGGGTTAGGCGGCGATAAAAACACTGCCGCTAATTGGCGTTCGCGATAGGTATCGCCGGTCCTTGGGAATATCCCCCTTTGTTTGCATACTTGTGTGAAATAAAGAGAAACAGTTTCTGTAACAATATTACCCCGGGACAGTCTCCAACTTGCCGGGGCTGTCCCTGCAAAAACGGGGCAGTTGGCAATTATGGGTGCCCCCAAAATACGTTTGGCCGAGGGCCCCCCAAATCCTTAAAATGTCCCTGAACTCACATATAGGAGGAGGCCCTCGCTCATTGGCAGTGCATGACTTGTGTGCTGTGTAAAAGGATATTTTGCGTACAACCACAAAATACATTTTTGCATCAGGCTCAGAATGTCCTTTAGGTGCTTCAAAGTTTTTTGATTCATGCTTGAGTGATCTATTGTGAACAAGCCAACAGTCCAATTTGCGAGTTATATTGTATCGATGTTACAGATGAAGAATATTGGGGCATATTAGCAAGACCCACGTTAAAATTATCGCCGTTTTAGCGGCAGGAAACTGCCGCTAAAACGGCGATAATGGGCTTGCTAATATGCGTTATAGAATTCAATAGAAGCCCATGTTAGATGTGCAGGACATCTAACATGGGCTTCTATTGAATTCCATAACGCATATTAGCAAGCCCATTATCGCCGTTTTAGCGGCAGTTTCTTGCCGCTAAAACGGCGATAATTTTAACGTGGGTCTTGCTAATATGCCCCATTCTTTTCTAAAGCAGATGTCCTTTTAGGGCCGGAAAGTGTGTCTTAAAATGGCGACTCACCCACAAGAACAAAGGTATATTAAAATTCCATAAAAAAGCATTTGCAATTCAGCAATTATGCTTGTCAGTGTGCCTTGAGGTATGAACTGCACTTAAGTATCCCTACACTGAATTTTTAAAAACGTGATAAAAGCTTTGCCTTGTGAATTTGGAATATATAAATGCTAAGAAACAACAAAAGGGAATAAAACCATCCCATAATTATTCACAAGTTGCATGTTGGAAAGCTTTCTTGCTTATTAAAAAGTACAATTGTAATAAAACCCCGGCACGCACAAAAAAGTCAAAGCTTGGCGAGATTTGTAAAGATCTGTGTTTAACTTCAATTTGCATTACGTTCGCCTATAGTAAACTTAGGGGCATATTAGCAAGGGCACTATCGCCGCTTTAGCGGCACTTTTTGCCGCTAAAGCGGCGATATTTATATCGCCCTATCAGCAAACTGTCTCTAACAGCAGTTAGCGACAGTTTGCGGGCATTAGCGCCCGTTTTTTACCGCTTTGCATGTCAGCGATATTTATCGCTAATGACATGCAAAGTGGGCGTTCCCGACGAACAAACCTGGGAAACACTCGCTAACAGGCCTATCGCCTATTAGCAAGGTGGCCATGGCCCCAGTTAGCGACGTGAAAAGTCGCGCTAACCGGGGTCATCGCCATTTATTTAACACCTGCAATTAGCAGGTGTTAGCCATACCTAACATGGGGGGTGGATTATGCTGATACGACCACAGGGTCGTATCAGCAAGGTGTTCTCCCTTCTCCATGCAACATCGCTGGTTTTTCAGCGATGTTGGCCCATTTCCCCGCTATCGCTGGAATATTCATCGCCATAGCGCTAATCGTTGCTAATACAGCGTTAGCGTGGCGATATATTCCAGCGATAGCTGGCGATAAAAAAAATCATGCTAAGCAGGGTTAGCGATGATTATCGCCTCTTCTTGCTAATATGCCCCTAAATTCATAACATGAATAACAATTGGACTAGGGCTCTCAAACACGCTGAAAGGACCTTTCATGAGTGAAATCTTTCTTGTTATCTGGAGGGGAAGTACGTGCTGGGCCCACACCCACGGAGTCCAACTCCTCTCACAAAAAGAGCTCCCCAGTGGAGAGACATTCATGGCTGTCTCTAGCCTACGTATTGCTCAGACTTCACTCCAGGTGACTGCTTTCCCCACTATAATTTTAGCCATTATTAGACAGTTCCATTCTACTGTATTTTTGTATTGATTTTATGGAATGTAGCTATTGGATGCACAAGTATATGAACCAATGAAATAGCACATTTAAAAACTCCTCTGGAATGAGCTATTTACTCCGGTGGAAGCTAATTACTTCTATAGAACTCGTTTAGTAACAGCAGGCCAACGAAGTCGTTGCAAGTGAAGATAAATGAAAGGGGCAAGGAAACTGTTGCTTTTTCCCTTTGTTTCTTATGTCTGCACGAGAGCAGGATGAAAGCAAATTCTTAATACTCTAGGAATGTTTCAATTGCTGCGTTTTCTACTGGCACCCCATGATACCGTTTATCCCTCAGTGAGATAATGCAATGTTTTTGCGATGGTGGCATTTGGCATGCATCTTGCTGTTGTGTTGATAAAAGGAACGCACTTAAGAAGGAAGACCAGTGGGAGGTCACTAAGAGGCGGAGAAGAGAAGCCCACTAAAATACTACAGGGGTTATTTATGAGAGCCTAGCGTCCCTTTTGCACCACGTAAAGGGGTAAATGCAAGACACACGTCTCTGAATCGGATTTATGAAGCCACGCAAAGCTACCCTGCATGTCTTTTAAGTGACCTCATTAATCTTGAGCATGGCGACGCAGCGCAAATCGCTGCGTTACCTTACTCTGCGCTCGGGAGGCATTCAATGGGCTTTGCTGTGGGTGTTTCCATGCAACATCCATGGATTTTGACGCTGCTCCAGATTTACAGAATCATGCAAACCTGGGGAAGTGCTAAATTCTTACGCCTCCCGAGGTGAGGCGTAATGAGAAATATCTTTATGTCTCCCCATTTTTTCCTCTTTCTATGTGTGCTGCATTCTACAGCACACACAGAAAGAGGAAAATGCCCCTTAGGATTATTTATGTGCAGAAAGTGCCCCTTCCTGCACAAGAACAATCCTACATGCAACAGAGGCACCCTTGCACCATGATGCAAGTGAGCCTACATTGGCGCTAGGCTGCCAAAAGGGCACCAACGTAGGGAGAAGGGACAGGAATGCACCATATTGCATAAATGCGGTTCATTCCTGTCCTTTCACTTGGGCGTAGGGCAGCACAGCAAGATGACTTGCTGTGTTGCCCTACACCAAAATCCCATAAATGAGGGCCTACATGTTTAAGAACACAATGTACAGTACCATGCCTGAAACAGTTGGTGTGTTGGAAAGATGTGGAATGTTTACAAATCTGATGCCTGCAGCCAGTTCTTTACACTATGGGTCTTATTACAAGCCCAGTGTGCCGCCGGAACATCACTTTTTATGCACTATCTAACTTTTTACATCTCCTGTAACCTCCGATTCTGAGGTCTCAATTCGAGATATATAATTGATTTAGAAACTAAGGCCCCAAAAGGAATGAATTTAGGGGAGGAGTTAGCTATACATCTCGGTGACTAAATGATAATGTAGGAAATGTACTTCTATGAAACTGCTGCTGTGGGAAGAAATGATACGAAGTAAAAGTTATAGCTGTGTACCTGAAAGAAATTTGGAAAGTCACTGTTGCAAATAAGATATTTTCTTTTGTTTAATTTACGGATCTACAGATAGCCGATATACGGCTTTATGACGAATGTTCTGTTTACCTTTTAGCTGATTCACGGCATAATTGTAAAATGGTAACGAGAGAGAACATTAATGCACACTTTTGGCCAATTCACGGCTTGTTGAAGTAGAGGTTTTTGCCGATATACGGCGTGATATTATGTCGAAGTATCCGTATTTTATTATACAACGATACATTACAATGAATGAGTTTTGTTCATGCATAGATGTATTTTAACAAAGGACATGTTTAAAGATGGCGCCTTTATATGCATGTAAATTGGTAGTCCTTCGTTGTGGACAGTGATGATGCAACGTATCATGTGACTTGATTGACAATGTATTTTTTTAAATGTGTATAAAAAAAGTTGACCGCGTTATGGCGCGAGATTTTAAAAACATCAGATTAAGGCGTAAGCCGAAACGCGTCATGTTGGCTATATGAATTAAAATGAATAATTCAAGATTTGGACCCCCGTGAGTGCTTATTTTCAATCCAAAGAGGAAAGAATTGTGAGCGTTTATAATAACGCAGAAGCACCTCCGCGTTTAAAGCACCCGTCCGTGAGTGCACCGGTTTTGGTGCAGTGGAGCGAGATATATATATATATATATATATATATATATATATATATATGTGTGTTTCCAAAATTTGCCCTTGAGGTGAAAACGCACTCGTCTGCTGTTGAATTATTAAAATCCCTTTATTTTCAAGCAAAACCGGCAACTTGCTTCCAGAAACATTTCTTCATGCCAGACGCGTTTCGAAGCCACAAGCTTCTTGTTCACAGGCTATTTAGGAAATGTTGCAGCTGCGCAGGAAACATATTTAACTACAAGCCAATTAAAAGTCATCTTGCCCTCCAGTGGGCCTCTCAGGTGAGTATTACCTTTAGATGCATGATGGGACTTGTAGTGTCCTGCGCTACAATTCTCCCCTCCAGTGGGGTCTGCGTCATCTCCAATGATTAACTGTGCAAAATGCTTCTGGAGGCCCACTGGAGGGCTTTACAAAATGTTATTAATCATTGAAGATGACACAGACCCCGCATGTCTGGCGGCCGAAACGCGTCACTTTTGGACATAGATGTGTGAATAAACCCATCTGTTGAATACTTCTGCCTTTGGAGTCTGTGCCTGTGGTGTTGCGCTGCTGCTGCTGCCGTAGCGGATACATTCCTGGGATTTTCATGGTGATATATATATATATATATATATATATATATATATATAAATTCACTGAAAAAACCATAGGTTTCAGGGACGTTATAGTTAGTTGGACCCAGTAGAAGGCGCAAGCCGAAACGCGTAGGTCATTTTCTGTTGTTGAAAGCACCCTGCACTTACTTTGCTGTTACGGCCCCGTGAGAAATGGGAGCCTTTTTGTAATCTCATGAAGAATAATAAATCACTTGCAACCGGGACTTGCCTGTGCCGTCGTTCTTCTGTTGGCCCGGGAAATGCAGAGAAAACTGGAGGGCTTGATACATGAAGCTTGGAAGTGATATATATATATATATATATATATATATATATATATATATATATATATATATATATATATATATATATATTATCTACTGGCGGTCGCCAGTAGATAGTTATAGTTACAACCTATTATCCATAGGAAATCCGCGACATTCTATTTGAAATAACTCTCTTGCCGGTTGACGTATCTTCGCAAAATTTTCAAACTTTGTGGGGCGCTCCGGTCCGCTCCCACCCTGAAAGTCTCGGGGATTCGTCAAGCGGGGGCCGAGAAAAAGGGGGTCCCAAAACGCGTTTTCCCCATGCAATTTTCCATAGGAAATTTTAGACACGGCTACAGCCCGAACTGCTGAACGGAATTACACCAAATTTGGCAAAGAGGTAGTTCTTGGTTCAGAAAGAACCCTTTTGTTAAATGGTGTAAATCCGTTCAGTAGTTGCTGAGAAAATCAAAAGTAAAAAGATAGTGATATCTATGGCCGAGTAGGGTCCGCGTACCCTCAGCGCACCCTGCGCGCACCGTCCCGATCACGAGCTGCATGTTAATTGGCTGTCAGCTGGCTGTCAACATTCCGATTCAGGAAATGTTGGCAGCCATTTTGTCCCTCGGTAGAACCGAGGGACAGAAACAAGTGCGCAAAGCGCACAAAGGGGGCAGGGTAGAAACACCCTGACCCCCTAGGTTTGCTCAGGAAGTCCCACAAGGACCCCCTGGGCAAAACAAAATAATAATTTTTTTAAAAAAAATCGGCAGGATGCGCTCAGGGTGCGCGAATCCTGCCAAAAAAAAAAAAAAATCGAAGCGCGGTCTCCCGCGCTTCGATTGCATTTTGCCCCCGGGTGGCCCAAGTCCCGGGGGCATGGTGGGGGTTAATTTTATGTGTGGGGGCCTCAAAGGGCCCTCCAAGCCCTGGGGACCGCCACCCCCCGGGGCTTTATTGAAAAAATGGTGCGGGAGGGCTCTTCTGCCCTCCCGCAGCCTTGGGGACCGCCACCCCCGGGGCTTCTTTTTAATTTAAATAAGGTGTGGGGGGCTCCAGCCCCCCACACGCCCGGGACCACCACCTCCCCGGGGCACTTATAAAATAAATGTGGGGGTCCATTACGGACCCCCAGAGCCCGGGGACCACCACCTCCCCGGGGCTGTGCAATTTAAGGGAGGGGGCTGCGCGGCCCCCTCCTGGAGCCCTTGATGGCCCTGGGGACCGCCACCCCCAGGGCCGGCTCCTGCAGTGTCCCGGGGTGCCTACCCCCGGGACACTGTAGTTTGCTATGGCAGGACGGGAGCCTCGCGGCTCCCGTCCTGCCATAGCAAACTGCTTTGGATATTGGAAGAGAGAGCAGGGAAACCTGTCTCTCTTCCAATATCCAAAGCCGACAGCTTTTCCACATGGGGAGCTGCATCTTAGCAGCTCCCCATGTGGAAAAGCAATGCCGGCTCCCAAGGGACGCGGGGAGCCGGCGGGACTGTGGGGGTATTGGGGACCCCCACAGTCCCCAACGGAGAGGGCCAGCCCCGGGGATGGGGTCCCCGGGGCAAGTAGTGGCTCGGGAGGGGGCCACGCAGCCCCCTCCCCAAAGTTTAAAAAAATAAAAAAAAGGATATGGCCGGCCCCGGGGATGGGGTCCCCGGGGCCTTAAATGGCCAGAGGAGGGGGCCACGCAGCCCCCTCCAAAGAATAAAATTAAAAATAGAGGCCATGCCCCGGGGATGGGGTCCCCGGGGCCAATACAGGCCCAGGGAAGGGGGCCACGCGGCCCCCTTCCCGTTTAAAAAAAAAAAATAATTACAAAAAGGGGTAAGGCCCTGGGGGATGGGGTCCCCAGGGCCCAAAAACAGGAAAAAGGAAGGGGGCACACAGCCCCCTTCAGGGGACAAAAAAAAAAACGATCGGGCCCGCAGGCCCCGCCCCTTCCTTCACCACTCTGCAAACGCGCCCCTGGCGCGTTTGCAGAGGGGAACGAATTCCCCTTGAATACTGGGGGTCCCTGGGGGCCAACTAGCCCACCAGGAACCTCCAGTATGCGCCAGGGAGCTGCCTTGCAGAGAGGTGTACAGAGGCCACGCCCCTTTTACACCTCTCTGCAACGCAGCTCTGTGGCGCTTTTGGAGGTATATGGTGGGCTAGTTGGACTCCGGGGACCCTCAGGATTCAAGGGGACTTAATCCCCCAACTTAAAACGCGCCACGGGCGTGTTTGCACAGTGGTGAAGGGAGGGTGCGGGGCTTCAGGTGACATGTGTGCAAACAGGCCCCGTGGCGCGTTTTAAGATGGGGAATTAAATCCCCTTCAATCCTGAGGGTCTCTGAGGGCCAACTAGCCCAACAGGTACATCCAGAAAGCGCCACAGAGCTGCGTTGCAGAGAGGTGTAAAAGGGGTGTGGCCTCTCTACACGTCTCTGCAACGCAGCCCCTGGCGCATATTGGAGGTTCCTGGTGGGCTAGTTGGCCCCTAGGGACCCTCAGGATTCAAGGAGACTTAATCCCCCAACTTAAAACGCGCCACGGGGCGCGTTTGCACAGATGTCACCTCAGGCCCCGCCCCCTTCCTTCACCATTGTGCAAATATTCTTCTAAAATCATCCGAAATACGAATTCCGATTTACTCACCTGTTATAAGGAGAGACCTCAGTGCTGCATCTTTCAGCCCAGTACTGGTCCTGAAAAGTAATTTTAACCGTACTTACCAGTAACTTGAATTTCCTTCCATAGGATATCATTGCCTGCTTTTTGCTGAAAAAGTTTCTAAGTGTTGATTTTTGAAACATACAAATATTCCTCTAAAATCAGCCGAAATACGAATTCCGATTTACTCACCTGTTATAAGGAGAGACCTCAGTGCTGTATCTTTCAGCCCAGTACTGGTCCTGAAAAGTAATTTTAACCGTACTTACTAGTAACTTGAATTTCCTTGCATAGGATATCATTGCCTGCTTTTTGCTGAAAAAGTTTCTAAGTGTTGATTTTTGAAACATACAAATATTCCTCTAAAATCAGCCGAAATCCGAATTCCGACTTACTCACCTGTTATCAGGAGAAAACCCAGTGCTGCACCTTTTAGCCCAGCACTGACCCTGAAAAAGTAATTCTAACCGTACTTACCAGTAACTTGAATTTCCTTCCGTAGGCTAACATTGACTGGTTTCACTTGGAAATTCTTCTAAGTGTGGAGTTTTGGAACTTTAAAATATTCCTCTAAAATCAGCCGAAATACGAATTCCGATTTACTCACCTGTTATCAGGAGAGAACCCAGTGCTGCATCTTTTAGCCCAGCACTGACCCTGAAAAGTAATTTTAACCGTACTTACCAGTAACTTATATTTTCTTCCATAGGAATCCATTGTCTGGTTTTCAGCAAAAAAGTTTCAAAGTGTTGATTTTTACAAACTACAAATATTCCTTAAAAATCGCCTGTATAACTTAAACGCATTCTTTCAACTGTTTACAGGAGATGCACCAGTGCTGGATCCAGGATCCAACACTGAGTAAGAAAAAGTAACGATAACAGTTTTTACCTGCTAAGTGAATTTCCTTCCATAGGATAACATTGGTGACTATATGAGAACAAGTTTCTAAGTGTCAACTTTTAAAATACAATAATATTCCTTAAAAATCAGTACTGTAACCAAAACGCTTTTACTCAACTGTTTACAGGAGATGTCCCAGGACTGAATCTAGGATCCAGTCCTGTGGTTAGAAAAGTAATCCATAAAGTAACTAATTGCATTTAACTAGAAATTCACATTGAGCTGAATGTTGCATTGTGTTTGAAAATGTGTTGCCCATTGCAACAACTGTAACTACTGTACTTAAAAGTCTATTGCCTATGTGCAAAGTATTTAAACTAAAGTAATTCATTCTGAGAAAGTATTTTTTGTAATGTAATGTATAATGTAATTACAATGTAATTTAAAAAATAAAATATGTAAAAAAAATGTTTCTAAAAATGTAGTAAATCAGTATGAAAAAAATTAATATACCAATTAATACATTTAAAAATTGTCATTTACAAAACCTTTGAAATTCACTGAAAAAACCGTAGGTTTCAGGCACGTTATAGTTAGAAATTAGCATTTTAAAAACCTTTGAAATTCACTGAAAAAACCATAGGTTTCAGACACGTTATAGTTACAAATTAGCATTTAAAAAACCTTTGAAATTCACTGAAAAAACCATAGGTTTTAGGGACAGTTATAGTTACTTGGACATTGCACTCGTAAAAAACCCGTGAAATTCCCCCGTTATAGTTAGTTCAGCTAACTATAACTCGCGCCCGCAATGCACTGCTGATGACGTCACATATTACATCACTCATGACATGGTCAGTGACATCACTGATGACATCACTGATGACATCTCAAATGACATCACTGATGACATCATCCACGTGATAATCTGATGCACCTCCTCACACCCTAATATAACCTTTGATACACCCACTCTAAATTACAGACTGCCATTCGCAAAACCATAGACACTCCAACACCAATAACTACATACCCACTCACTGATTCTTAGGTCTACACACACACATCCACTCACTCACCCGTACAGTCACTCATACTTATGGTCACTCAGTACAGGACTATCATATGCACTCTTACTCCTATATAGACACTCAAACACCGCCACTCATCCATAGAGGTACTCACACACCTAGTCAGTCATGCAAATAATTAAACACACTGCCATTTACTCACCTATACAGTTATACACACACCAGCTCACTTAATCATACAAATACTAGCACATTGTTACGCTCTTATACAATCACTGATACAAGCACACACTCATCCATACAGCCACTCTCACAATAACACACTCTCACTTATAGCCATTTAAATACTCTAACACACATATATACTGCCTTTCACATATGTAGTTACTCACACATGTACCACTGGGACATACATTCACTCACTAACACACTGTTACACACACTTACCCACCCATACAGTCTATCACAGATGCACTCTTGAAACCATCCACCCAGTGAATCACCCACTCACACATCTATGCACAGTCGCACACACCCCATCCACACAAACACTCAGGCACCCATACAGATACTCAGACAACAAATCAATAACTCTTATAGACACTCATGTAGCTATTCACAAACCCATGCAGCCACTTACACAGCAACAGACAGATACAGACATTCACCCAGTTTAGTCACTAACCCATGCATTCAGTAAGATACATTTAATCACTCACTTATAGAATTAGTCACGCACCTACTAAATCATCCATACACACACTTATACACCCACTCATTCTTTAATATGCCTTTCCCTATATATATTAAAAATATTTAAACTTTACAGAAACACACAGTCACTGGATGATGTCATCAGTGATGTCATTTGAGATGTCATCAGTGATGTCATCAGTGATGTCACTGACCATGTCATGAGTGATGTAATATGTGACGTCATCAGCAGTGCATTGCGGGCGCGAGTTATAGTTAGCTGAACTAACTATAAAGGGGAATTTCACGGGTTTTTTACGAGTGCAATGTCCAAGTAACTATAACTGTCCCTAAAACCTATGGTTTTTTCAGTGAATATATATATATATATATATATATATATATATATATAACCAGAGTTATCCTCAATAAGAACGCCACACACAGAGGGTTTCCGTACATCACCTTGCAAGCGACAGCATGGTGTGGTGGCAGGCTACTTGTCTTCCTTATGGCCATACGCGTTTCGAGCTCCCATGAGCTCTTGATCACTGGCGGCGTGAAGCAGGACACAGGCAGTGAGAACAGATGAATTTTATTAAATACGAAGTCCCGCCCCTGTGGGCGCAATGGCATGCTGGTAAAGGTAGTTCCATATACTGCCAAACAGACTCCAATGTTCTTTAACCGAGTGGATGCTGTTCCCACTTCACACAAAAATATAAACCCAGTAGGGTAGGAAAGCAACGCCAGCACTGCCTTCCAGCTGTCAAGTTTCCAAGCGGATGAGGTGCCCTCTGCCCAACGCGCACTCGTGGTTACGAGCACAGAGGAACCGCTGTTCGTAGTCAGGGAATTCTTGCGGCTGGACCAACCGCATAAACACAAAACCAGAGTTATCCTCAATAAGAACGCCACACACAGAGGGTTTCCGCACATCACCTCGCAAGCGGCAGCATGGTGGCAGGCTACTTGTCTTCCTTATGGCCATACGCGTTTCGAGCTCCCATGAGCTCTTGATCACTGGCGGCGTGAAGCAGGACACAGGAAGTGAAAACAGCTGAATTTTATTAAGTACGAAGTCCCGCCCCTGTGGGCGCAATGGCATGCTGGTAAAGGTAGTTCCATATACTGCCAAAATGACTCTAATGTTCTTTAACCAAGTGGATGCTGTTCCCACTTCACACAAAAATATAAACCCAGTAGGGTAGGAAAGCAACGCCAGCACTGCCTTCCAGCTGTCAAGTTTCCAAGCGGATGAGGCTCCCTCTGCCCAACGCGCACTCGTGGTTACGAGCACACAGGAACCGCTGTTCGTAGTCAGGGCATTCTTGCGGCTGGACCAACCGCATAAACACAAAACCAGAGTTATCCTCAATAAGAACGCCACACACAGAGGGTTTCCGCACATCACCTCGCAAGCGGCAGCATGGTGGCAGGCTACTTGTCTTCCTTATGGCCATACGCGTTTTGAGCTCCCATGAGCTCTTGATCACTGGCGGGGTGAAGCAGGACACAGGCAGTGAAAAGAGCTGATTTTTATCAAATACGAAGTCCCGCCCCTGTGGGCACAATGGCATGCTGGTAAAGGTAGTTCCATATACTGCCAAAGAGACTCCAATGTTCTTTAACCAAGTGGATGCTGTTCCCACTTCACACAAAAATATAAACCCAGTAGGGTAGGAAAGCAACGCCAGCACTGCCTTCCAGCTGTCAAGTTTCCAAGCGGATGAGGCTCCCTCTGCCCAACGCGCACTCGTGGTTACGAGCACACACTGCCTGTGTCCTGCTTCACGCCGCCAGTGATCAAGAGCTCATGGGAGCTCGAAACGCGTATGGCCATAAGGAAGACAAGTAGCCTGCCACCATGCTGCCGCTTGCGAGGTGATGTGCGGAAACCCTCTTTGTGTGGCGTTCTTATTGAGGATAACTCTGGTTTTGTGTTTATGCGGTTGGTCCAGCCGCAAGAATGCCCTGACTACGGACAGCGGTTCCTGTGTGCTCGTAACCACGAGTGCGCGTTGGGCAGAGGGAGCCTCATCCGCTTGGAAACTTGACAGATGGAAGGCAGTGCTGGCGTTGCTTTCCTACCCTACAGGGTTTATATTTTTGTGTGAAGTGGGAACAGCATCCACTTGGTTAAAGAACATTGGAGTCTGTTTGGCAGTATATGGAACTACCTTTACCAGCATGCCATTGCGCCCACAGGTGCGGGACTTCGTATTTAATAAAATTCAGCTGTTCTCACTGCCTGTGTCCTGCTTCACGCCGCCAGTGATCAAGAGCTCATGGGAGCTCGAAACGCGTATGGCCATAAGGAAGACAAGTATCCTGCCACCATGCTGCCGCTTGCGAGGTGATGTGCGGAAACCCTCTGTGTGTGGCGTTCTTATTGAGGATAACTCTGGTTTTGTGTTTATGTGGTTGGTCCAGCCGCAAGAATGCCCTGACTATGAACAGCGGTACCTGTGTGCTCGTAACCACGAGTGCGCGTTGGGCAGAGGGAGCCTCATTCGCTTGGAAACTTGACAGCTGGAAGGCAGTGCTGGCGTTGCTTTCCTACCCTACAGGGTTTATATTTTTGTGTGAAGTGGGAACAGCATCCACTTGGTTAAAGAACATTGGAGTCTGTTTGGCAGTATATGGAACTACCTTTACCAGCATGCCATTGCGCCCACAGGGGCGGGACTTCGTATTTAATCAAATTCAGCTGTTCTCACTGCCTGTGTCCTGCTTCACGCCGCCAGTGATCAAAAGCTCATGGGAGCTCGAAACGCGTATGGCCATAAGGAAGAAAAGTAGCCTGCCAACATGCTGCCGCTTGCGAGGTGATGTGCGGAAACCCTCTGTGTGTGGCGTTCTTATTGAGGATAACTCTGGTTTTGTGTTTAGGCAGTTGGTCCAGCCGCAAGAATGCCCTGACTATGAACAGCGGTTCCTCTGTGCTCGTAACCATGAGTGCGCGTTGGGCAGAGGGAGCCTCATCCGCTTGGAAACTTGACACCTGGAAGGCAGTGCTGGCGTTGCTTTCCTACCCTACAGGGTTTATATTTTTGTGTGAAGTGGGAACAGCATCCACTTGGTTAAAGAATATTGGAGTCTCTTTGGCAGTATATGGAACTACCTTTACCAGCATGCCATTGCGCCCACAGGGGCGGGACTTCGTATTTAATCAAATTCAGCTGTTCTCACTGCCTGTGTCCTGCTTCACGCCGCCAGTGATCAAGAGCTCATGGGAGCTCGAAACGCGTATGGCAATATGGAAGACAAGTAGCCTGCCACCATGCTGCCGCTTGTGAGGTGATGTGCGGAAACCCTCTGTGTGTGGCGTTCTTATTGAGGATAACTCTGGTTTTGTGTTTATGCGGTTGATCCAGCCGCAAGAATGCCCTGACTACGAACAGCGGTTCCTGTGTGCTCGTAACCACGAGTGCGCGTTGGGCAGAGGGAGCCTCATCCGCTTGGAAACTTGACAGCTGGAAGGCAGTACTGGCGTTGCTTTCCTACCCTACAGGGTTTATATTTTCGTGTGAAGTGGGAACAGCATCCACTTGGTTAAAGAACATTGGAGTCTGTTTGGCAGTATATGGAACTACCTTTACCAGCATCCCATGGCGCCCACAGGGGCGGGACTTCGTATTTAATAAAATTCAGCTGTTCTCACTGCCTGTGTCCTGCTTCACGCCGCCAGTGATCAAGAGCTCATGGGAGCTCGAAACGCGTATGGCCATAAGGAAGACAAGTATCCTGCCACCATGCTGCCGCTTGCGAGGTGATGTGCGGAAACCCTCTGTGTGTGGCGTTCTTATTGAGGATAACTCTGGTTTTGTGTTTATGTGGTTGGTCCAGCCGCAAGAATGCCCTGACTATGAACAGCGGTACCTGTGTGCTCGTAACCACGAGTGCGCGTTGGGCAGAGGGAGCCTCATTCGCTTGGAAACTTGACAGCTGGAAGGCAGTGCTGGCGTTGCTTTCCTACCCTACAGGGTTTATATTTTTGTGTGAAGTGGGAACAGCATCCACTTGGTTAAAGAACATTGGAGTCTGTTTGGCAGTATATGGAACTACCTTTACCAGCATGCCATTGCGCCCACAGGGGCGGGACTTCGTATTTAATCAAATTCAGCTGTTCTCTCTGCCTGTGTCCTGCTTCACGCCGCCAGTGATCAAAAGCTCATGGGAGCTCGAAACGCGTATGGCCATAAGGAAGAAAAGTAGCCTGCCAACATGCTGCCGCTTGCGAGGTGATGTGCGGAAACCCTCTGTGTGTGGCGTTCTTATTGAGGATAACTCTGGTTTTGTGTTTAGGCAGTTGGTCCAGCCGCAAGAATGCCCTGACTATGAACAGCGGTTCCTCTGTGCTCGTAACCATGAGTGCGCGTTGGGCAGAGGGAGCCTCATCCGCTGGAAACTTGACACCTGGAAGGCAGTGCTGGCGTTGCTTTCCTACCCTACAGGGTTTATATTTTTGTGTGAAGTGGGAACAGCATCCACTTGGTTAAAGAATATTGGAGTCTCTTTGGCAGTATATGGAACTACCTTTAACAGCATGCCATTGCGCCCACAGGGGCGGGACTTCGTATTTAATCAAATTCAGCTGTTCTCACTGCCTGTGTCCTGCTTCACGCCGCCAGTGATCAAGAGCTCATGGGAGCTCGAAACGCGTATGGCAATATGGAAGACAAGTAGCCTGCCACCATGCTGCCGCTTGTGAGGTGATGTGCGGAAACCCTCTGTGTGTGGCGTTCTTATTGAGGATAACTCTGGTTTTGTGTTTATGCGGTTGGTCCAGCCGCAAGAATGCCCTGACTACGAACAGCGGTTCCTGTGTGCTCGTAACCACGAGTGCGCGTTGGGCAGAGGGAGCCTCATCCGCTTGGAAACTTGACAGCTGGAACGCAGTACTGGCGTTGCTTTCCTACCCTACAGGGTTTATATTTTCGTGTGAAGTGGGAACAGCATCCACTTGGTTAAAGAACATTGGAGTCTGTTTGGCAGTATATGGAACTACCTTTACCAGCATCCCATGGCGCCCACAGGGGCGGGACTTCGTATTTAATAAAATTCAGCTGTTCTCACTGCCTGTGTCCTGCTTCACGCCGCCAGTGATCAAGAGCTCATGGGAGCTCGAAACGCGTATGGCCATAAGGAAGACAAGTAGCCTGCCACCATGCTGCCGCTTGCGAGGTGATGTGCGGAAACCCTCTGTGTGTGGCGTTCTTATTGAGGATAACTCTGGTTTTGTGTTTATGCGGTTGGTCCAGCCGCAAGAATGGCCTGACTACGAACAGCATTTCCTGTGTGCTCGTAACCACAAGTGCGCATTGGGCAGAGGGAGCCTCATCCGCTTGGAAACTTGACAGCTGGAAGGCAGTGCTGGCGTTGCTTTCCTACCCTACAGGGTTTATATTTTTGTGTGAAGTAGGAACAGCATCCACTTGGTTAAAGAACATTGGAGTCTGTTTGGCAGTATATGGAACTACCTTTACCAGCATGCCATTGCGCCCACAGGGGCGGGACTTCGTATTTAATAAAATTCAGCTGTTCTCACTGCCTGTGTCCTGCTTCACGCCGCCAGTGATCAAGAGCTCATGGGAACTCGAAACGCGTATGGCCATAAGGAAGACAAGTAGCCTGCCACCATGCTGCCGCTTGCGAGGTGATGTGCGGAAACCCTCTGTGTGTGGCGTTCTTATTGAGGATAACTCTGGTTTTGTGTTTATGCGGTTGGTCCAGCCGCAAGAATGCCCTGACTACGAACAGCGGTTCCTGTGTGCTCGTAACCATGAGTGCGCGTTGGGCAGAGGAAGCCTCATCCGCTTGGAAACTTGACAGCTGGAAGGCAGTGCTGGCGTTGCTTTCCTACCCTACAGGGTTTATATTTTTGTGTGAAGTGGGAACAGCATCCACTTGGTTAAAGAACATTGGAGTCTGTTTGGCAGTATATGGAACTACCTTTACCAGCATGCCATTGCGCCCACTGGGGCGGGACTTCTTATTTAATAAAATTCAGCTGTTCTCACTGCCTGTGTCCTGCTTCACGCCGCCAGTGATCAAGAGCTCATGGGAGCTCGAAACGCGTATGGCCATAAGGAAGACAAGTAGCCTGCCACCATGCTGCCGCTTGCGAGGTGATGTGCGGAAACCCTCTGTGTGTGGCGTTCTTATTGAGGATAACTCTGGTTTTGTGTTTATGCGGTTGGTCCAGCCGCAAGAATGCCCTGACTACGAACAGCGGTTCCTGTGTGCTCGTAACCACGAGTGCGCGTTGGGCAGAGGGAGCCTTATCCGCTTGGAAACTTGACAGCTGGAAGGAAGTGCTGGCGTTGCTTTCCTACCCTACAGGGTTTATATTTTTGTGTGAAGTGGGAACAGCATCCACTTGGTTAAAGAACATTGGAGTCTGTTTGGCAGTATATGGAACTACCTTTACCAGCATGCCATTGCGCCCACAGGGGCGGGACTTCGTATTTAATCAAATTCAGCTGTTCTCACTGCCTGTGTCCTGCTTCACGCCGCCAGTGATCAAGAGCTCATTGGAGCTCGAAACGCGTATGGCCATAAGGAAGACAAGTAGCCTGCCACCATGCTGCCGCTTGCGAGGTGATGTGCGGAAACCCTCTGTGTGTGGCGTTCTTATTGAGGATAACTCTGGTTTTGTGTTTATGCGGTTGGTCCAGCTGCAAGAATGCCCTGACTACGAACAGCGGTTCCTGTGTGCTCGTAACCACGAGTGCGCGTTGGGCAGAGGGAGCCTCATCCGCTTGGAAACTTGACAGCTGGAAGGCAGTGCTGGCGTTGCTTTCCTACCCTACAGGGTTTATATTTTTGAGTGAAGTGGGAACAGCATCCACTTGGTTAAAGAACATTGGAGTCTGTTTGGCAGTATATGGAACTACCTTTACCAGCAAGCCATTGCGCCCACAGGGGCGGGACTTCGTATTTAATAAAATTCAGCTGTTCTCACTGCCTGTGTCCTGCTTCACGCCGCCAGTGATCAAGAGCTCATGGGAGCTCGAAACGCGTATGGCCATAAGGAAGACAAGTAGCCTGCCACCATGCTGCCGCTTGTGAGGTGATGTGCGGTAACCCTCTGTGTGTGGCGTTCTTATTGAAAATAACTCAGGTTTTGTGTTTATGCGGTTGGTCCAGCCGCAAGAATGCCCTGACTACGAACAGCGGTTCCTGTGTGCTTGTAACCACGAGTGCGCGTTGGGCAGAGGGAGCCTCATCCGCTTGGAAACATGACAGCTGGAAGGCAGTGCTGGCGTTGCTTTCCTACCCTACAGGGTTTATATTTTTGTGTGAAGTGGGAACAGCATCCACTTGGTTAAAGAACATTGGAATCTGTTTGGCACTATATGGAACTACCTTTACCAGCATGCCATTGCGCCCACAGGGGCGGGACTTCGTATTTAATAAAATTCAGCTGTTCTCACTGCCTGTGTCCTGCTTCACGCCGCCAGTGATCAAGAGCTCATGGGAGCTCGAAACGCCTATGGCCATAAGGAAGACAAGTAGCCTGCCACCATGCTGCCGCTTGTGAGGTGATGTGCGGAAACCCTCTTTGTGTGGCGTTCTTATTGAGGATAACTCTGGTTTTGTGTTTATGCGGTTGGTCCAGCCGCAAGAATGGCCTGACTACGAACAGCGTTTCCTGTGTGCTCGTAACCACGAGTGCGCGTTGGGCAGAGGAGCCTCATCCGCTTGGAAACTTGACAGCTGGAAGGCAGTGCTGGCGTTGCTTTCCTACCCTACAGGGTTTATATTTTTGTGTGAAGTGGGAACAGCATCCACTTGGTTAAAGAACATTGGAGTCTGTTTGGCAGTATATGGAACTACCTTTACCAGCATGCCATTGCGACCACAGGGGCGGGACTTCGTATTTAATAAAATTCAGCTGTTCTCACTGCCTGTGTCCTGCTTCATGCCGCCAGTGATCAAGAGCTCATGGGAGCTCGAAACGCGTATGGCCATAAGGAAGACAAGTAGCCTGCCATGATGCTGCCGCGAGGTGATGTGCGGAAACCCTCTGTGTGTGGCGTTCTTATTGAGGATAACTCTGGTTTTGTGTTTATGCGGTTGGTCCAGCCGCAAGAATGCCCTGTCTATGAACAGCGGTTCCTGTGTGCTCGTAACCACGAGTGCGCGTTGGGCAGAGGGAGCCTCATCCGCTTGGAAACTTGACAGCTGGAAGGCAGTGCTGGTGTTGCTTTCCTACCCTACAGGGTTTATATTTTTGTGTGAAGTGGGAACAGCATCCACTTGGTTAAAGAACATTGGAGACTGTTTGGCAGTATATGGAACTACCTTTACCAGCATGCCATTGCGCCCACAGGGGCGGGACTTCGTATTTAATAAAATTCAGCTGTTCTCACTGCCTGTGTCCTGCTTCACGCCGCCAGTGATCAAGAGCTCATGGGAGCTCGAAACGCGTATGACCATAAGGAAGACAAGTAGCCTGCCACATGCTGCCGCTTGCGAGGTGATGTGCGGAAACACTCTGTGTGTGGCGTTCTTATTGAGGTGTCACGATGTCCCCGGGTGGGCCCCACGCTCCGGACAAGGCATTGACGATTTATGCCTCCTTCGTAAACAGGACTGGCCTGGCCCTTTAACCCCAACATGGATGCCGGCGGAGGTTGGGTCTGGAGGCGGGTCATCGGATCCTCCCCGCCTATCAGGTTGCACCGGTACGGATATTCGGACTGGGCAGGAAGCCGGAAGGAGCGCCGAGACTGGAGATCCAGAGGAGGACGACAACGGGAAAGGAGAGCCAGAGGAGCCGTCACGGAGGTCTACACCAGCCAAAGGTCGGGAAGCGGAGGAGACGTCTGCGGACACCGGACCAGTGCCAGGAGGCCAACGACACCGCGCAGCGCCCTGCCATGCTCCAGGAGGAGTGTGGCTGGAGCAGGTATGTCAGCGTCTACGGGGGTTTTCTCTAACACGGGGTGGGAACGGGTAGATAACAGGGGAGGTTACCGCACACTTTCTTTTTCACCGTTCGTTTGGTGGCAGTCTGGGTGACCCCTCGCACCGACCCTTCCTTCTTGCCGTGTCCCTTCGTGAGACACCCCAGTGACCTGTGGTTCTCTTTTGTTTCCCCCCCTTCCTCGTCCTACGGAGCAACGCGACGCTTTGCTGCTGGAGCTGAAAAGAAGCTGCAGCTGTCCTTGCTCCCCGGAAGCCAAGGAGGCCCTAAAGACTTTTCTCCTTTACCCCTACACCATCCAGTGACCCGTGAAGAATACGTGACACCTAATGTATTGACATACAGCAATAAAACGGGCCTTCCCGACCCTATCACTATTGCCTCTTGCTGTCTCTATTCGGGGGTCAGAGTCAGGTAGCCGAGCATCCAGGGAACCTGGGACAAAGTGGTGAGCCAGATAGGAGCCTAGGAGAGCGAACCACCATCTGACACAAGATGGAACTTATTATCGCCCAGATGAAGGAGGGACAGAGCAATCTGGAGCATGCTTTGGTGGAAACCGCCAATCAAGCGGAAGCAGACAGAGCCGTCTTTGCGTCCGCCATACAGACACAGGTGGAGCACCTCACCAAATTAGCCGAAGGACAGTCTCAACTGGTGGCAGCCCTGGGGCAAGGAAGAACGGCCACCGTGGCTGGTACAGTAGTCCCTCTCCAAAAATATGTACCCGGCGACGATCCCATTTCTTTCTTTCTCAACTTCGAAAGGGCTGCCCGGGCCAGTGCATGGCCTGGGGATAGATGGCCGTTCTACTTGGCGCCTTTACTCACTGGCGAAGCACAGGCCGCTTACCAGATGGCCAACAGAGACGGGACTGCAGTCTACGGCCACATTAAACAGTTCATCCTGGATAGGCTGGGAGTTGATGAAGAAGCCCATCGTCTGAGATTCAGACAAGAAAGGGGTCTGCCGGGTGACAACCCGAAAACGTTGTTCTATAGGCTGAAAGACGCTGCCGACCGTTGGCTAAAACCCTTAGACTCCACTCGAGAGGAGATCATGGACAAAATGTATTTAGAGCAATTCCTTGAGGCTCTCCCATACGCTACACAACGGTGGTTGCGCCAACATGCAGAACTAACGTTGACACATGCCATAGAAATGGCTACTTCCTTTTCCAGGGCACAGGGTCGAGCACCTTTTAGAGAACCCGAAAGACAGACCAGGGTGACACCTGCTGGAAAGCCGGATAAAAAAGTCATAAAACCAACATACGAACCACCCAGATACCGATATGGAAAGCCTGAAGCCTTTCCGACCCCAGGGCCTCAGTGCTTTGAGTGCGGGGAGTGGGGTCATATTGCCAGGTACTGTAGGAAGAAGAGGGAAAGGACGGACGACGAACCTATGGACGTGAGCTACCTTCCCCGTTCCATCCTTTATGCCCAGGAAACGGGGCCGGTTTTCCATGTGAGTGTTTGTGTGAATGGACAACCTGTGACAGCACTTTTAGATTCAGGCTGTAAACAGTCCGTACTGAGAAAGGATCTTCTATCCTCCTCTTCACTCCTTCCCAACAGGTCGGTCAGGATAAGGTGTGTGCATGGCGATACGAAAGAGTATCCCCTGGCTCGGGTTTCTCTCACAACAAGATTGGGGGTAGGGGTCCAGATAGACGTGGGGGTTTTGCCTTATCTCCCTGAGCCCTTGATCCTAGGAATAGACAACCCCTGTTTTCCTAGCCTCATGTTGGAAGCGCTGTCATCCTCTCCACAGACGGGCCGGCCTCATGACAGCCTCCTGACATCCGAACCCTGGGCCATCGACACTCAGTTCAGGATGGCCCAACTCAACGACGCTACGCTCACTAATGCCTGGCAGACCGCTAAGGGAACACAACAGTCCCAACAAAGGACTTATCCTTGTTTTCTTGAGAGAGATGGACTGCTTTACAGCGTGGCCAAAGACGGAGCAGACCCTCAACTATTGGTGCCTATTGAATTCAGGGATCAGGTCCTCTTTTTTGCCCACGCACATCTCCTAGCCGGACATTGCGGGGCCGAAAAAACAGCACAATCCATACTACAGAACTTCTTCTGGCCGGGGGTCCATGCACAAGTACGTAAATACTGTCAGGAGTGTCAGATATGCCAGAAGAAAAATCCGTATGTCCCCCCGAGCGTGCCACTGAATCCCCTCCCCATCATCGGAAAGCCATTCGACAGAATAGGTATGGATTTGATAGGACCCCTTCCCAAATCTCGCCACAGCTACATATATGCTCTAGTCATAGTTGACTACGCCACAAGATACCCCGAGGCGTTTCCCTTGAGGGCAGCCACGACCAATGCTATAGCACAACGGCTCATTGAGGTTTTCTCAAGAATGGGATTTCCCCGTGACATTATTACTGACCAAGGGTCTCCCTTTGTATCAAAACTGATGAAACAGGTATGCAAGGAGCTTAACATTCGACATATAAAAACATCAGTCTACCATCCTCAGACTGACGGCCTCGTAGAACGCTACAACGGCACGCTGAAGCTCACCCTTAAAAAAATGTTGATTGGGGATGGGAGAAACTGGGACCAGCTACTGCCGTTAGCCCTTTTCGTGCTTCGGAGCCAAACACAGAGCAGTCTCGGAATGTCCCCTTTTGAGCTCTTTTTTGGTAGAAAACCCAGAACACTGTTGGAGATAACAAAGGAGAGCTGGGAAAAGGAGGGGGTACGGGAAGCCCAGGCCTTGCTCGATTATGCAAACCAAGTCAAATCCCGGTTGCACAAATTGAGAACCCTCGCTCATGAAACACTGACAGAGGCCCAACGAAGGCAGAAACAGTTTTATGATAGAGGAAAAAAGTGGCGTGAGTTAGATGTAGGGGACTGGGCCTTAGTACTCCTTCCATCATCATCACATAAATTGAGGAAGGAGTGGCAGGGACAGTTCCTGGTCAAGAGAAAGATAAGTAAAACCACCTATATCCTGACCCTGACACCCAGAAAAACCCAGATGTATCATATAAATCTGTTAAAAAAATGGCTCGGACCTCCACCGGCCCAGACACATAGCATTTCCACGGTTGAGTGTCCCGACCACACCGTCCGTGACACCTTGATAAACAAAGACCTGACAGACCGGGAGGACAAGGAGATCAAACAGCTCCTCCTTCGCCACAAGAACGTTTTTTCCGATCTCCCAGGTAGGACCCATTTGGCAGAACACTCCATCCCTATCCAGGAAGGTGTGGTCGTCAGACAAAAACCCTATAGGGTTCCCGAAGCTAGACGACGGGCTCTCCAGAACGAGATCTCACAAATGCTCAAAACCGGTGTCATAGTGCCCTCGAGGAGCAATTGGTGTTCCCCGATTGTGCTAGTACCTAAACCGGATGGCAGCATCCGGTTTTGTATCGACTTTCGAGCGGTAAACCGTATCTCGAAACAAGACGGGTATCCCCTACCTCGGGTTGACGAATTGATAGAACGCCTTGGTGAGGCCCGGTACATCTCCACAATCGACCTCACCAAGGGGTATTGGCAAATACCCTTGAATCCTCTAGACCAGGAGAAAACAGCGTTTGCTACACCCGAGGGCTTATACCACTTTACCGTCCTCCCATTTGGGCTGCATGGGGCCCCGGCCAGTTTTCAGAGGCTGATGGATAAAGTCTTAGCACCACACTTGTCTTACGCCGCGGCCTATCTGGACGACATAGTGGTATACAGCAATTCATGGCGCGAACATCTACACCATCTCCGGGCAGTCCTTCACGAACTCGGACTTGCCCAATTACACATTAACGCGAAGAAGTCCAGGTTCGCATTCCAGAAGGTCAGATATTTGGGGTACGTCCTGGGGAAAGGCATGATAGAACCCCAGACGGAGAAAGTGAAGGCCATTAGGGACACTCCCTTCCCTTCTACTAGACGCGAGCTCAGGGCTTTCCTGGGGTTAGTCGGTTATTACCGACGGTTTATCCCCCAGTTTTCAAAACTTGCTGCTCCACTCACTGATCTCTTGCAGAAGTCTGTTTCTCCCACACGATTGCGCACTCCCACTGACCAGGAACGCCAGGCCTTTTGCTCCCTTAAAACCTCCTTGACAACTTTCCCTGTCCTCATGGCCCCCGACTTCCAAAAACCCTTCCTTCTTCAGACGGACGCCTCTGGGGCGGGTATCGGGGCCGTGTTATCCCAGCTCGACAGTGAAGGGGCAGAACGGCCTGTTGTTTACATCAGTAGGAAGTTGTTTCCCAGGGAGAAGGCCTATCCTACGATTGAGAAGGAGTGTCTGGCGGTGAGGTGGGGTATAGACAAGCTACGCTACTACCTCGAGGGGAGACCCTTTATTCTATTCACTGACCACGCTCCCCTGACCTGGTTGCAACGGAACAAGGGGTGCAACGACCGTGTGCTCCGCTGGTTCTTAGCTCTGCAGCCCTTCCAGTTCGAGGTTCGTCACCGAAAGGGCACGGAGCAGGGGAACGCTGACTTTCTTTCCCGCTACCCTCTTTCCCCCGATCGGGGAATCCCAGGGGGGGGTTGTGTCACGATGTCCCCGGGTGGGCCCCACGCTCCGGACAAGGCATTGACGATTTATGCCTCCTTCGTAAACAGGACTGGCCTGGCCCTTTAACTCCAACTTGGATGCCGGCGGAGGTTGGGTCTGGAGGCGGGTCATCGGATCCTCCCCGCCTATCAGGTTGCACCGGTACGGATATTCGGACTGGGCAAGAAGCCGGAAGGAGCGCCGAGACTGGAGATCCAGAGGAGGACGACAACAGGAAAGGAGAGCCGGAGGAGCCGTCACGGAGGTCTACACCAGCCAAAGGTCGGGAAGCGGAGGAGACGTCTGCGGACACCGGACCAGTGCCAGGAGGCCAACGACACCGCGCAGCGCCCCGCCATGCTCCAGGAGGAGTGTGGCTGGAGCAGGTACGTCAGCGTCTACGGGGGTTTTCTCTAACACGGGGTGGGAACGGGTAGATAACAGGGGAGGTTACCGCACACTTTCTTTTTCACCGTTCGTTTGGTGGCAGTCTGGGTGACCCCTCGCACCGACCCTTACTTCTTGCCGTGTCCCTTCGTGAGACACCCCAGTGACCTGTGGTTCTCTTTTGTTTCCCCCACCCTTCCTCGTCCTACGGAGCAACGCGACGCTTTGCTGCTGGAGCTGAAAAGAAGCTGATGCTGCCCTTGCCGCACGGAATCCAAAGAGGCCCTAAAGACTTTTCTCCTTTACCCCTACACCATCCAGTGACCCGTGAAGAATACGTGACACCTAATGTATTGACATACAGCAATAAAACGGGCCTTCCCGACCCTATCACTATTGCCTCTTGCTGTCTCTATTCGGGGGTCAGAGTCAGGTAGCCGAGCATCCAGGGAACCTGGGACATGAGGATAACTCTTTTTTTGTGTTTATGCGGTTGGTCCAGCCGCAAGAATGCCCTGACTACGAACAGCGGTTCCTGTGTGCTCGTAACCACGAGTGCGCGTTGGACAGAGGGAGCCTCATCCGCTTGGAAACTTGACAGCTGGAAGGCAGTGCTGGCGTTGCTTTCCTACCCTACAGGGTTTATATTTTTGTGTGAAGTGGGAACAGCATCCACTTGGTTAAAGAACATTGGAGTCTGTTTGGCAGTATATGGAACTACCTTTACCAGCATGCCATTGCGCCCACAGGGGCGGGACTTCGTATTTAATAAAATTCAGCTGTTCTCACTGCCTGTGTCCTGCTTCACGCCGCCAGTGATCAAGAGCTCATGGGAGCTCGAAACGCGTATGGCCATAAGGAAGACAAGTAGCCTTCCACCATGCTGCCGCTTGCGAGGTGATGTGCGGAAACCCTCTGTGTGTGGCGTTCTTATTGAGGATAACTCTGGTTTTGTGTTTATGCGGTTGGTCCAGCCGCAAGAATGCCCTGACTACGAACAGCGGTTCCTGTGTGCTCGTAACCACGAGTGCGCGTTGGGCAGAGGGAGCCTCATCCGCTTGGAAACTTGACAGCTGGAAGGCAGTGCTGGCGTTGCTTTCCTACCCTACAGGGTTTATATTTTTGTGTGAAGTGGGAACAGCATCCACTTGGTTAAAGAACATTGGAGTCTGTTTGGCAGTATATGGAACTACCTTTACCAGCATGCCATTGCGCCCACAGGGGCGGGACTTCGTATTTAATAAAATTCAGCTGTTCTCACTGCCTGTGTCCTGCTTCACGCCGCCAGTGATCAAGAGCTCATGGGAGCTCGAAACGAGTATGGCCATAAGGAAGACAAGTAGCCTGCCACCATGCTTCCGCTTGTGAGGTGATGTGCGGAAACCCTCTGTGTGTGGCGTTCTTTTTGAGGATAACTCTGGTTTTGTGTTTATGTGGTTGGTCCAGCCGCAAGAATGCCCTGACTATGAACAGCGTTTCCTGTGTGCTCGTAACCACGAGTGCGCGTTGGGCAGAGGGAGCCTCATCCGCTTGGAAACTTGACAGCTGGAAGGCAGTGCTGGCGTTGCTTTCCTACCCTACAGAGTTTATATTTTTGTGTGAAGTGGGAACAGCATCCACTTGGTTAAAGAACATTGGAGTCTGTTTCGCAGTATATGGAACTACCTTTACCAGCATGCCATTGCGCCCACAGGGGCGGGACTTCATATTTAATAAAATTCAGCTGTTCTCACTGCCTGTGTCCTGCTTCACGCCGCCAGTGATCAAGAGCTCATGGTAGCTCGAAACGCGTATGGCCATAAGGAAGACAAGTAGCCTGCCACCATGCTGCCGCTTGTGAGGTGATGTGCGGAAACCCTCTGTGTGTGGCGTTCTTATTGAGGATAACTCTGGTTTTGTGTTTATGCGGTTGGTCCAGCCGCAAGAATGCCCTGACTACGAACAGCGGTTCCTGTGTGCTCACAAATATGAGTGCACGTTGGGCAGAGGGAGCCTCATCCGCTTGGAAACTTGACAGCTGGAAGGCAGTGCTGGCGTTGCTTTCCTACCCTACAGGGTTTATATTTTTGTGTGAAGTGGGAACAGCATCCACTTGGTTAAAGAACATTGGAGTCTGTTTGGCAGTATATGGAACTACCTTTACCTGCATGCCATTGCGCCCACGGGCGGGACTTCGTATTTAATAAAATTCAGCTGTTCTCACTGCCTGTGTTCTGCTTCACGCCGCCAGTGATCAAGAGCTCATGGGAGCTCGAAACGCGTATGGCCATAAGGAAGACAAGTAGCCTGCCACCATGCTGCCGCTTGCGAGGTGATGTGCGGAAACCCTCTGTGTGTGGCGTTCTTATTGAGGATAACTCTGGTTTTATATATATATATATATATATATATATATATATTATTCACCAATTTCTTCTTCACTAGGAAGAGACCGCACACCAGAGATTTGCGAGAATTATTTCATTTTATTGCAAACGTGCAATTATCATCACCGAACCACCACCAACGCGTTTCAACCCCCACGGGTCTTGCTCACGGTATGTGAGTCCTATGTTTTTGTTTCCTTTTTATAGTTCTCCCATTTCTGCCAATTAGGAGGCATTCTGGGATATGTAGTCTCCAAATCTTTCACTGGATTTTCACGTTCGATGTTTTCACTTTGTTATTCCCTGCAAGACTGCATGTTTTATGACCATCACGTTCAGTACTAATTGGACATTCTTATATGTTGAGTCCTTATTCTGCATTCTTGTTTTTCTTTTCTTTTGATTTAATACTTTATTTAAAGTGACAATCTTTATTGCATTCTTATTTGCTCATGTTTTAACATTAGTTGTTTATTGTACATTCTCTCATTGCCTCATATTCCTTCAAGTAATCCTCAGTCTTTTATTTGATTCTTGTCAGAAAGCCGCTTCGTTTCTTCGATCTCAGTAGATCTTTTAGAAATTACGACCAGAGGACCATCATAATGGCTAAGTGCCCCCATTGTTGTATGAGTTGATATCAATAGAGGTTTTTAGAGGATTGTCTTTTATAATACTGAACGTTTATCTAGTACAACTTTTACAGATGAACATACAGTTCCTCATCCGCATTCAGACCAAATGGGGTCTTGGTTTTGAACCGGATTATCATTTTTGACTCCAATCTCCGCAATCTCTACTGAGATCGAAGAAACGAAGCGGCTTTCTGACAAGAATCAAATAAAAGACTGAGGATTACTTGAAGGAATATGAGGCAATGAGAGAATGTACAATAAACAACTAATGTTTAAACATGACCAAATAAGAATGCAATAAAGATTGTCACTTTAAATAAAGTATTACATCAAAAGAAAATAAAAACAAGAATGCAGAATAAGGACTCAACATATAAGAATGTCCAATTAGTACTGAACGTGATGCTCATAAAACATGCAGTCTTGCAGGGAATAACAAAGTGAAAACATCGAATGTGAAAATTCAGTGAAAGATTTGGAGACTACATATCCCAGAATGCCTCCTAATTGGCAGAAATGGGAGAACTATAAAAGGAAACAAAACATAGGACTCACATACCGTGAGCAAGACCCGTGGGGGCTGAAACGCGTTGGTGGTGGTTCGGTGATGATAATTGCACGTTTGCAATAAAATGAAATAATTCTCGCAAATCTCTGGTGTGCGGTCTCTTCCTAGTGAAGAAGAAATTGGTGAATAATTGATTACGAGGACTGGTCCGTCCTCGATACCGGCATCCGCTGTGCAACAGTGCGCTTTCCTTGTGGACCAATTGGTGTTGCAGAAACTTTGAAGCAAAGGCGCCCGACATCGGAATAACTATTGGGAGCTTTTACAACAATTGAAGCGTGTTGGATAACAAAACATCTTCACGCAGTAAAACGGTCAGAAGGCAAGACGGAATACAAGATCCGCCTTGTGAAGATGAAAGGAGTTGCATACAGCCCCAGCGTGTGAAGCAGGATCGAGCAACACGCCGAGAAGAGAGAGAAAACAGACCGACGATCCACCTGGACGGAGAGAGTCGGTTGTGCGGAGCTGGAGGACGCCGAGCAACTGACACGCCGTTCAGGTAAGGAGACATCGGGGATCTGTTTCTGAATTAGACGATGTCGCAGTCGAGCAGCATTTGGTATACAAAAGCAAAATAAAAGCTGAACGGGAGAAAGCGAGTAAAAGTGCACATCACAAATTAACAATAACCATTTGAATGTGAGCAGCAAACGGTTGCTTTTTTATTAGTAACTGGGAGTTTTTTCACGTGACTGATATTATGGAAGAGAGAGCAGCAAAACGCCATCAAAAAGCAGAAAGAATGTTCCAAAAGGGGACACCTGCAACCATAAAGAATGGGGAATCAAGTGCAGCACAAACAGGCACAAAGAACTTGAAACAATTATTCATGCAGTTAGAAAAATGCCTGAAAAAGGAAATAACTAAAAGCTGGGAAGTTATCACATTGGAGAAATATATAGAGTGTGATCGCATTCCCAGAGGCCTAAGAATTTTCACCCTACCGAATCATCCAGACACTAAGCCAGAAATGTTGGAGGAGTGGGGTAGGAATTCAATGCAGTGTTCCAAGAATATGGTATTGATCATTATAAAATATGCCAAGAAGGATATAGAGGAGTTACACATAACGATTGGTGAAATTGAAAAACAAATTCTAAATCTTAAACAAGATGAAGAAAGTAAACAATTAAGGAAAGAAATGGAGAAAAATCTGGATAAACATGAACATTAAGTAGAACAACGGAAACAGAGAAAATTCAGAAGAGATGAGCAGGACTACGAAACGGGAGCAATACTCACTTTTGCGAGAAGGTTTGATGTCCTAAAACAACAATTAGGCAAAACAGGAAGAAGTGACTTTACGAACATTGCCACAAGTGAATCAGAATCAGACCTCAGTGAGGAAGAAAGATCAGTAAGAACTGGACACACCTCTTTTTTAGACGAAATGAAGCTCATGTACATCGATCAGAGGACACCGAGACCTCGAGGAAGAGGGCGTGGTCGAGGAAGAGGAAGGGGCTTTCAATCAACTTCAAGAGAAGGAGAAAGACACGAAGAGGGAGTGGAACAAACAAAAGGGTATCCACTACGGAATCGGATGAAAAAGTAATTAATTTAGAATCTATGAACCTCCCAAAAAAACAGAAACAGAATCTTATAATCAATCTATCTGATTACACATTAAATGATCATGAACGAAGTGTATTAAATAAAGGACTAACATTCTGTCCAGAACAACATCATGATCATGTTGATACACGGATTGACATTTACAAATTCGTGCGGAAGTTGAAATTAGCAAAATTCTTCAGCAAATCAGAACACACCCATTCAAAAAGAGGATCTATAACATCATTGTCCAGTGATCTCACCATTGAGGATATGCCAATTTTAAAAACAACATATGATCTGATACAAGGAAATGAGGAAGAAAACATTACTGAATCTCAGATATTGGAGGATCTAATGATAAACACAAATGTTAATCAGAAAACAGGATTCAAATCCAAATCTAAATTTTGTCCTGTGCTTAGCCCAGGCAATAGGATAGACACATTTCATGATTTAGTGGTCAATGACTTAGAAGCCATCAGAAAAACCAACAATAAAAGGAAGAAAGAAAATCTGAGTAAACTGGAAAGACAGGCTTTGGAAAATCTAATGGGGAATGTGAATCTAATAATAAAGCCTGCGCATAAAGGGAGCAACATTGTCCTCTTAAACAAAAGGACTATATTGATGAAGCCTTAAGACAACTGGATGATAAAAAGAACAATGTAAAATTAATCACGAATCCAATGAACAACTTAACTTTGGAATTGGAATCAAGGATTAAAAGTTGGCATCAGGAAGGATTAATATCAGAGGAAGAATCGTCGTTTCTCAAGAATGAAAGTCCTGTTATGCCCACAATGTACTTTCTGTCAAAAGTGCATAAGACTTTAATAAACCCCCAGGTAGACCGATCATTTCGAGTTGTAACTCTTTATATGAAAATGTATCCACATATGTAGATTTCTTCCTAAATCCTATCGTCATGAATTTAAGCTCCTACATACAGGATACAGGAGATTTTCTGAGGACCCTGTCAAATATGGTTGGCAAGAAGGATTCTACCTGGCCACCATAGATGTGGTATTGCTGTATACCTCTATAAGTCATGAAGTGGGATTAAAAGCAATCAGTTACTTTTTAAAACAACGAAATATACACCAACTAAAACACACACAAATGCTTGAAGAGATGATAGCATTATGCCTGTGGAATAATGTCTTCATCTTTGATAATCAAATCTATTCTCAGATTTGTGGATGTGCGATGGGAGTTTCATTCTCTCCAAGCTATGCCAACCTGACCATGGGTTGTTGGGAAAACACATAGCTTGGAGAGAGGAGAATGAGGAATTCACTTCCAAAACTGAACTCTGGCTACGTTTTATAGATGATCTTTTTCTCATTTGGAGTGGGAGCAAAGAGGAATTCAAGAACTATATGATCATCTTGAACAACAATGAAGAAGGACTCCAATTCACTTACAATATCAGCAAAAAAGAGATTCAGTTTCTGGATGTAACAGTATACATAGAGTACAATCAGATGAAAACAAAAGTCTTTAGAAAACCGACATCGACCAATAGTATACTGCATGGAAAAAGCTTCCTTCCACAACAGCTGAAAAGAAGCATCCCATATGGTGAGTTTATAAGGATGAAGCGCAATTGCTCAGACAATGAAGAAATGGAAAAAACATTTCAAGAAACTGAAACCCGCTTTTACAAAGAGGATACAGATACCAAGATGTAAAACAAGGACAGGACAAAGCAAAAGCTATGACAAGAGCAAGTACATTAGCCAGAAAAGACAGAAAAATGGAAGACAACAAAATTAGGGTCATACTATCATACAGTAAGGAAAACTATCAGATTATCAATATCCTGAAAAAGTATTGGCACATTATTAAAAAGACCCGGAATTGATGGACAAAATTGGTGAGAGACCAGAAATTTCGTATCGGAAAGCGCCATCATTGAAAGATAAACTAGTCAAAAGCCATATGACATCTAACAAAAAGACAGACTGGCTGAAAGAAAAGCAAAAAGGATTTGTGCACTGTAATAAATGTAAGGCGTGCAAAATAGGCAAGAATACACAAGTGGTAACAGACTTCATGAATGATGTAATATGTGACGTCATCAGCAGTGCATTGCGGGTGCGCGAGTTATAGTTAGCTGAACTAACTATAACGGGGAATTGCTATGGTTTTGTACGAGAGAAATGTCCAACTAACTATAACGTCCCTGAAACCTATGGTTTTTTCAGTGAATTTCTAAGGTTTTTTAAATGCTAATTTCTACCTATAACGTGCCTGAAACCTATGTTTTTTTCAGTGAATTTCTAAGGTTTTTTAAATGCTAATTTCTAACTATAACATAGCAGTCGCATTTGCAGAGTGGTGGAGAAAGGTGAGCGTGGCCTTCAAACACCTCTTAGCAATCCCACTGTGTGGGATTTACTGGAGGTAACAGGAGGAGTAGTTAGCCCCCAGCATCAACCTTGGGGGCCAACTACCCCTTTTATTACCTCCAGTAAGTCCCACACAGCAGGATTGCTAACTTCTTATATCAGGCCCCGCCCCCTCCCTGCACCACTGTGCAAACGCGCCCCATGGCGCGTTTTAAGTTGGGGGATTAAGTCCCCTTGAATCCTGAGGGTCCCTGGGGTCCAACTAGCCCACCAGGTACCTCCAGTAAGTGCCACAGAGCTGCGTTGCAGAGAGATGTAAAAAGGGGCGTGGCCTTGGACCACCTCTCTGCAACACAGCCCTGTGGCGCTTACTGGAGGTACCTGGTGGGCTAGTTGGCCCCCAGGGCCCCTCAGGATTGAAGGGGAATTATTCCCCCAACTTAAAATGCACCATGGGGCGCATTTGCACAGTGGTGCAGGGAGGGGGCGGGGCCTGATGTGACAAGTGTGCAAACGCGCCCTGTGGCACATTTTAAGTTGGGGGATTAAGTCCCCTTGAATCCTGAGGGTCCCTGGGGTCCATCTAGTCCACCAGGTACCTCCAGTAAGCGCCACAGAGCTGCGTTAAAGAGAGATGTAAAAAGGGGCGTGGCCTCGGACCACCTCTCTGCATCACAGCCCTGTGGCACTTACTGGAGGTACCTGGTGGGCTAGCTGGCCCCCAGGGACCCTCACTTTCCAAGGGGAATTAATTCCCCAACTTAAAACACGCCACGGGGCGCATTTGCAGAGTGGTGCATGGTGGGGACGGGGCCTCCGGCGCGATGCCGGCTTTTTTTTGTATTTTTTTTTAGAGGGGGGCTCTGTGGCCCCCCTTCTTTTACTATTTTTGGGGCCCTGGGGACCCCATCCCCAGGGCCTGACCCCCTTTTTAAAAAAAAAAAATGGGGGGGGGGCAGAGGCCAATTATGGCCCCGGGGACCCCATCCCCCGGGGCCTGCCCACCCTCTTTATTTTATTTTTATTTTTTTTGGGAGGGGGGCCATGTGGCCCCCCTCCTCAGGCCAATTATGGCCCCGGGGACCCCACCCCCCGAGGCCGGCCTGTTTGTTTTTGTTTTTTTTTTTAAAGGGGAGAGGGGCTGCGTGGCCCCCCTCCCAGGCCACTTCTGGCCCCGGGGACCCCATCCCCCGGGCCTGGCCATCCTTTTTATTTTTATTTTTGGGAGGGGGGCCGCAAGGCCCCCCTCCTCAGGCCACTTCTGGCCCCGGGGACCCCATCCCCCGGGGCCGGCCTGCCTTTTTATTTATTTATTTATTTTTTTAAAGGGGAGGGGGGCTGTGTGGCCCCCCTCCCAGGCCACTTCTAGCCCCAGGGACCCCATCCCCAGGGCCTGGCCTCTCGTTGGGGACCATGGGGGGAGCCCCAATTCCCCCATGGTCCCGCTGGCTCCCCGCCTCCTGCGGGAGCCGGCATTGCTTTTCCACAAGGGGAGCTGCTGACATGCAGCTCCCTTGTGGAAAGTAATTTGCTGCTGCTTCATTGAAGCGAGAGCAGGTTTCCTGCTCTCGCTTCAATGAAGCAAAGCAGCATTTGCAATGACAGGGCGGGAGCCGCACGGCTCCCGCCCTGTCATTGCAAGCAGCAGTGTCCCGGGGGTGGGCACCCCGGGACATTGCAGGAGCTGGCACTGGGGGGTGGCGGTCCCCAGGGCCATGAAGGGCTCCAGGAGGGGGGCCGCGTGGCCCCCTCCCTACCATTGCAATGCCCCAGGGAGGTGGTGGTCCCTGGGGCTCGGGGGTCTGTAACGGCCCCCCGCATTTACATATTTAGTGCCCCGGGGAGGTGCTGGTCCCCGGGGCATGTGGGGGGGCTCGAGCCCCCCCACACAGGTTTTAATTAAAAAAAGAGCCCCGGGGAGGTGGCAGTCCCTGGGGCAGTGTGGGGGGGATTGGGACCCCCCCACGCATTTTTTTTAACAGCCCTGGGGAGGTGGCGGTCCCTGGGGCTGCGTGCCCCCGGTGTTGTTTGTTAAAGCCCCGGGGAGGTGGTGGTCCCCGGGGCAGCGTGGGGGGATAGGGACCCCCCATGCATTTTTTTAACAGCCCCGGGGAGGTGGCAGTCCCCGGGGCTGCGGGGGCCCCCGTGGGCCTCAGCTAATTAATTGGCAGTGCCCCCGGGACCTGGCCCACCCGGGGGATTTTTTTTAAACGAAGCGCGGGAGCCCACGCTTCGTTTTTTTTTATAATTTCGGCGGGATTTGAGACCCCAACGCGATTTCCCACAAAATTATTTTAAAAAATTGCTTTTTTTGGCCCTGGGGGTCCTTGCGGAAGCCCCTGAGCAGGCCTAGGGGGTCAGGGTGTTTCTACCCTGCCCCCTTTTATTGTTTTTTAACCTCTTTTTTCTGTTTTCTTGTGACTCGGTTCACAAGATGGCTGCCATCACTTCCTGGTTTGGAGTGTTGGCAGCCAATTAGAATGAAGCTCGTGGTCGGGAGGGTTCGCGAACCCTCCTCGGCCACAGATATCGAAACATTTTCTTTCTTTAATTTCTCAGCAACTACTGAACGGATTTACACCATTTAACAAAAAGGGATCTTTCTGAACCAAGACCTTCCTTATCGCCAAATTTGGTGTAATTCCGTTCAGCAGTTTGGGCTGTAGCTTTGTCTAAAGTTTTCTATGGAAAATTACATGGGGAAAACGCGTTTTGGGACCCCCCTTTTTTCTCGGCCCGCGCTTGACGAATCACCCTGAAACCTTCAAGACAGGAGCTGACCTGAGCACCCCACTAGTTTTGAAAATTTCGCGAACATTCGTCAAACGGCCCAAAGTTATTGGGAAAACAAAAAACACTTTTCCTATGGAAACTAGGTCCTAACTATAACTACCTACTGGCGACCGAGAGTAGGTAATATATATATATATATATACATAGTAGCTAGCACATTTTCTTTAAAAAGTACATTGCTGCATTTGTTATACCACATCGACCCAGGGACCATCGTGGGACACATGCAGGAAAAATAGACAATAATAAAAGGAGGTAAATATCCAATGAAACCAGCACACCCTGCTTTTTCCTATATAGCCACACTGTATAGAGGTATTGACTGACTCAAAATACCAATGCCTGGCTAGTGTTCTATCCTAAGTTACGATAAGCAACCTGATATGCCCCCCCACCCCACCCCCCCAGAGAGTGCACAGTGGTTTAATCTATCCCTGCCTAGGTTTGGCATAAGCAGGACAGAAAAAGAGAACATGTTCAACATCCCCAATGGTGTGTTTGCAAATATCACAGGTTGGAGAAGGAGTTTGGTGACACTTCCATCTGTATGAGAAATAATTTGTGTGAAGTTTTCTCAGTCTGAACTTAATGTACAATGTGCGCGCCATTGCTGGTTGAATCTGATCAATGTATGCTTCCTTGACAAGGAGGACTTTACAAGCCAAGAAAGCTTCTACCAACCCTCCTGAACTCGCTTTTTGATGATGTTCAATTATTCTCTTATCTCAGAAAGCCTCTTTAACTCTGCTTTTTGTATCTGTCCCCATTGATGTAGGGTTGCTACAAAGGTTGCTCATGCCCAGGTCAAATAGATGGAGTTTGACATGTTTTACCCAGGGGAGAAGGTGAGCGTTCCTGTGGCACATGAGGTCCTCCAAAGCTAACCTATAATAGTGAAGCTCTGGAATCAACCACAGCCTCACCAAGAAGAGTAGTGGTTTTAACACTTCTATGTCACCTACCCATTTTTTATTCTGTGTCATAAAAAAGTGGCAGGGTGGGTGTGCTCTGTGCTCTAGAAGTTGTATTCCTTAATAATCAGACCTTGGGTGTTGGAAGAACCCCATACTTCAGCACCATATAGAGCTGCAGCCTGAGCTGTTGCCATATATACCTCAATAGCTTGGGATGCAGACCTAAGGGTGGTTGCCCTGTATTTCTTAGTGATGCAGAGGTAGAGTGTAAAAGGACTGCCTTGCTCTTTTCCATCTGGGCTTTCCATGAATAGTCTTATCGAAGCAAATCCCCAGTTAGTCAAATTTACCTACTACCTGGAGGGACTCCCCATTCAGCTAAATCTTTGTTTTTTAGGTTTTTGCCTGAAGCCCACGGATGAGACAAAACTCCTGGAATTTATTCTGGAGCGCAGAAAGAGTGTGAGAGAGCAGAAGAGTATTGTCTGCAAATAAGAGGGATGGGGTGGGGCAACCAGCTTGTTTGGGGGAGTCATTTATGTACTCAGCTAAAAAGGAAACCACAACATTAATGTATAATGATTAAAGAGTGGGCATGAGTACTTTCACATGTCAGTTTTTATATTTGCTTATACAGCACAACAATTAGCAGTGCAGATTCTATTTTCACAGCACCATACGGCAACTAAACTAAAATGCTAATGCACAGAATGCAGCCAAAATATTGGAGTGGCAGGAGTTGAAGTGTCAAAGGCGAGCAATTATTTCATAGAGTGAGGAAGATTGCAGATAGAGAGCACAGACAATGTTTCAAAATGCATGAAGCATAATAAATTGGAATATTGGAGCGGTGCACTAAATTTTGACATGAAGGGCCTAATGACGATGTCGGTCGGAGTTGCCTCCGACCGACACTGTTTCGGGGAAGGAACCGTCTGACCATAGGTTGGAGGTTCCGACAACCTCATTAGGATTTGACCGCACATGGTGCAGCCGCAAACTTCAATTTTTCAATGGGAGCTTGTGCAGTGGGCTAAAAACGTCCGCAGCACAAGCTCCCATTGAAAAATGGAAGTTTCTAAACATCCCTGCACCGTGTGGCAGACACCTCACGGTGCCTGCCACATGGTTCAGGGATGTTTAGTTGCCCCCCAGGCCCAAATGTGGAGGGCCAGGGGGAAGCAGCCTGAGCTGTAGCCCTATATACCTCAATAGCTTGGGATGCAGACTTAAGGGTGGTTGCCTTGTATTTCTTAGTGATGCAGAGGCAGAGAGTAAAAGGACTGCCTTGCTCTTTTCCATCTGGGCTTTCCATGAATAGTCTTATCGATGCAAATCCCCAGTTAGTCAAATGTACCTACTACCTGGAGGGACTCCCCATTCAGCTGAATCTTTGTTTTTTAGGTTTTCACCTGAAGCCCACGGATGAGACAAAACTCCTGGAATTTATTCTGGAGCGCAGAAGGAGTGTGAGAGAGCAGAAGAGTATTGTCTGCAAATAAGAGGGATGGGGTGGGGCAACCAGCTTGTTTGGGGGAGTCATTTATGTACTCACCTAAAAAGGAAACCACAACATTAATGTATAATGAGAAAAGAGTGGGCATGAGTACTTTCACATGTCAGTTTTTATATTTGCTTATACAGCACAACAATTAGCAGTGCAGATTCTATTTTCACAGCACCATAAGGCAATTAAACTAAAAAGCTAATGCACAGAATGCAGCCATAATATTGGAGTGGCAGGAGTTGAAGTGTCAAAGGCGAGCAATTATTTCATAGAGTGGGGAAGATTGCAGATAGAGAACACAGACAAAGTTTCAAGATGCATGAAGCATAATAAATTGGAATATTGGAGAGGTACACTCAATTTTGACATGAAGGGCCTAATTACGATGTCGGTCGGAGTTGCCTCCGACCGACACTGTTTCGGGGAAGGAACCGTCTGACCATAGGTTGGAGGTTCCGACAACCTCATTAGGATGCGACCGCACATGGTGCAGCCGCAAACTTCAATTTTTCAATGGGAGCTTGTGCGGTGGGCTAAAAAAGTCCGCAGCACAAGCTCCCATTGAAAAATGGAGGTTTCTAAACATCCCTGCACCATGTGGCAGACACCTCACGGTGCCTGCCACAGGGTTCAGGGATGTTTAGTTTCCCCCCAGGCCCAAATGTGGAGGGCCTGTGGGGAAGGGGACCCTGCTAGGGGCCCCCAAAGTCAGTTTCCGACAGCCAATCCATGTCGGAATGGAAGACATAGATTGGCTGTCGGAAATTGACATCAGATTCCCTATGGTGGAAATGCCGTCCTTAAGGGATTATGGTTCCGAATGACCGATATGCTCCTTGAGCCCGTTGGAACTGAGTCGGAGTCCCCCGCCGGTTTAAACTACGACCGAAGTCATCCTAATGCAGTGGTCGGAATTTAAACCTAGCATGTTGGTCGGAAAGTATCCGACCTGTGGTCAGAGGCTTTCTGAGCAACATTTTAATTAAGCTCGAAGTATTTAGATTCAGGATGTTACAATAAGGATGGGTAGCTGTTTGAGAAATATATGTTTTTTCAAACAAACCTTGAATCTATTCAAGTTATGGGTGTTTTTCTAGGGTCTCACTAGTTAGTTGCATGTCGTTTAGAGGAACTAATTGCAAGTTATTGGAACATACATTCAAAAATTAATATTTAAGTCAAGTTTAAAATCCCAACTACATACTAATAACGTAGACATTGCATCATTAATAGACATTTACAAACAAAAATAGAATGAGAAATAGTCATGTACGGCTCTTGTTTTGTTAAATTCTGTTCATGTAGGAGTTAGTGGAATTCAAGTTATACATTCAATATAATGGTAAGATAGTTATAAAGTAACAGAATAAATACAAAATTATCACACATCAGCACACTACCAATCCTGCCCAAGGGTTCACTTTCTTTGATAAAAATGACACATGACACATCTGCTAAATCAGTCTGATTTCTGTAACGCAACCTACACCACAGTAATTTCCAAAGTAAATTATAACAATTCTCTACATCTCTGTCTACCTCAAATCTGCCTTGAACTACTGATGGCTTTACTACATTCAAAGACCAAACTTGTTTGAGGTTCAACAATAGATTACCACCTGAATGCATTAATTAGCGAGGTTCACTGGCTCACCTTTAAGGGCCTCAGGCATCAATAACCATTTTATCTCCATCCTCTTAAAAGATTGGTAGGAGTCAGGAGCACCGAGTAGGGACTAGACTTTTGGCTCTGCTCTTAAATAAGAAGGGATGCGGAAGCCTGTATCTGCCAGGGAATGTGTCATGCAGAAGAGTTGCTGGAAATGTGGGTGCAATTTGAGCATTCAGGAAGAATGTATTCAAAATGTGGTGACGTTGTGTGGTGATCAATCCAACCATAATCACTTTATCCCCACTAAAGACATTAGCTCTCTGTCCAGTACTCAATTGCCCACTGCTTGGGAGCACAAGTACAGTAAAATTTTTGAAGACCGTCTAGGCAAGATCACAAACTTCCAACATTTCATTAGAATCAAAGAAGATGCTGTGCCCATCAAGCATAGATTGCGCAACGTCCCTTTGAGCATTAGAGGTGATCTTTCCAAGCATTTACAATCATTATGTGACCAAGGCATAATCGAAAAAGTCGAGTCCACTCTCTGGCTTTCACCCATTGTTTTGGCCAAGAAGAGGTCTGGGGACCTGAGGATCTGTGTCGACTTGAGGAGCCTTAACGAAGCCATCTGGGTTGACAGTTTTCCCCTTCCGCGCATTGAAGATCTCATCGCCAAAGTGGGTTCATCCTCATGGTACACTAAACTCGATCTTAAGGCTGCCTACCATCAAGTCGAACTACATCCTCAGTCCCAACATCTCACAGCTTTCATCACTCCGGATGGTGTATTTCAATTTTGTCGCCTCCCCTTTGGTCTCGCCTCGGCCGCTGCCGTATTCCAAAGATTGATGACTGAGATGTTCCATCACAATCCCCATGTTGTTGTTTTCCAAGACGACATTCTCATATTCACCAAAACCGAAGCTGAGCATGATTCTGTCATTGATCAAGTATTCAACGTTCTAGCAAACAGAGGTGTCACCTTACAAAAAGCAAGTGTACCTTCAAAGTGAAGGAGATCGAGTACTTAGGCCACGTCATCTCCGAACACGGTATCAAACCCAGACCAGGTCTTATAAAGAGCATAGTTGACGCACCTCCTCCCCAAAACAAGGAACAACTCATGTCCTTTCTTGGCCTCTGTGAATTCTATTCGAAGTTTATGAAGGACTTTGCCAAGACCACAGAGTGTTTCAGGGCGCTACTAAAGAAAGGAGCAACCTATGTATGGTCCGAGGAGTGCCAAAAGGTTTCCAGTCCATCAAGGACCATATAGTTCAAGCCCCCGCTCTGCAAGCATTTGTAGAAGGAAAGCAAACCATTATCACTGTTGATGCATCTGAGGATGGTCTGGGAGCTGTTCTCTCGCAATATGCTGATGGGAAAGAACACACAGTAGGATTTGCATCCAGGACTCTTCGTCCTGTTGAACGGAAATATTCTGTCATTGAAAAATAACTTTTAGCCTGTGTCTGGAGCATTGAAAAGTTCAAACCATATGTATGGGGCAGATCCTTCATCCTCAAGACTGACCATCGTCCCCTGGTTGACATCCTCTCTGGTAAAAACGTCAAACGTACCACCGCTCGTTTAGCACGATTATCCACGAAACTCCTAGAATACACTTTCACTGTAGAATATATTCCTGGAGGAAAGAACTGTAGAGCGAACTGCCTATCAAGACTCCCCATTTCCGACACAGATGAACAAGACTGGGAAACTGAAGTCGAAGAGTGCTTTGTAGCACTTATTGGTCAAGACAACTTGTCTTTTGCAGAAGAAGACTATATTGTGCAGATTGACAAGGATTCCATTCTCAAGGAAGTTGCATCTTTGATTAAGAAAGGCTGGCCAAAAGAGAGGTGTCTCTCACCCGATCTTCAGATGTTCTGGAAAGTTAGTGACGAGCTTTCAGTGGAAGGTGGAAAAGTAGTCAGAGGTGACAAACTCATTCCTCCTTCTTGCTATCGAGAAAAGATCATTCTAGCTGCACATTCTGGTCATCTGGGAGCAACTATTACAAAGAGGAAAGTCAGGACTGATTTCTGGTGGCCCAGAATGGACATCCAAATTGATGACTTGGTAAGGCAATGTTCACGCTGCAATGCCAGCGACAAAGTCTTAGTACTCGAAGGTACAGTTGAATATCCTGTACCTCCTCCTGGCAGAGCTTGGCAAAGACTCGGCATGGATTTTCTTGGACCATTCCATGTTCTCCCTTCCAGCTCTAAGTACTTTTTAGTCCTCGTTGACCATCTGTCCAGGTGGGTGGAGGTTGAACCCATCTCTACACCCAATTCCAAGAGCGTCATTAACTGTTTGAATGCCATTTTCCTCAGGGAGGGTTATCCTGAGGAAATTCTCACCGATAACGGCGTTCAATTCGTTTCACATGAAATGACTTCATTCCTGCACTCTTGTGGCATCAAACACACCAGGACTCCACTTTACCATCCACAAAGGAATGGCAAAGCCGAGCGGTTTAACAGGGTTGTAGTGGAGTGTGTACAAGCAGCCTTTAGGTCTAAATCCTGTGTTTTCCAAGCTGTGAAAGATCTTGTCTGGTCATATCGCACTTCACCTCATGTAGCTACCAATTTTTCTCCCTTCGAACTTATGAGGGGCAGAAAAGCATCCTCCCAAGTGTATCCCTTCTGGATGGTCAAATCCTTCCATCTTGGTTGCGACATGAGGTGCATGTGGGAATCTGCCAAGAAAACTTCAACTGAAGCTTGTTCCAAACCTCATCAATTCTCCACAACGAAAGAAACTCACAGACTCTGTGTTGGAGACTGGGTCAGGGTCAAAAATCCCATCACAGTAAGAAAAGGTTTTTCTAAATTTCTAGACTCACAACAAATTGTAGAAATTCGAAAGAACGCTGTTAAGTTGTCTAATGGAAACTGGTGGAGCACTTCTTGTGTTGCCTAGGATCCTTCTATTCGTTCCAAAACTGTCAAGGTCAACCAAAATGTTTCAAGGGGGGATGATGTTAGGAAGAGCACCAGAGTCAGTGTTAGACCACGAAGACTAAAAGACTATGTTTAAGTTTTATTGCTTGCTCTTCACTTTGCTTTCTGCTTTCACTAGCCCCCTTTTCCTTTATGTATCCTTTCCCCTTCTCCGTTATCATAAGAGTTATTTTATCAAAAGGGGGGAGGTGTGGTGATGTGATACTGGCAGAGGCCTGTGAGTATTCTGTGATCTCATTTAGAGTGTTGGCAGACATCCTGCCCTGAATGTTTTGTCAGTGGCAGTTGCTGTCTGTGCCTTGGCTGTACCAGCTGGGACGGCTCTCTGTACTCCCGCAATAAACCTTCAACTGGAAACCCTCTCGTGTGTCCGTCATACCTCTTTTCACGTTGGTTCTTAGAACTTTTTTTACCCCCAGGGAATTTCTACAAGGTGCAGAGGCTGCACAATATATATTGAACTTCATCTTGCAAGATTTTCTCATTTCTTATATTTGGATGTTTTTATAGAAACATTTGAGGCTCCTGCATGGCTGTTGAAACCTGAGTACCATCTGAGGCTCTTAGCCTTGCCCAGTTTAAAGATTTTGAGCTGTCTCATACACCAACCTTACCGTTCCCCTATCTTATTTAGAGGTGAGGAGCACTGAACATTGACAGGCGAAGCCTCATTAGGCTCCACCAGCTGAAAACCTCGACTTGATAACCAGTTGTACACTTGACTTGCCTGATCACTATTTTCCCTGTCCGGCTCTCCCATGCCAGGCATCTTGGAGGTGGGCAGAAGAATTAATCAATTACCCCTATGCATAGGGAGAAAATATCTGACGGTCAAGGTTGCTAGATGTTGTCTTTTTCAGAAACAAACACCAGCCCTAGGCTTTATTTCAGAAAAATAAAAACAAAAGCCGAGCAGGTCAAAAAAATATGGTGACCCACTTGACATCAACAATAACAAAAGGGCATCCTCTATGCAGACTGGTGGACTTTTGTCACTGGGATCAACATCGGTAGGCAGGGATGTCTAAATAGATGGGCTGTCCTCCACCAGGACCTGCAGACTGGGAGGCTGCCTGCCTCTCTATAAATAATCTCTAATTCTGGTCATCTAGCTCAAGAGTGTGAAGAGTGAAAATGACCCCAGAATCGTGGGACCTCTTACCAGACACTGAATCATTTATTTAAAGTTTGTGGAGCTATTTACATTAACACCACAATTTTGATAATTGTGTTACCACCGCTGCTAAGCATGATTTTTGCCATGAAATTGGAATGAGATAGGCGACTTTTATGCAGAAACGTTTTTCTGAATGGTGATTTGATTACGAAGTTGTGTAGCTAACACCGGCGAATTTCTGGTTCTAACAGAACAGATTTCACATGTGGTATTACCACTTTTGGTGATGCATAAACCTTTCTGTAAATGCAAAATGTGCTTTAAATACACATCAGGACTCCTCCTCCCAATGAACACCTGTGTATTTAAGGCAATGATAGTGTCCCAATAATGCAAAATATTAAAAATTCCACATGCACGTGCCTGTGGTCTTCATAGCACATTAGGCATTTAATGTGCCTTGGATAACTGTGCAGGTGCACGATGAGGATGATGAAGGACAGTATGAAACGCATGAAGAATGACGAGCCAGGTCTGTAACCTGCATGTCCTTCTTGAATTAGCGCATATGCCTCAGGGCTGTGTCTTCTCATGAGGAGCAATTAGTTAAAATGTTGCTGCTGCCCAACATGTTACGAAAAGAATAACGATGCAATAACTGATGCAGGCTCGATTTAAAGTTGTTTATTTACTTCATTATCATTTTTCAAGATCACAAACAACGAAGTGGAATGTCATCAGTAATTGACGGAACAATTTAAAGCCAGATGGATAGGTACTAGATGCAAAGAAATACCTCCCTCCCATCTGTCACAACAGTGACCACCTGAGCTTAGCACTAATACCGCCGAAAGAAAAAGGACTAGCCAGTATTTAAAGATGTGGTACAGTTTCCTCAACATTATTGAAAGCAAAAATAACTTTGCAACATAAATGGTAAAGTAAATGATTACAGAAGGAAATTCAATAATAGATGATGTATCAATATTTAGGCTAATTTTTGCTTTCGGGGACAGCGCAGAAAATATGGTGCGGTTGCCATGGTCTAGTTGCGATAATCGCTTACTCACTAATGCTCAGGGCACACATTTGTGTGCAGATCAGAAAACATTTTTGACTGGCGCTATTAAGGTAGCGTTTGCTCTTAACACATGTCACTGCCTTTTTATGAAAAGAAGAATCTGGAGGTGGTAATGTGTGAGCGTTTGTGTATATTTACTGTATGGAATTGTGTTGTTCTGGTGTTGTGTATTGTTGGTTTTTCAGCTTCTGTCTTTTTATGCTGCATTATTGCGATGTGATTTTGGTTTGTTGTACTGCAGTCTTTGTGTTGCATTCTGTATTGACTGTTTTGTTGTGATGTGCCATGTTGTGTTTTAATTGTGGTGCTATATTGCTTTGTAAATATTATGTATAGTGGTTTACTTAAGATATGTCAACAAACTCTGTTAAATGTCTTTAAAGTTACATGCCTTGAAAGTTCCTGTGCAAAAACAACAATTGATGACGGAATGTTGAACAATGTCAAAAACACATCCTCAGTATGGAGATTTGGGCCTAATTACATAGTTTTTTGCTCACCACGCCATCCCAGTTCAGACACAGCCATATGGAAAACGGTCTTGACGCTGCTCCCCAAGAGAACAGTCCAGCCCGAACTGCCAGGCAAGGACCTCCGTGGACCGGAAACAAGCATCCTAGGACCTGTTTCAGTGTTTCACCCCTCATCAGCCAGGATAGCCTCAATGAAGTGGCATGGAAAGAACGGGACCCTTGTCAGGGCATCCCCTTCCCACTTCGGGTGACAAATGCAAAAAGAACACTTGATGGCTGGAATGCTGAACAATGTCAAACACTTACCCCCAGTACAGAGATCTGGGCCTAACATCCATCATCTTTTTGCTCACCATACCAGTACCTGGCCTGGCAGTTCGGGCTGGACATTTCCCATAGGGTGCAGGGTCAAGACTGATTTGCATATGGCTGGATCCAAATTGGAATGGCAAGGTGAGCAAAAAAACAATGGATTAAGGCCCAGATCTCTGACGGGGGTGAGTGTTTGACATTGTTCAGCATTCCGTCCATCATTTGTTCTTTTGCATTGAAAGTTCCTGTGAGCAGGAACGAGTTAGCAGTTTCTAAGGTGTTAACATAGTGCTGCTCCAGCTCTTCAACTGCTTAAGAGAACAGTCAGCCCAAAACTGTGGCTGCAGCCAGTGCTCACTTTATATGATACAGCCTCTGCCCTACAGAGTTAACAGAACTGACCATGTCTTAATTTGATGTTTTCCTATTATCTTATGTTTTCTATTAAAAAAAAAGAAAATTAGTTCTCTTCATAATCAATACTGGACTTGACAAAGTATATTGGAACCTACAAATATTTTGTTGACCATTCAGGCTTGATATACAGCTTTTTACAACTTCTTTTAGCATGGATTCATGCCTCTAAAGAATAATGCAAATATCCTTGAATGCATCCTGCAATCATGTAGGCCTGATTTATATTGGTACAGCTGTGTAATGTGCTGGCACCTCACAGGGTCATCGAAAAAATACAAAGAGGCAACCCTGTAACCCTGGGAACCTGGGTCAGTAAATGCGAAACAAAATATTGGTTCCCTGCGGGGGAATTCACAAAGGCTAAAATTCCTAGGCCAAATAATTCACATTCAAGGTCAAATCATCTAAATTCAAACGATAATTTAATTCAAGTTATCAAATGGTAAAGTAAGTAATAGTAAAGCAGGTGCTCCAAAGTTTCTGTACAGCACTTAGGCACATCCATTTCAACAATGTAACCTTGCACTTTGACTGTGATGGTTTAGGAGCACCTATATTTGCTTTACCATTTGAAAAACTGAATTAAATTAGCGTTTAAATTCAGATGATTAGACCCTGATTGTGAATTCTTTGACTTTGGAAGTTTAGGCTTTGTGACAGGGCCAAGCACATATTATTTAAAAAATCAGAAATAAAATGTTTTACAGCGCTGATGACTTTTGCTCAGTATACAACTTTGGATTTGTGCAACTTTAAAACTTCTCTTCATTTCCCACTACCTGCCTCCACAGGAAGTGACATAACGAGTTTCCCTATAATAACTTTCTTTAAAGGAAGCCAGTCAAGTGGAAATCTGTAGTAACGAGGTCCACGCAGGTAGGATTTAGTTTAAGTAGATTTATTGAAGTAAGTTACATGTAGAGGAGTTGTAGTGAAGCAGGTTGATAAGTTCTTGTGAAGCAGCCCCACCAGGAGCAGCCTGCCTGCTGCTCAGCCCATTCTCCAACTGTCACACTTCACCTCACAGGCACCCAACATTCCAATACGCATCATCACTCCAACATTCCATGCAGCACACAGCACATTCACACTGGCTGAGCAGGGGGAGAGATAATGGCAGAACATTCACATGAACAGGATACTACATACCCCCCTTTCTTATATAACAGAAGCATAAATATGGTTACCTGAAATAAGCTAAAACAATGTGAACCAGGCGAAGGAAATAAATGAGAGGAACACAAATGAAGCAGAAAGATAGGTGGGAGTGAATGAAGAGAAAGCAATAGATAAGTATACACAGATAGGTATAATCCATCCTCCCCTTCTATAAATTTAAATGGAGTAGAAAACAAATGGAAGGCACAAGGAAAAACGAGAAAAACGATGCACATAAAAGCACCAAAGACTAACCCCAAGCACACCCACTGGCCAGACAGGCATGCAAGAATGAAAGACATGGCACGACACAAACTAAACACCAGCCTTACATCCAGACACACAAAGTGGTGAAGGAAGGGTATCCTGCTAGGAAAGGAAGAACGAGAATCACACTACAATAAGGGACAGACAGTGGACAAAGAAAGACTAACAAAGAAGATATAGTCCAGATTCCAAGGATGACAAGAAGATAAGACATCACAAGGAGAACTGAACAAGCGAGAAAACAGAGAAGATGAGAAGAAAATACAGGAAGTATCATTCATCCTCCCCCATTTTCAAATTGACAACGTAATATAATATAAACATAACGTTGCGTTTACAAATTGACAATGTAATGTAATTTGAGCATAACGTGGCGAGAAAATAACAGCAAAGTCTAAGTGTAGACTCAAAATAAACTGTACCCCAACGAGGGATTACACATGTAAAGGTTAGTAACGTGAATAATGTAAATGGGAGTGACACCCATCAGGACAACCCTTGTGAGGATGACCTCTAGCAGAGATGGGACTGACACCCAAAAAGGCACACCCTGTGTAAGGGTAGTAGTGTACCACAAGTACGTGTAGATGGGACTAAAACCCATGACCTACCCCTGACATAAGGGTGGTTAGCTAATGTAAATGGGACTGATACCCATGACCTATCCCGTGACATGGGGAGGGAAGGAAATGTTAATGGGACTGAAACCCATAACCTACCCCCAGGCATGGGGGTGGGTAGTTAGAGTAGATGGGACTTGGACCCATACCCAAGTACCCTAAGTGAGGGTATACACAACTTGAATCAGTGTAAATGGGAGAAACACCCATTGAGGCAAATGTACTATGAGAAAATGGGGCTAGTACCCATTCCAGTCCCTCATGTAAGGGAGTGTAACATGTGAAAATGGAACTAAAATCCATAACAGACATGTTTAGGGTGTGTAAAAATAAACCAAAAGGTGGCTGACCACTATCCACTAAAACACAGGACCTCCCTTATGTAAGAGTACCTTTGATTCTACAGTAAGCGGGCAACCTAAACCCACAACGCCAAACTCATGCTTGAGGGCTGAAAAATGCAATGTTGTAGTGTAACCTAAGATGCAATGTTATCATGTATACTGGAAAACATACAGTAGATGCATTAACATGCTAAAAAATGCAATGTATGCCCAAATTACTGAAATTTCCGAAAATGGAACATAACGACCAAGAGATTGGGTCCAAAGTGCTCCTGTCCTGTGCCTAAAACCACTGTAATAACGGACGAACTGGAAGTCTGTAGCGAATCCACGTGTCGTGAGTAGCTGTATGTTGTCCAAAAAACAAGTTCTGTGAGGCAGTGAGCAAGAGTAAGGTAATCTAACACACCACTTCAAACCTTGGTAAACGCCTCACACGAGAAATGGTGAGCTGTCTGAGTCCAATAAAAATGGACAGAAGATGATAAACTGTATGGGCAACAGACACTGTTTAAATACTGCTTCGTCCTTACATACACCAAGAAAAGAAATGCAACAGTACCCTGGGATCCTGGGATGTGCCCGGTCGGATAAATCTCCATTACTTAATTCTCGCAATGCTTGTGGTTGGCCTAACACAATAACAGAGACACCGCCTGCGGCAAAGATGAGACCACTGGTGTACACCCACCTGAAGTGCTCCATAGCTTTACAGCAGATGGCTAAGAATGAAAACATGGCGGCACGTACAATGCGCTGTGCCGGATGGCTACCAGCGCGTTCGTGCGCCAAACTGTGTCACTCTTCCAGTTCTGACGTGTCGTCACAGAGGATCCTCAAGGTGACTCGCGTGGAAAAAAGAGTGAGGTAAGATGCATGCGCACAATTTGAAATTTGAACCGCTACGAACCTGTTTAACTGACCTCACTGAAGAGAATTAGTTGACTTAAAGTGCAAACCAATTCAGATAAACTCACCATAGACAGAGACTTTACCCATAAATTAGCCTCCTCTATTTGCCGGTGGCGATGTAAAATTTTCAAAATGACTTGAGAGAAACCCAGTAGTTGTGTGACACGCAATGTAGACTGGATTAAACAAGATGGCATAAATGGGTCGAGAGCGCAGTCCACAGCGTCAGCCGCAATGTACACAAACAATGCGCTGACAGATAAGTTAAAACACTCTGCTGATGACACAACAAGGTGAAATTTCAATAGGTGCACACGCCATGGTTGACTGTGGAGCTTTCACGCATCTCGAAGGGGACGTGATACCGATCATCCCGTATTTCCCTTAAGGATGAAGACTGAATAAAATGTCCTTGCTTTCAGTGCGACACGAAATACCATTGCTTGCGCAGTGTAGAATTCAAGCTGTTTTTGAATGTCCTCAGGGTCAACAGAATTTACAAGCTGTAGGTTGGTAGGCTTGATGTCAGAATCTCTGCTTGTAAAATTCAAAGTCCCAAGTAAGTAATACAGGTGAGCACAGCACGCCTGGGTAGGGTTGTCAGACGGTGATGACACTGGTGGGGCTGAGAGGCGTAGTGCTTCATCTTCTTGTGTACATCTTTGGTTTTCTGTGGAGAACCTCTTTTTTTATTGTAGACGTTTATGTTGTTCTGTGTAGAACTCCCTTGTTTCTTGTTTGTGGTTTTTCTTTTCAGTGGATACCTCCTCTTGTACACTGTGTTGCCAGCATCTGTAGGCTGTGTAGATTGTTCCATCTTCAGGTCCTCGTTTGTTCGCCAGGTCCCTGAAATCTGGTTGTAGCGCAAAGGTAGTCACCAACTCGTCGCCAAAATAATGTAGTAACGAGGTCCATGCAGGTAGGATGTAATTTAAGTAGATTTATTGAAGTAAGTTACATGTAGAGGAGTTGTAGTGAAGCAGGTTGATAAGTTCTTGTGAAGCAGTCCCTCCAGGAGCAGCCTGCCTGCTGCTCAGCCCATTCTCCAACTGTCACACTTCACCTCACAGGCACCCAACATTCCAATACGCATCATCACTCCAACATTCCATGCAGCACACAGCACATTCACACTGGCTGAGCAGGGGGAGAGATAATGGCAGAACATTCACATGAACAGGATACTACAAAATCATTCCCTGTCATCCATCTCCACAGGAAATTATATCACGTACTTCACAACTTGCATATCTACATGAAATGACATCACTTCCTGCCTTCTCTCTAATTCAATATTCTCCCTTGGGCATTCCTCCGCCTCAGCATCCTTATAAAAGGGTGGACATAGACAAGGGCATTGCCTATGTGAGCCTGTTAGGGCCAGGAAGAGCCTTGGACCGAAACCCCTGTTCCACTAAAACCTGCAAGGTAGCAGATAATGATGTTCCTCACCCAACACCCAGTACTGCCAATCTGCACAATCACAATGAGTTCTAGATGACACAAACACTCCCCTAGCATCCTCACAACACATAGACCCAACTTTATACACATCTCACTATCACAAATCATCAGACTACAGAACACGCATTCCAGCTCATGCTCATTAATATCTGCTCTGCAGTACTCCATGCACTAGACATCGCAAGCCGCACCACTCATCAAAAGACTGATGCCCTCTTCATCACAGAAACATAGTTCACCTCCACATTATTGCGCACCCTAGACATCCTTCTTCCCACAGGCTAAAGCATTTATCATTTGGACTGTGCACATAAGAAGAGAGGCTGCCTCCCTGTCATCGAAAAGTCCTCCTGGCCCTGCACTCCAGGCAAGCAAGTTACACTCAACTCCTTGGAGCTGCTGGCATACCACTTACCACTCTCTGCAACTGAGACTGCTACCTTCCATCTCATCTACAGGCCTCCCAGGCAGAATATGGACTTCAATAGTGAATTCTCAGATGTCCTCACCATCTCATGCATCCAACATGCCCACGCCATCATCTTGGTTGATTTCAACCTCCTAAACAACACACACTCAAAAAAACATAAGCGATACCCTCCTCAACATTATCTGTAATCTAAATGTGGAACAGTACATCACCCAACCAAAACACTTCAATGCCACATCTTCCATCTTGTCTTCTCATCATCAAGTACAGTTCAGTGCAATTACCCATACCCTGGACTGAACTGACCAACTCGCCTTCCCTGTCTCCTGGCTCAAGATTCTACCAACAAACTAAGGTCAAGCCAAAAGAGAAGATAAGACCTTCACATCCTTCAAAGACTTCAATCAACAACCATATTCTTGAACTCATCTCTCATCCTGCCAAATCCATATTTGTCACCAACACCTTTCATAACGACTTCAAAAGGTGTTTGAGAAACTATCTGAAAATCCACACTCCAACTAAAATACTCAAGTTCAAGCCAAAACCTTCAGCACCCTGGTACTCTAAAGACCTTGCTGACAATAAATGTTCCATCTGCACACAGAAAAGAAAATGCACACAACACTAAGGGTCTCTTATACAAAGGTAAACTTACATCTTTGTGTAAGTTTAGTTTTTGTTAGTCACAAACTATGAGTTAATAGTATGTTCATGACTGTATAGAGACCTTTAGCTAGAAGTCTGGACTCCAAGACCCAGCCTGCCACAATAACCACCAGGAGGCAGGGGAACAACGTTGAACAGGCATTAATTAAGGACGCGGTCCCTGCAGCTCGGGAGAGACCTTTTACTGGGGTTCAGGACTCCAAGTCCCAGCCTGCCACGAAACCCCCAGGAGGTGGTATAACAGTGTCAAGTGGGCGTTTATTGATGATGCAGTCCCTGCAACACGGGACTCGCCTAGATGCAAGACAGACCAAGCCGTCTGTACCCAGTCGAGGCTGGGTTGAGCCACCCCTCTTGGTCTGCACAGCTGGTAGCGGAGCAATTGACAAAAGGTAACACTATCTCAATCATTATTTCTCGCCTTTTGCTTCTTATGGTCTTGCACTAAGCCCTTTCTCCTGGGCTTGTCTCCACCATGAGTTAAAGGAAGAATAACTCTCGCGAAGAAGGCCCCAGAAATAAAAAGGTACAACATTAAATTCAATAAAAAAATGACCTTGCATCCATAATGGAGGCGATTACTTCAGAAATAGAACTGGTGTAAGCCAGACTAGATGTCCCTATACATCATACTGGTTTATTGACCAGTCAGACTGCTACCGCTGGGCAGTTCACCACTGTGATTTTCAGAGAGATTACACCCCCCTAAGGAGCTTACATCTAACAAAGCCTCCCAGATTAACAAAGCCCTCTTGAATACAAATGGATATAGACCAGAAGTAAAGGGCCAAGCCCCAGGTGACTCTTCCTTACTGTTCAATTCAGAAAACCTCCATGATGACTCTTACTCTCAAATTAGATCTGACTCAAAATAACATCTATCTCAACACCAACTATTCAGCCATCTGGTGGAGGTGATGTTAGAGACAAACCTCCTAATTGTGGGCAGTAAGGCAGACAGAAAGGAAAGAAGGGAGCCCTCATAGCTAAACTTGCCCTATCATCTTGTGCCAAAGAACTTTAAGACCTCAAGCATATAGTTGCAGATCAACTTTCTAAGCACCTGGCAACAAACTCCTTCAATGCTTAGTACTTGAAATCACATTTCACTGAGACAGTTATACACATACAATCCAGTTCAAAATGTGTATTCCCAGCCCAAGTAGAGTGAGACAGAAGGCCTGAAGACTCAATTTATCTCATCCATTGACCAAGGAGAGATTGCCCCATTAGACTTACCCCAGAATAGAGCACAATCCCAACTTGTCCATGAGAATGCAAAGGGCAGTACCGAACCAGCGCCCACACATTCTTCTACTAGTGCTACTGGTGCAGCAGTAGGGGCTGCTGGTCCAGTTCCACATCTTTAGCCTGCCTGCACTCAATATGTTATAATGTTAGAGGATGCCCCTTGGGCATCAGCAGAGACCTTGCAAAAGGAAAAACAAGGAGTTGTCAAAAACAAAGTTGCTCACAGGCTCAAAACACATGCGGGCTAGGAAGGCAGTCTCCACACAGAAATTCTTATCATAAGAAGAGTTCCTTGAATATGATATTCCCAAAGGAAAAGCTCAAATGGAGACTGTGATAATACATTTTGAGTATCCACATGTGATTTGTGCACTATTACAGTAACTTCATTTGCTAACTTTTGAACCAGAATCAATCAGGCTACATCAGCTGGGATATTTTTACAGATCGGGAAGTGATGCCCCGGGGCCACAACCTTTGCAAATGAGACCAAGAAATTCTCAGGCACACTGTTTTCTGGCTTCAAAAGAATAAACAGGTTTGAGGTCTTGAATTTGATCGAGCAAGCTAATTGACTAAGGGCTAACAGTGATTTCATCCCTGAAATAACGGAGGCCTCACGATCATCATCGGACATAGTTTATAAACCTACTAGGAAAAGTCCAGAATCTCAACAGAATACCTTTGCCCTAGGCCCTGATTCCAATCCTTCCCTTACCAAACCTGCGCCACCAACTCCAGCCAAGGTTTGTCAAGATACTATTACGCTTAGAACATGTAATATTGCAGGGTATCTTTCTAAGCTCTCCAACTCAGATTGGTCTCATTTTATTTCTGGTTACGATATAATTTCCTGCAAAGAAACCTGGGCCGTGGCCCAATTCCATCTGAATGCTTCTTTATGATTTAGCTTCCCAGCTTTACCGTCTCACTCAGGCAGGGCCAAGGGTGGCCTGGTAACTATGGTAAAAGACAAATCAAACATTCAACCCAGTCAAGAGATCTGGGTTAAATCCATCAGTCTTTTGCTCAACATGCCACCCCAGTTTAGACCCAGCCATAGGCAAATCAGTCTTGACCCTGCTCCTCATGGAACAGTCCAGCCTGAACTGCCAGGCCAGGTCCTCCCTGGACCAGAAACCAGCATCCTAGGACCAGTTTCAGGTTATCACCTCTCATCAACCAGGCTAGCGTGAGTCTAGTGGCACAGTGAGCCTGGGACCCATGTCTGGGCATACCTGGCACATTTAGGGTGAGAAAGCAAAAGACACACAAATGATGGACAGCAGGCAGAACAAATCAAACATTTACTCCCAGTCAAGAGATGTGGGTTAAATCCATTGTTCTTTTGCTCACAATACCACTCCAGCCATATGCAAATCAGTCTTGACCCTGCTCCTCATGGGAACAGTCCAGCCCGAACTGACAAGCCAGGTCCTCCCTGGACTAGAAATAAGCATGCTTTTTTGCCCTAAGTGCGCCGGGTAGGCCCAGACGTGGGTCCTGGGCTCACTGTGGCACTGGATTCAAGCTAACCTGGCTGATGAGGGGCGGAGAACTGCTCACATGAAAAGATAGACTGATCCTGTCCTTCCAGCACCTTGAGTTGATAATGTACTTGATTTCTATCTCCAGTTCATATTTCTTCCTTTTGAACAAAATCTTTTTCTATTTGCACTCATATTTTGAAAATATTATTTCAAAAAATGTTAATAACAAAAACAGAACAATTGCACAAATTAACACAATATTCACAGGTGTTAATATAGCCCTCAACATGCCCACACCCAAGCTATCAAACCACTCACCAATCTTATTGAAACCCTTTACAATCTTGCCAACCCAGAAACCCACTGATTCCCATAAGTCATACTCTTCAAAAGCTTTGAATTCATGAGAAGCATCAGTTATGTTAGAAACATATGCCCTTATAAGATTACTGTTATCTTGGATGAAGGCGCACCTGTCTCTCTCACCTTCAAAACTGTGCAAACACCACCTTCCTTTGCGAGAAAGCTATCATGCGCTAGGCGGTTTTGTATAATTATCGCACTCAAAGTGATTGATTCATTATTTATTTATTCGTGCTAATGCACTGGCAGTGTTAGAAGCAAGAGATCCACAAGCGTAGATAATCTTCTAATTTTCACATTAATCATAACCCCTAATACATCTAGCACAATTTGACCAATATCATAATTCACTCTCTTAAAACCAACAGTATCACCCATCTCAGTGACATGGAAACCCTAGGAACACCAAAGCAAAATTGCAGGAACCAACCCAATTTTGGGGTAGAATAAAAATGGCAGTCTTACCACACACAAAATAAATTCCTTTAAGTAAATGTTATTCAGCAACTAGACTAACAACATAACTTCTTTCCCACTCATGTTTTTCTACAAACTTTATTGACCTAACTCCTGTAGGTTCAAGACACACCATACATAATTCACCCTTTGTTTCATGCTCCAGTCCTAACCTTGGATGAAAATTTGAAGTCCTAAATTCTTCTTCAACTTTAATCAGTTCTCTAATTTCATTTCATCCTTCCAATCTCTCAAAATGTTTACTCCCCATTTGTTATATAATTTAATAAGCTCTTGATCTTTTTTACTCAACCTACATACATACTCCTCTTTTGTAGTTTTAATATTCAAATTAGTTTGTGCAACTGTATTCCAATATTTGCTATAAGTTACTGGGCACCCAGGAGCTCCAGAAAGAGCAAGGTTTTCCAGTAAAGCGTTTGAATCCGAATCACTGACAAAATATCGAAGGTCAGAATATCGACCCACAGAAATATCGACGCAAGAATATCGAAGTCAAGAATATCAACATCATATCTACATTATGGTAAGTACAAAAATATCGGAAAAAAAATATTGGTCAAAAATATCGTTAAAAATATCGCTTTTTTTTTAAAGTTAAAAAAATAATGTAAAATAAAGTAAATAATACATATAATTAAAATAAACATAGTTAAGAATATTTTAAAATGTTTAAAATTATGAGTAATATAAATGTAATGTAAAAATAGATTAAACATAAACATATAATATATAATATATATACTTACATTCTAATAATTTTTAATAATTATTTTAATAACTTATAATTTAAAAAAATATCATATAATATTATAAATACATCTATACACATAAAACAATAATATAAATAAAAATTAAATAAATATATATAACAAATTAAAAAAATTAAAATTATTTTTAATCTTTTAAAAATTAATTATATACTACATTAACTAAAATAATACAAAAAATATTAGATAGCGGAGGTAATAAAATTACTATTCCTACTCCAAACAGTGCAACATTAGAGAAAATGTTGGATAGCGTAGGGGTAAAAATTACTATTCCCACCCCAGTGAGTGCAACAGTCGGGAAAGTGTTGGATAGCGTAGGGGTAAAAATTACTATTCCCACTCCAGTGAGTGCAAGATTTATCAAGCAAAATGTATCTCTAAGGTTAGGTATGGGAGCGAGATATGGGGTCATATTGAACTTGAGGCCGTGCAGAGTGCCGAGAACTCATTCTTGCGAAAGGTCCTCTCTGTTCCGCAATGTACCCCATCCTATGTTGTACACGAGGAACTGGGGTTGCCTTTCCTTGCTGATGACCTAGCCTTCCTCCCTCTGTCCTTGTGGCTTAAAATTTGGTCTAAGCAGGAGAATTCACTTAGCAAAGACATCATACGTGACTGTCTCTCACTCGACCATTCCTCGCACATCCGCTGGCTCCAGTATATAAGCATTGGCCTTACCAGGCTTGGAAGAGCTGACCTTTATACAAACCCAATGGGTATCTGCAAAAGGGACCTTGCCTGGGTCAAGGAGGGTTTTTTAAGAAATCATTGTAATGGACTGCATTCATGGTCAAACTTACGAAAACTTTGGAAAACCTTTATAAAGTTGTAAACTGCTACTCTAGCCCACTTTGGGCAACCAACTCTGGCAGGAAGCAAGTCAGAGAGGCCAAAGAGGCTTCGTTGGACAACTACTTCACAGTCAAAACAGACTCCAATCCAGTTCCAGGCTCTGTGTGTGATACGCAATACACTTTACTGCACTGGTCCTAATTAGGTGTGGGCGGAACTCACTGAGGGGGATATTCACAAGAACGGGCGATAAATATCACCAACCTAGGCTAACGCAATTTCACATAACGCTGTCCATCGCGGGAAACTAACGCCGCGTTAACAGCGTATTCTCAACACGCCGGCAACAGGCGTTAGTGTCCCGATAACGTGTCAAATGTCCGTGATAAAATTACCGGGACGCCGATAAAAAAGGAAACCCGAACGTGAAAAAAGTGGCGATGGGCCCAACAGCCATAAAAACATCAGCGATAAGCAGCGCCAGGCCTGCAATTCCCACGTCAGGCGGGAAAAATCACCATAAAAGCTGCAAAAAGAAAAAGAGAAATCAAAACCCAAACAACTGAGAAGCACCATGGAGGACGCTGGAGCAACTACAGAGCCCAACCAGAATCCCACAAACCCCCCGGAGGACCAGCCAGGGACCTCGGGGAAGGAGAAGGGCAAGGAGAAGAAGAAGAGGAACCCGTGATTCAGTCCGCAGGAAAACAAGATCCTGATTACGGAGGTGACAGAACACCACTAACAACTGCTCATCACCTCCACTGTGTCATAGGCAACCAAAAATGCAATATGGCAGTCCATCTTGGCCAAGGTGAATGCAGTCGGAGTGAAGAGTAGGGAAGTGGACGACTGCAAAACCAAGCAGATACCCGCTAACAACCGGAAAGCAGCAATGCAGACTGGAGGTGGGAGTCCAGCGCCACAGCAGGAGCTGGATGAGATGGAGTAAATGGTGTCCACAGTCATCAGTGGGGAGACGGTGGCAGGAGTTGGGGGACCAGACACTGCACAACATGACCTGACCCAACAGCAACAAGGTGAGTAATGACCAGGGACTGGGGGGACGGTGGGAGATGGGCACAACGGCACACATGCACAACTAAGTATATCACAGTGCACACCCACAATGACTATGGATCATGTCCCTGATCTCCCTGGCATACTGCAGCACACATAGAAACAGCAAGTAGGCCCCTGTCGACAATGTCCCCAGAGGGGGCCCCCCCACACATCACCAATCTCACAACAAACCCCTGCATGTGCAAACCCATGCACATGCACAAGGCTGGCCCTCCACGGGGCAACAATGTAAAGTGGGGTATGCATGGCCATGTACTGGTCCAGCTTCCACACCCCACCGAATGTGACCAAAACATTCTAATTCACACAGATGTGTCATGTCTATTAGCAAGCAAGTATGAAACATGGATGAATGTAGGGGCAGTGATACCAGAAAAAGGTACACCCTGGGAACTGATATCAATGCGCATGTCTGACCGTGACCCAGACAGGCAGTAAGATGACTGGGAATGTGTGAACTACCTGTGGCCTCAGTGCTCCTAAACAACAATCTCGCAATTCCCCAACTTAGCCCCACGTCAATGTAGGAAATAGGGCTGTGTGTAAAAATGCCTAAGTCAAAGTTATGTGAATGCCACAGCCCGGAGCAATGATTTGTTTGAGTGTGCAGTGGTTGGACTCCTGGGATGGTCTGTGCGTAAGTGTGAAGGTCATTCCATGCAAGAGAACTGCGAGCAAGGATCTCTGTGTGTGGGGTGTGTATACGTTGGTCCCTGGTTATCGCTGTGCGTAGTGTGGGAGTCGACATCAGCTGCCATGGTATCTCTCAGGGGGAGCCGGGCGCATGCAATTCCAAGGTCGGAGGTGCAGATGTGCTACCGCCTCCAGAACAGACAAAGGAGCTTTCCTCCCTAATGTTAGTTTGTCATCTGCTTGCATTCTGGAAGAGTGATGTGGTTTGGGGGGGATGTCACAGCTTCGCCTTCCGGCACGGTATTCCTGCTGCCCATTCAGCTGGTGTGCATCTCCCATGTTGCTGAGTTGTTCACTGTGCCCCCATCCCCCTTACGTCCATGTTGCTCATGTTGTGGGACTTGAGTCACAGGGTGCATCTCTGCATCAGGGCGGTTCATATCTGACCCCGAATGACACCCTGTTGTCTTATTTGAAACACCAATGACAGCCTTCATGTCATGTATGTGTACACATGTGATACGCTGATGAGTGGGATTACGTACTACATTTGACACCCTGAAATGGCATTCCGAATACGTGACACCCTGAACAGCCTCTCTGTACAGAGGTGGCATACCCACCATGTATTTGCTATTTGAGAGATTGTTAGCACTTAATGTTGCACTTACACTTGTTAGAGTGATGTGCTAATGCAGAGGACTGACATGCACACAGGGAATGTGTGCTGCAATGAGTTATTTGCCCATGCTGTTCATGTGGTCATTTTGTACTGTTCCATGATTGCTAAGGACTGTCACAATGGGACGTGCTCATGCGAAGAAATTGTCAATGATTGTGTTCCTTCGGGCTATTCCTGCTGCAGCTGCAGTGGTGTATGGTCCACCTGCCTCATCTTCCTCTTCATCGTCCGGTGCGAATCACTGACAGAATATCGACGTCAAAAATATCGACGTCAAAATTATCGGAGCCGAAATATCCATGTCAAGAATATCGAAGTCCTATCTACATTATGGTAAGTACAAAAATATCGAAAAAAAATATTGTCAAAAATATCGTTGTTAAAAATATAATTTTTTTTTAAGGTTAAAAAATAATGTAAAATAAAGTAAATGATACATATATTTAAAATAAACATAGTTAAAAATATGTTTAAAATTATAAGTAATACATATAATGTAAAAAAATTAAACATATACATATAAATATAATATATATACTTACTTAATAATATTTACAATTAATTATTGTAATAACTTATAAATTGTTAAAAAACATTTTATAAATTCTAAATACATACATACACATACAACAATAATATAAATAAAAATATAAAAAAATATATATAACAAATTAAAAAATAAATTGTTAAATAAATTATCCACTACATTAACTAAAACAGTAAATATTGGATAGCGTAGGGGTAAAAATTAATATTCCCACTCCAGAGAGTGCAAAAATAGGGAAATTGTTGGATAGCGTAGGGGTAAAAATTACTATTCCAACTCCAGAGAGTGCAACAGTAGGGAAAGTGTTGGATAGCGTAGAGGTTAAAATTACTAGTCCAACTCCAGAGAGTGCAACAGTAGGGAAAGTGTTGGATAGCGTAGAGGTTAAAATTACTATTCCAACTCCAAGGAGTGCAACAGTAGGGAAAGTGTTGGATAGCGTAGGGGTTAAAATTACTATTCCAACTCCAGAGAGTGCAACAGTAGGGAAAGTGTTGGATAGCATTGGGAGTAAAAATTACTATTCCAACTCCAGAGAGTGCAACAGTAGGGAAAGTGTTGGATAGCGTAGGGAGTAAAAATTACTATTCCAACTCCAGAGAGTGCAACAGGAGGGAAAGTGTTGGATAGCGTAGAGGTTACAATTACTATTTCAACTCCAGAGAGTGCAACAGTAGGGAAAGTGTTGGATAGCGTAGGGGTAAAAATAACTTACTAATAATTAAAATAATTTTTTTAATTAAATAATAATTTAATTATTAAATAACAATACATTAATTAACAATACCAATAAATAAGTACTTAAAAATAATTACCAACTAATAATTAATTAACAATTAAATAGATGATAAATACAATTAAATAATAATTATTAACAATTAATTACGAAATAATAATATAAAAAATAATTAATTTTCAATACCCAAAAACAATAATTATAAAAACAAATCTAGCAATTAATAATTAATTAACAATAAATTATTGATAAATACCAATAAATAATAATCAATGACAATTAATTACCAATTATTAATTAATGAACAAATTAATTTCCAAAACATAAAAATATATATTATTAAAAAGTTATTAATAATTAATAATTAATTAACAATAAATTAATTAATACTAAACAATAAAATAAATAATCACTTAATTACAATTAAATTACTTCCCACCCTATTGCCCTATAAACTCACAACACAATAATAAATTAATACACTTAATATAATTACCAAATAATGAATTAATAAAAATTAATTACCAATTAATACAAATTAATTACCAATTAATAATTATTTAACATAAAATTAATTATCAATACCAATAAATAAAAATAAATAATTACTTAATTACAATTAAATTACTTCCCACCCTATTGCCCTATAAACTCACAACACACTTCAATAATAAATGAATACACTTAATATAATTACCAATTAATCAATAAATAAAAATTAATTACCAATTAATAAAAAATAATTACCAATTAATAATTAATTAACATAAAATTATTTATTAATACCAATAAATAAATATAAATAATTACTTCATTACAATTAAATTACTTCCCACCCTATTCCCCTGTAAACCCACAACCCGCTACAGAACTAAAACGCAAAATTTACTTACAAATAATGACTAATTCCTAAAATGTTAAAATTAATTTAATATAATTAAATTACTTCCCACCCTATTCCCCTATAAACCCACAACCCGCTACGGTACTAAAACGCATAATTCACTTTAAAAAAAAATTACTAACTTCTAAAAAAATTAATACATATATTCTAAAACTAGTACAATAATTAACAAAAAATATAAACACAAACATATAAAATACATAATAAAATACATAACACTAATATCGATATTAGTAACATCAATATTTTTGCTATCGATATTACTAACTTCGATATTAACAAAAACAATATTTCTTACCTTCAGGTCGATATTCTGGTCGTCGATATTCTTGACTTGGATATTGTGTCCCTACGATATTTCAAACTCGATATTATTGTAGGTCGAAATTAAAAACTCGATATTTAGACTGTTTACCGTCCGGTGCATCTGGCACTTGGATCCATGGGGCATTGCTGCGTACACATATGTTGTGCAATACACAACATTCAATGATCATCTTGCACACTATTTCTGGGCTGTGATGTCCAGGCACCTGAAACGTGACTTAAACACGCCAAACATGTGCTCAACAATGCCCCTGGTGCGTTTGTGGGCCACATTGTACTGCCTCTGGAGCGGGGTGTTCAGGGCTCGGAGGGGTGTCATCATCCACTGGCAGAGTGCACATCCTCGATCACCTGTGAGAGGTAAGTGAAATCAGTGTAAACTGGTGGTTCTGCATGCTGTGTTGGCAGACTCACAAGTTTTGTGGTGTGTGATTTGTGTGACTTTGGGATTCATGTTTGCCATGTATTGCTTCTGGCAAATGTGCGGGGACAATGTGTGTTACGTAGCCTCACAGCTGCTCCTCCCTCCCCCCGGGCCTATTTACTTGTGTGCGCTGCGCGGTTGCATCACTTACACTCCTACGGCACACCTTTGACATGCCTGTCTGCACATGTCCGCAAGCCTGACAACAACGCTGTAATGTTGGCCGTTGAAGGTGGGCGGCCACGTGTGTGAAGGCCTTGGTAAGGATAGGGCAGACACAGATGTGGAGTTCAGACCTGGCTGAACTCGCGCTGCGGTTGGGGCTAGGCCTTTGGCTCATGCTGCGTCAATGAAGGTACACACACAACAGTTGGCATGTATGAGCCAAGACCCCGAGCGCTCCCTCATTTTTTCATTCGGGCGAGCCCGCCCTCCGGGAGCATGCTACTGTCATGTCATGTCATGTGGGTAACACGATCAAGCATGAAACGCTTTGGGTACGAGTGGCGGCTCTCATAGAGGGCTTGCCACTTACACATGTAATACATACACTTGGCCATCAGCGCGTGGGACCCCATGCTGTAGGCAACAATCTGGCTGACGAGGCAGCCAGAAATGCAGTAGCCACTTGTTCAGTAGCAGCAGTCACAAGGTCTGTGACAAAAGTCGATACCGACACACTGGCAGCCGTAGCGGCTACCAGAGACTGGACGTAATACCCACAGGGCTTTCCGTCCAAATATGAATACCAATTGTCCCCGGAACAAGTCCCGACAGTAACAATTCCTTCCGTTGGGGATCCGCTGATTCCCAACGAGGACCGCAGACATGCGTTGATCACAGCTGCACATGAGGGCATGGCTTCGGCGCATGCCGGTGTATCGGCAACGGTGTCCCTCTTGCAGCAATGTCCTGTTTCCGCCCCCGCATGGCATTGCTGATAGCTCTCTGTGGCCTTCTGTTCCCACTATGAAAGCAAGCGTCAACAAATTAAGGAGGCTCAAAGCACTGTTATTCCAACATGAGGTCGCCTTGACCTCGGCCCGTGAAACATTCGAGCTACAGGTGGCTCGGACATCAAGAGAAATACAACCCCAATTAAATAGCAATCTCCCCCTACATTTTGGGGAGTTGATACACCAATTATTCAATGTATCTGACAGAGGAGGCCTTGCACCTTTTTTTAAATTGTTGGGCTCAGGTCTTGTGTCCTCGTTTCGAAGGATGTTTGGTGTAATTCCGGCTTTTACACATTCCATTCTTTTCCAGCGCTTTTGGCTGGGTTGCCGTTGATCCTGTTGCTCACTGGTGCTGTCCTGGTACTTGTATTACTACTTCATAATGGCTGACCCTCATGTAGTACTCGATCATCCGGTCCAGCTGGAGCTGTACCGTAGCCGATTGCAGGAATTCCTTGGTTGCCTGCCTATGGCTGTTGTGGGTGCTGCCTACAATGTGACTTACAGATACGCATACTTCACATGCGTTCATCCAGTTTTTTGGTGCGCGACTGTCCTTTCTCCTGGGCTTTGGATTTGTGCCTCTCAAACGCCATACGGCTTTGCCCTGATTATGACCTGTTGCTGTGGCCCCTATTGCGTCATGATCAAATATGTGCAACTGGTACCCGCATGCTGATGGCGGCCATGAATGGAGTGCTGGCACAATGGGACATCTGTGAAGGGGCGTTGCGCCTGCTGCACCACAGCTACATTGAGTGCGATACAGGATGTCCGACCATGCTTTTTGAGGCTATGGATTATGATGAGAACGTATGCTCCTTCGAGTTGTTGAATTGGGTGTTGTCCCTCCTTGTCTTTGAGGAGGGGGACCATCTTTTGGAACACCTTGCCTTCCAAGGTGCAACGGATCTCATATGATTCCGATGATTAATGTTCAACAAGACATTTTTATTTTTTTCTTCTCGTATTTTGCCACTAATCAACCTTATTCTGATTTTGATTTTATTGAACTTAGCCCCTGCTATGCTCAGTGCTTTGACTCTGCTTGCGACTTGGACCTTGTTTTTACTATTCTTCTGCAACCTGGCCAGCGGGAGGGTCTCATGTGGCTTTAAGGGACCCCGTTGACATCTTTAGGTTAGAATGGGTCCGGAGGCCATAATGCTGCTTTTGCACATGACACTACAGGTTTATTAATGCAAGGATGTTTTCGCTGGTCACCTGCGACCCACTGGCTGCGCTGGTTCCCTGCTTGTTCCTGGAGTTTAGTCTGTGCATCATGAGCAAGGTCAAACAACACCGTCCCTTGTTATTTTGATCTGGTCAGGCCCTGGCACGTTGACAAAACATACCCTGCAGCTGCTGTTTGTGGGAAACACTCCTTTTTCTTGATATTAGGAGAATGCATGTTACACGCAGACATATTTGAGGAGTGACTTTTCAGGAATGAAGAGCTGTATGGAGCTGTGATGTAGAGACACGATCTATGTCTTAGAGGTATGGGGTCTGCTATACAAACCCAGGGATCTTCTATGTTGTCATCTTGGTTTTCCCGTCCATGGGGAGGGAGTGTACGTTTAATAGTCCTGTCTCCAGGATCAATATACACTGATTTCTCCAATTATTTTGTATGGACTTGCTACAATGCTGACAATGTATGTATTATGCATTCTAATTTTAGTAGTGGCTCGTATGCTGCATTTCAGAGCACGTTAGTTGGAATAAACATTTTGGACTGACTCAGTGGCTCTGTCAATCTCTTGTTGTGGATGAGTACAAGAGTCTGAGCGATAGGGAATGACCTGTTACCACGATCCCTGAGTGATTAGGGGAGTGTTGTGTTCCGGGTAGTCTAAACGCCAGTTTCTCAATCTGTGTATAGGAGGGCAGGTGGGACACCATAGCTAGACGGTCGTGGGCTCGTGGGTACTAAGGCTGTAGGAGGCGTAGGCCCTATATACACGAGTCCCGCATTGCTGTGCATAGTTCTGTGTATGTGCAGACTCCCTACAACACTACGTTGCAACATTGTCGATTGAGGGCGGGGTAGCGCCGATACCACAACAGAGACACACGCCATAGTTACTTTGGTGGCCATCCCGGAAGTGGACCATGCCCAGAGCCCCGGGCTGTTTATTCACACTCCTGAACTGGACTGGCGTACACTGGCCAAGCCCACTACGCTTACGCTTACAGGGGGGGTGTTAGACCTGGCATCCTTGGCGTGGGTCTCCCTTCCATTGTTTGATGATGCCTCCAATGTTATTGATCTGATTTTGCTGGTGTTAGATGCTTTGGGCACTGTGCCACTGCTATTCAGTGCCACAGTGCAAGTGCTCCCTATGATAAATTGTGTTATGTATTAGTGACTCCCTGATTGGATGATTGGTTTACTTGTCAGTCCCTAGTACAGTGCACTGAGTGTGCCCAGGGCTTGTAAATCCAATGCTGCTGGTGGGCTTGCAGCACTGGTTGTGCCACCCACAGAAGCAGCCTGTAAAAGTGTGTCTAAGGCCTGCCATTGCAGAGCCTGTGTGCAGTCTGGTACTGCCATGCTGACTGGGCAAGTGCACCCACTTGCCAGTCCCTAAACCTTCCCTTTTCTTCATGTCAGACACCCCTATGGTAGGCCCAAGGGCAGGGTGCATTGTAAGTATAAGGTAGGACATGCCCTGGTGTGTGTGGCATGTCCTAATAGTGAATTACAGCCATTTTCGTGTTTCACTATTGCAAGGCTACCTGTTCTCCATAGGCCAGAATGGGCAGTTTTGATTATTACAACTTATAATCCTAACTGACCCAGGGAACATGGTAGAAAAACGAATTTAGTATGCCTGAACTCAGAATGATAAAATACATCTTTTAGTGAAGTTGGTTTTAACATTCTGGGGCCGATTCCGATCTCGGTCGGTAGGGCTCCGAATCGGATTTGGCTTAAACGGATCCGATTCGGAGCCCTATTTCCCGACAGATTCGTACGCGCATCCGGGCGAGCGAGTATGATGCGAAATCGCCGACCGACTCGTCCGGGCATCCCGACTGCTCCGACCGACTCGTTCCCGGGTCTAACCGCACCGACCAACTCGCTCGGACTCGACACGCACCGTGCAATGGAGACGTTCCCCGGCCGGGTGAGTACGATGCGCGCCGCGAGCAGTCCGACCGAGCCGCGCACTCCGGCTCCAGAGAGCAGTCGGAGCCGTACTTTGGGGGTCCGTGTCGGACTCCCCTGTACGCGTAGCCACGTGAGTGTACGGCGCGAGTCGCTTCGCTGCGTACACGCTGTAGGGGGCACCCTTGTCCGCCTTGCACCCATTAAGTCAATGGGAGCCCGCGTACGCGTTGTACGACAGGCTCCCATTGACTTCAATGGGAGTCCGACCGAATCGAGTCCGATGGCATACGTGCGCATCGTACTTGTTCGGTCGGGCTGCAGAGTCCCGATTCGGTCGGAAATCTCTCCGGGTCCGGCTCGGTCGGAGAGATTTCCGGCTCGGATCGGAATCGGCCCCTCTGTGTTTGAAAATACCACTTTTAGAAAGTAGGTATTTTCTTGCCTAATCCTTCCAAGCCTGCCTCTGCTAGGTTGTGTATTCATTGTCCGGGTTTGTGAGTGACAGGGGCTGGGGAAATTCCAGGAGACAGGGTGAGGCGCCTAGGGCTGAATAGAGAGATCTGCATCCAGAGTGGAAGGAGGAGTTGCACCTGGGTCTGAATAGGGCTGTGCCTGCCTTCCACAATGCTGGCTCCACCTCCTGCCGGGCGGCTGAGCACTCTGCCCCACATTCTGAAAGGAAAGAAGGAATCTTGTAAACAAAGTGCTCCAGGACTGACCAGAACTGGTTTTGGACTAGGCAAAGGCCTCTCTGCCTTCAGAGAACAAAGAAAAACTGTGTATAAAAAGGGGACCCAGACCCCTAGGAAATTAGATCACTTTGGGAAACAAGAAGAAACCTTTGCTGAGGAGAGGAACCAGAAGAAACTGAGGAGAGACTATCCCTAAGCTGAAGTGCTGCTTGGGGGATTGGCCTGCAGTGGTTGCCTGACTGCCAAAGAAAGGAGAAAGGACTTTGTGTGCACTTTTATTCAACTTGTGAAGGATCTCCAAGGGCTTGAGAAAAGAGCTTGCCTCCTGCTGAAGTTTCAGGGACAACAGACTTCAACCCCCAGCTCCCCAAGAGTTCTTTGGAAGTGCCTGCTGCTGTTTTGGGCCTTCTGAGGGACTGCGTGTCGCAAGGAGCTGGAAGCGCGACTCAAGAGGGAGAAGCGTATCGCCGTCGCAGCCGCTGCCGTCGCATCACGGAGATGACGCCGCTGTAGCTGTCGCATTGCACCGCATCTCAAGAAACGTCCCGCAACCCCAAAGAAGCGCGTCGCCGTCGCAGCCGCTGCCGTCGCATCGTGGATGTCGCCGCTGTAGCTGTCGCATTGCACTGCATCAAGAGAAGCATCTCGCAACGAGGAAGAAGCGTGTCACCGTCGCAGCCGCTGCCGTCGCATCGTAGATGTCGCCGCTGTAGCTGTCGCATTGCACCGCATCAAGAGAAGCGCCTCGCATCCACGGAGAAGCGTGCCACCGTCGGAGCTGCTGCCGTCGCATCGCGGAACAAGGGTGTCGCCGCTGCAGTTGTCGCATCGAGCGGAAGCGTCTCGCAACGTCGGAGAAGAGTGTCGCCGCCAAAGTCGCTGTCGTCGCATCACGGAACAAGAGTGTCACCGTTGCAGCTGACGCATCGAGTCGAGACTTCTCGCAACATTGGAGAAGCGTGCCGCATCAGGAAGAACTTGACGTCTTTATTTCTTTGCACCGCATCTTTGCCGCATCTCCATCTCTGCAACACTTTCGTTGTAGAAGCGTGACGCATCGTAAGGTACATTGACTCAAAGTGTCGCATTTTAAGATCTGAAAAGAACTAAGCTAAACCTACCATTTTAAGTACAGTATTGTGGATTTTTGTCGTTTATGGTCTTGTGTTAAATCTATATAAAGAATACTTATTTTTGATATAAAACTTGTGTGGTGTCCATCTGTAGTGTTGTCACTTGATTACTGTATGTGTTCACAAATGCTTTACACACTGCCTCTGAGATAAGCCTGTCTGCTCGTGCCAAGCTACCAAGGGGGTGAGCAGGGGTTATTTTAGGAGTGTACCCCCTTACCCTGACTAGAGGCGAGGGTCCCTATTTGTCACAAGTACCTACCTGTGCCAACTAGAGACCCCCAAATCTAACATTGGTGGTCAGCGGTGAGGATTCTGGACTTGCATTTGTGACTCATGTACAGTGATTGGTGAAAACTACTAGTGAGTGCAGACCAAAACCCGACCACATACTTTTGGAAGATCTCTTTTTTCTGGGATTTTCTATTTTTGCCAAGTTTAACCATCATGAAAGCAGCATCCATAGCATCTGTTGATTTTGATTGGGAAGAGGAGAAACTAAAATGCTACAATGTGAAGCAGCTGAAGCACTTCTGCAAAAAATGTAATGTTGTAATTACCGGGCTCACCAAGAGGGATGAGTTCTACAAGGCGCTGAGGGCCTGGGTAGAAGCAAGGAAAACCCCTGAGAATGAGGAAGGGGATGATAATGCAGATGTGCAGCTGGAAGGGCCATTGGGTCCAGGGGAAAGGAGAGCACCTTCCCCAGCAGGTAGCAGTGTTTCTGCCAAAGGTCTGTCCACCGAAGAGCTGGAGGACAGGGAGAGAAGTAGGATGCATGAGTTGGAGCTGGCCAAAATGAATGGGCAATTGGAGATTAGGAAAATGGCCCTGGAAGAAAAGAGGATGCAGCTTGAGCATGAGAAAAGTTTGAGGAGTTGGATTTGAAAGCTAGGAGCTTAGAGATTACTCCCTCTGGTGGCAGCACACCGTCAATGCCTGTTGAATCTAGGGTGTATATTCCTAAGGATGTGGTCAGAGAGTTTTATAAGAACGATGACATTGGGCAGTGGTTCAAGGCCTATGAGGTAGCCATGTCTTCCCACCGGGTCCCCGAGAAGGATTGGGGAGCGGGGTTGTGGGGGCGGTTCCTTAGTGAGGGGCGGGATACACTGTTAGACTTACCTTCTGATGTCCATAATTCTTATAGCCACATGAAAGATGCATTGATGTCCAGGTATGGTTTGACTCCTGAATTGTATAGACAGAGGTTCAGGGGTTGCAAAAAGATAGAGGGCAGTACCTGGGTGGAATATGTCACTTTTTCTGCAGAGCATTGGATGGTTGGGTGAAGGGTAGCAAAGTTGATGATTTTCAGGGGCTCCTTGATTTAATTGCATGGGAGCACTTGTCAAGTAATTGTTTTCCAGAGCTACGCCAGCACCTGATTGATAGCAGGCTGACTATCCCTAGGAAGCTTTCTGAGGAGGCGGACCGCTGGGTGAGCACCCGGGTCCACAAGGGTCACGTGGGAGATTCAGCCAGGAGTGGGCAGGGTCCCCAGCAGAAGAGTGGGGGGGACAAGGGTAAACAGAGGGAGTTCCAAAGAAGGCCCCAAAGTAGTCCCCAAGGGAAACAAGGGAAAGGTTCCCAGCCTCCCCCCCAGAAACCATCAGGGGCCCCGACAGGTCCACCTGTTCAAGGGGGACACCTGAAATGCTACAAATGTGGGGACCTGGGTCATAAGGCGAATGATCCCAGGTGCCGCCAGTTTGGAAAGACCGCACCCCCTGGTGCAGCCCCCCGGCAGATGGCTAGTGTAGCCCTGGGTGAGGAGATGGGTGCCCAAGATGGGTGGGGTCCCGCAGAGATGTCCCTTGTCTCATTAGGAGACTGTGAGGTGGTCCCCAGGACCCAGCTGCCCGATAACACTAAGAAATACAGGCAGTGGGTGACCATCAATGGCCATAGGGTGGAGGCTCTTAGAGATACAGGAGCCAGTGTGACAGCTGTCAAGTGTCACCTGGTGTCTCAAGAGCAGGTTGTCCCCAATGCATTCTATCCAGTTGTTGCCGCTGACAACACAGAGAGTCACTGCAAGGTGGCTCAGGTTCCCTTTGAGTGGGGGGTCTCTGGTACTCTTCAGGTAGCTGTGAGGCCCGCCATGCCTGTTGACTGTTTGTTAGGGAACGACTTGGAGAGCTCACCTTGGGCGAAGGTGGAGCGAAGTGCTCATTTGGAAATGTTGGGTTTGCCTGACTGGGCGTGTGTGACCACCCGGTCCATGGCAGCAAGTAAAGGTGCTCAAGAGGACATGGAGCCTGAGAGAGAGGCCCAGGTACCTGCCGTCACGAGAAGAGGCAGGGGGTGCGGGAAACCGGCCCGAAGTTCCCACGGTCCAGGAGGAGGCAGACCTTGAGGGGGATGCCCTGGAGCCTACAGGGGAACAGGTAGCTGAACTGGGGGACCTGCCTGAGCTGACCCATTGGCAGCAGGAAGGAGGACCCTCCAGGGAAGAATTCTGCAAGGAGCAGAAAGAATGCCCTTCTCTTGTGGGTCTGCGGCAACAGGCTGCAGACCAGGCAGCAGGTGATCAGTCTGGGTCACATTGGATTTACTGGGAGAATGATCTCCTGTATACTGAGCCTAAGGTTGCTGAGCCTGGGTCAGCCCGTGTGCTGGTGGTACCCCAGCACTTCAGAGCCTTCCTACTGGGTCTGGCTCATGATGTTCCATTGGCAGGACATTTGGGGCAGGACAAGACCTTTGAGAGGCTTGTCACCCACTTTTATTGGCCCCAAATGCGCAGGAGTTCAGACACTCACTGCAGGACATGTCAGACTTGCCAGGCAAGTGGAAAGAGTGGGAGGAAGCAAAAGCTCCTCTCCAGCCATTCCCTGTAGTCAGCACCCCCTTTGAACGGGTGAGTATTGACATTGTGGGGCCACTGGACCCCAAGACAGCCATGGGCAACAGGTTCATCCTGGTCTTGGTGGACCATGCCACCCGGTACCCGGAAGCCATACCTCTGAGGACAGTGACGGCCCCCGTGGTGGGACGAGCACTGATGGGAATTTTCTCCAGAGTGGGATTCCCTCGCGAGGTAGTGTCTGACCGGGGGACCAACTTCATTTCCAAATATATGAAGTTCCTGTTGCAGGAGTGTGGGGTAACCTACAAGTTAACCACTCCTTACCACCCCCAAGGAAATGGGTTGGTTGAAAGGTTCAACGAACCCTCAAAGGCATGATTATGGGTCTTGAGGAACCTATGAGGCGTAAGTGGGACGTCCTCTTACCATGCCTGCTCTTTGCTTACCGTGAGGTGCCACAGAAATCTCTAGGGTTCAGTCCCTTTGAGCTTCTCTATGGACACCCAGTGAGAGGACCTCTAAGTTTGGTCAAAGAAGGCTGGGAGCAATCTCCCAGAAAACCTCCCCAGGATGTATACAGTTACATGCTGGCCTTTAGGAACCAAACTAGGCGTTTCAGGCAACTCGCTGAGGCGAATCTGGAAGCCAGCCAGGAGGAGATGAAGCGGTGGTACGACCAGAATGCCACTCTGGTAGAGCTTCAGCCTGGCCAGAAAGTATGGGTCATGGCCCCAGTGGAGCCCTGCGCGCTCCAGGATAAGTGGACCGGACCCTTTGAGGTTGTAGATCGCGAAAGTCCGGTTACCTACTTGGTGGACTTGCGGTCTCCCAGGAACTCCTTGAGGGTCTTGCATGTCAACCGCCTGAAGCCCCACTTGGAGAGGTCCCAAGTGGGCATGCTCTTAGCGACAGATGCTGGGTTGGAGGAGGATACCGAGCCTCTTCCTGACCTCCTGTCAACGACAGAGCAAGATGGGTCAGTGGATGGTTTCAACCTCTCTTCCACTTTGACCCCTGAGCTACAGAATGACTGCCGCCAGTTGCTGGGACAGTTTTCTGATCTGTGTTCCCTGGTTCCCGGTGTCACAGATTGGTGCATCCATGATGTGGACACTGGGGACAGTACACCTGTGAAGCATAAAACTTACAGGGTGACTGACAGGATGAGAGCTTGCATCAAGGAGGAGGTCTCCAAAATGCTTGCGTTAGGGGTGATTGAGTCCTCTAACAGTCCTTGGGCCAGCCCAGTGGTCTTGGTCCCAAAGGCTGCCGCACAGGTGCCACACCAGAACTCCGGTTCTGTGTGGACTACCGAGAGCTCAATTCAGTCACCAGGACTGACGTGCACCCCATCCCCAGAGCTGATGAGCTCAAAGATCGGCTAGGGGCTGCCCGGTACCTCAGCACGTTTGACTTGACGTCTGGGTACTGGCAGATCGCCTTGACTGATGGGGCAAGAGAGAGGTCAGCATTCTCCACACCAGATGGGCACTACCAGTTCCGGGTGATGCCCTTTGGGATGAAGAATGCCGCTGCCACCTTCCAGAGGTTGGTCAACCAGGTGTTGGCTGGACTGGACTCGTTCAGTGCCGCCTACCCGGATGACATTGCGGTGTTCAGCGCCAGTTGGGAAGAACATCTGCGCCACCTCTGGGAAGTGTTGATGGTGCTGCGGAGGGCAGGCTTCACGATCAAGGCGAGTAAGTGCCAGATCGGGCAGTGTTCCGTGGTGTACTTGGGACACCAGGTTGGGAGCGGCCAGGTGATGCCCCTACAACCCAAAATTGAAACCATCCTGACTTGGGAACCCCCCAAAACCCAGACAGAGGTGAGAGCCTTTTTAGGACTCACAGGTTACTAGAGGAGGTTTGTCAAGGGGTATGGCAACATTGTTGCACCTTTGACGGCGTTGACTTCCAGGAAGCAGCCCAAGAAAGTGATTTGGACTGACACCTGTCAGAAAGCTTTTGAGGCCCTGAAAACTGCTATGTGCATGGCGCCCGTGCTCCTGGCACCCAACTTCTCCAAAGAGTTCGTAGTACAAACAGACGCCTCAGAGCATGGTGTGGGGGCTGTTCTGTCACAGATGAATGAGGAGGGCCTGGATCAACCTATAGCCTTTATCAGTAGGAGGTTACTGCCACGGGAACAGAGGTGGAGTGCTATTGAGCGTGAGGCATTTGCTGTGGTCTGGGCACTGAAGAAGCTGAGACCATACCTGTTTGGGACTCACTTCCGGGTTCAGACAGACCACAGGCCCTTCAGATGGTTGATGCAGATGAGGGGTGAGAATCCAAAGCTGTTGAGGTGGTCCATTTCCCTACAGGGGATGGATTTCACGGTGGAACACCGCCCTGGTACAGAACACGCCAATGCTGATGGTCTGTCCAGATTTTTCCGCCTTAGTGAAGAGAACTCCCATGAGGTAGGGTAGTTCTCCCCATATTTCAGCTGGAGGGGACACGTGTTAGACCTGGCATCCTTGGCGTGGGTCTCCCTTCCATTTTTTGATGATGCCTCCAATGTTATTGATCTGTTTTTGCTGGTGTTAGATGCTTTGGGCACTATGCCACTGCTATTCAGTGCCACAGTGCAAGTGCTCCCTATGATAAATTGTGTTATGTATTAGTGACTCCCTGATTGGATGATTGGTTTACTTGTCAGTCCCTAGTACAGTGCACTGAGTGTGCCCAGGGCTTGTATATCCAATGCTGCTGGTGGGCTTCCAGCACTGGTTGTGCCACCCACAGAAGCAGCCTGTAAAAGTGTGTCTAAGTCCTGCCATTGCAGAGCCTGTGTGCAGTCTGGTACTGCCATGCTGACTGGGCAATTGCACCCACTTGCCAGTCCCTAAACCTTCCCTTTTCTTCATGTCAGACACCCCTATGGTAGGCCCAAGGGCAGGGTGCATTGTAAGTATAAGGTAGGACATGCCCTGGTGTGTGTGGCATGTCCTAATAGTGAATTACAGCCATTTTCGTTTTTCACTATTGCAAGGCTACCTGTTCTCCATAGGCCAGAATGGGCAGTTTTGATTATTACACCTTATAATCCTAACTGCCCCAGAGAACATGGTAGAAAAACGAATTTAGTATGCCTGAACTCAGAATGATAAAATACATCTTTTAGTGAAGTTGGTTTTAACATTCTGTGTTTGAAAATACCACTTTTAGAAAGTAGGTATTTTCTTGCCTAAACCTTCCAAGCCTGCCTCTGCTAGGTTGTGTATTCATTGTCTGGGTTTGTGAGTGACAGGGGCTGGGGAAATTCCAGGAGACAGGGTGAGGCGGCCAGGGCTGAATAGAGAGATCTGCATCCAGAGTGGAGGGAGGAGTTGCACCTGGGTCTGAATAGGGCTGTGCCTGCCTTCCACAATGCTGGCTCCACCTCCTGCCGGGTGGCTGAGCACTCTGCCCCACATTCTGAAAGGAAAGAAGGAGTCCTGTAAACAAAGTGCTCCAGGACTGACCAGAACTGGTTTTGGACTAGGCAAAGGCCTCTCTGCCTTCAGAGAACAAAGAAAAACTGTGTATAAAAAGGGGACCCAGACCCCTAGGAAATTAGATCACTTTGGGAAACAAGAAGAAACCTTTGCTGAGGAGAGGAACCAGAAGAAACTGAGGAGAGACTATCCCTAAGCTGAAGTGCTGCTTGGCGGATTGGCCTGCAGTGGTTGCCTGATTGCCAAAGAAAGGAGAAAGGACTTTGTGTGCACTTTTATTCAACTTGTGAAGGATCTCCAAGGGCTTGAGAAAAGAGCTTGCCTCCTGCTGAAGTCTCAGGGACAACAGACTTCAACCCCCAGCTCCCCAAGAGTGCTTTGGAAGTGCCTGCTGCTGTTTTGGGCCTTCTGAGGGACTGCGTGTCGCAAGGAGCTGGAAGCGCGACTCAAGAGGGAGAAGCGTGTTTCCGTCGCAGCCGCTGCCGTCGCATCACGGAGATGACGCCGCTGTAGCTGTCGCATTGCACCACATCTCAAGAAACGTCCCGCAACCCCGAAGAAGCGTGTCGCCGTCACAGCCGCTGCCGTCGCAGTTTGGATGTCGCCGCTGTAGCTGTCGCATTGCACCGCATCAAGAGAATCATCTCGCAACGAGGAAGAAGCGTGTCGCTGTCGCAGCCGCTGCCGTCGCATCGTAGATGTCGCCACTGTAGCTGTCGCATTGCACCACATCAATAGAAGCGCCTCGCATCCACGGAGAAGCGTGACGCCGTCGGAGCTGCTGCCGTCGCATCACGGAACAAGGGTGTCGCCGCTGCAGTTGTCGCATCAAGCGACAAGAGTGTCGCCGCCAAAGCCGCTGTCATCGCATCACGGAACAAGGGTGTCGCCGCTGCAGCTGACGCATCGAGTCGAGACTTCTCGCAACATCGGAGAAGCGTGCCGCATCAGGAAGAACTTGACGTTTTTATTTCATTGCACCGGATCTTTGCCGCATCTCCATCTCTGCAACACTTTCGTTGTAGAAGCGTGACGCATCGTAAGGTACATTGACTCAAAGTGTTGCATTTTAAGATCTGAAAAGAACTAAGCTAAACCTACCATTTTAAGTACAGTATTGTGGATTTTTGTCGTTTATGGTCTTGTGTTAAATCTATAGAAAGAATACTTATTTTTGATATAAAACTTGTGTGGTGTCCATCTGTAGTGTTGTCACTTGATTACTGTATGTGTTCACAAATGCTTTACACACTGCCTCTGAGATAAGCCTGTCTGCTTGTGCCAAGCTACCAAGGGGGTGAGCAGGGGTTATTTTAGGAGTGTACCCCTTACCCTGACTAGAGGCGAGGGTCCCTATTTGTCACAAGTACCTACCTGTGCCAACTAGAGACCCCCAAATCTAACAGGGGGCGACATGGCTACATGTCCAAGGTCTTTCACACTGCCTGAGGTGACATTGTTGCGTCCACTGTCCAAAACACTACAGGCACCAGCAGTACATGTCCACATGGACATGTCTGTGCTCTGCATACTCAAGACTGTCCAGCACATCACCGCCACACTTGGCATTGTGTACATTCTCATTCATGAGTCCATTGCCTCCTTCGCACATTCTTGGTTCCCACCTCTCCCCACCTTCTGCAGTCGTGTGGCAGAGGGGCTATGCCTTTGTGGATGGTTTGTCTACATGTCGTCTGGCCCCTGTTACCACACTTACTTGTGTTGTCGTGTCTGGTAGGTTGGCATGTTTGTTGGCATGTTGTATGTGATTTTGTTACGTGTGCATTCCCACAGTTGTGAGTTGTATGATTGTGGAGTTGAGGTGTGTGGTGTGTTCCGTTGTAGCTTACCAACAAGCAGTGCATTTCCCTTGGTTCCATCCTGGAAGCGCTGGTTGATGATGGACTGTCGGAGGATGTGTGAGTCATGCACACTGCCTGGGAAGTTGGCGACTACTTTGGTGAACAGTCCCGGGTGGTCCACTTTTGCCTGCACATTGATGGGATGCGTGTGCTTTCTGTAGCGGTAATTGTGTGCAGTGTCGGCAGGGGGCACAAGTAGGACATGTGTGCAGTCAATTGCCCCCAACAGGTGCGGGAAGCCAGCTATGGCGTAGAAGACTTGCTTGGTCTCCAGCTGTTCCTGCACAGTGTGGGGGAAGTGAAGGTGCTGGGGTATCAAGCTGATGATGGCATCCAAGACAGATGTGAGGAACTTTGATAGGGCTGGCTGTGAGACTCCTCCGACTCTGGCAGTTGTTGGTTGGGAGGTACCAGAGGCCAACAAGTGCAGCACAGCCAGCAGCTCTGTCTGGTGAGGGATGTTGGTTGTCGCCTGTGTTGGTACCTTCAGCCTGTGGGCAATGTGGGTCAGGATGCGGGGGATGGTTGTCCTTTTGAGCCTGTAGTGGGCAATGACATCCTCTGGCGTTGAGTCTCTGAGGCTGGTGCGTTTTCGGAAGGTCCGCTGTCTTGTTCTGCGCTGCCTCGGTGGCAGTCCGGGGGGGTGGTCCTGGGGGTGGGGGTGGTCCTGGGGGTGGTGGCGGTGGGTGTTGTGGCCCTCTTGGGTCTCCAGGCTGCATGATTAGTGGCTCCATGGCATCTGTTGGTCTGCAGATGTGGCTCTGGTCTGGGCTCTCTTTATGCTGCAGGTTTTCGTCCTACTTAAGGCCAGAAATGAGCAGGTCTTAAATCCCTGCTGCTAACGTGCCTTATCGCCTGTTTTTGGACCGCATCGCCGATCTGGCTGGTCGTTGAGAATATCACGAAGTGGTGTTATCGTGAGTTTTTGCACGGGTACGCCTACTCTGCATATGATTAGCGTTAGTTGTAGCTGTCAGCCTTGGCGATGTTTTTGGCGGCAGCTATCGCTGGTATACTGGCGATGTGGGGAGTTTGCACCAGCTTGTGAATGGGGCGATAATTCTTTCGCCACTTTTGCTGCAATGTTTTCCGATGTTGGCATTTGGCATGCATCTTGCTGTTGTGTTGATAAAAGGAACGCACTTAAGAAGGAAGACCAGTGGGAGGTCACTAAGAGGTGCAGAAGAGAAGCCCACTAAAATACTACAGGGGTTATTTATGAGAGCCTAGCGTCCCTTTTGCACCACGTAAAGTGGTAAATGCAAGTCACAGGTCTCTGATTCAGATTTATGAAGCCATGCAAAGCTACCTTGCATGTCTTTGAGTGACCTCATTAATCTTGAGCATGGCGACGCAGCGCAAATCGCTGCGTTACCTTACTCTGCGCTCGGGAGGCGTTCAATGGGCTTTGCTGTGGGTGTTTCCATGCAACATCCATGGATTTTGACGCTGCTCCAGATTTACAGAATCATGCAATCCTGGGGAAGTGCCAAATTCTTACGCCTCCCGAGGTGAGGCGTAATGAGAAATATCTTTATGTCTCCCCATTTTTTCCTCTTTCTATGTGTGCTGCATTCTACAGCACACATAGAAAGAGGAAAATGCCCCTTAGGATTATTTATGTGCAGAAAGTGCCCCTTCCTGCACAAGAACAATCCTACATGCAACAGGGGCACCCTTGCACCATGATGCAAGTGAGCCTACATTGGCGCTAGGCTGCCAAAAGGGCACCAACGCAGGGAGAAAGGACAGGAATGCACCATTTTGCATAAATGCGGTTCATTCCTGCCCTTTCACTTTGGCGTAGGGCAGCACAGCAAGATGACTTGCTGTGTTGCCCTACACCAAAATCCCATAAATGAGTGCCTACATGTTTAAGAACACACTGTACAGTACCATGCCTGAAACAGTTGGTGTGTTGGAAAGATGTGGAATGTTTACAAATCTGATGCCTGCAGCCTGTCTTATTTACAAGCCCAGTGTGCCGCCGGAACATCACTTCTTATGATGTTCCGGCAGCGTACTGGTCTTACCCATATTTACGAGGCCTCGTAAAGACACCCTGTATGGCTTTTAATGACCTCGTAGATATGGTGTGCGGCAATGGAGCGCAAGTCACTACATTGCCTCACACTGCGATGGGGAGGCGTGCCATGGGCATTACGGTGGGTGTTCCCACGTAACATCCATGGCATTTGACACATTCCCAGATTTACAACATGCTGTAAACTTGGGAACGTGTCAAGAGCCTACGCCTCCCCAGGGGTGGAGTAATGGTTGTTTTTGTGTGGGAAGGTCTCCCTTCTCCCACAATAACAACCTGATTTCAACGCAGATACCCTTGCAACATGGTGCAAGGGTGCTTGCATTGGCGCATGGCATCCATTTGTGCACCAGTGCTGTCAAAGAGGACAGGAATGCACCATATCTCATATATAAGGTGAATTCGTGCCTTTTATTTTGACATAGGGCAGCGCAGCAGTAAGGCTAGTTAAAATATTGTAAATGAGGGCTCATATTTTCTGAGGTGTTGAAGGCTCCAAATGAGAAGGGGCTGGAGCCCCCTGAAATCGATTCTAGGAAGTCGGGTTCTTGATATGATCTGTGACTCAATGCCCACTGGCCAAACAGAGGATTCAATAAAGGAAAACAATGTTTAATAAGGGCAATTTTGGCACTCCTTTGGTAGCTAGGTCATAATTGCAAGGCAATCTTTAAACAAAAAAACACCGATTTTAAAAGTCCACATGAAGGTTAAACAGAGGATACATTAATAAGAAATAAGACAATAGCTCAAAAGTTAAAAAATAAGGTAAAAATGTTTTTGAAAACAAACACAGAAGGCATTGCATTCAATGTAAATGGAAGTTGGAAAAATAATCAAAATTGTGCCAGTGGTTCCCAAAGTACTTACTCATAGGCTAAACACTCATAATCATTGACTGGCACTTACATTCATTAAGAGAGAATATAGTGACTGTGTCCATTTTTTTAATGTGCAATTTTGGGTAAAAAATATTTTGCGCACAGCAATGGATTTTATGATGAATATAGTCGTAACCAATGAATTTATTGCTGTTGCATTTAAAATGATTTGAGTATGATGTAAGTACGATTATTAGAGTAGTTTAGCTATGATACATTTTTGTACAGACACCATTTTATTAATATGGATGCAGCTTCTAGTGTTTTGCTCATTCTGCTCCCGCTCATTTTCCCATCTCAATCAATGTCCCCCTGCAAGCGATTTCTCCACAGATTTTGTGGGGCACAGCAGAGTGCAACGCAATTGGTTATTTTCCTTAGAGAGCATGTTTTGTGAATGAAACTTTTTATCGTGTTCCTGATGCATAATTCTGGAGGACACTTCCAATGGAAGTTCCAATGCAGGCTTGCTAGCACACTACTGTACGAGTCTTAGATGGAGAATGTTTCGTATTGTGTTTACATCTCCGGACTGTGGTTGTTGTGGAAGGTAATGGAAGATTCCCTCTACCTTAGAAATGGGTTAGTGTTATAAGACTTTTAATTATGATCCTGTTTCTGATTTGTACAATATGTGCTATTGTTGGTTATGCCATGCTGAATTTGCAGGCTTTGATTATTGCTTACATGTAAAAAGGAGTATAAAACCCCCTGGGTTTGACTTTTTGTTTTCCACACTGGACTCTGTCTATTTAGAGAGACTTTTGTTTTTCCCCTGGTGATGCTGTGAGTATTTCTTGTGAAATTGACAGATAGAATTTAATGGATGACCTTTCTTCTACTTGGGATTCTGTACTGTTATGTTTTTGTGCTGCTTATTGAGACTTGAATTCAGTCTTTTAAATATGACTATGTACTCTGTATCAGAGCCTTCATGGCATTTCTGGCATTTCTCTGTCCCGCCTTGTTAGAACTGTCAGCCCTATAGTGGTCCTCCCCTAAACATTTTGCCCACTTACCTCTATTTGTTTGCTGAAATGAATTTTTATTGGGCGTAGGACTCTTTGCACTTTACCACTACTAGCCAGTGCTAAAGTGTTTGTAGTCACTTCCCTAAACATGGTTACAATGGTTTACACCTGATTGGCACATTTAATTTACTTATAAGTCCCTTGTAGAATGGTATACCTTGTACCCAGGGCCTGTAAATTAAATGTGACTAGTGGGCCTACATATTGTGCCGCACACTTAAAGAACCCCTTAAAACATGTCCCAGGTCTGCCATTGCAGACTGAATGAAGTTTTAAGCTGCCAATTCGACTCAGTACTATAAAACACTTACCAAGCCTTAAACTATCTTTTTTAATGCATATATAAGTCACCCCTAAAGAAGGCCCTAGGTAGCTCATAGGGCAGGGCACCTTGTAATTAAAAGGCTGAACATGCACTTTTCAGTTTTACATGTCCTGTTAGTGAAAAACTCTTCACTATTGTGAGGCCTACTTGTCCCATAGGATAACACTGGGTTGTCTTATTACACCAAATAAGTGGTAACTTTTGATTGGGACCAGGTAAGCTTTCCATGTTTGGCATCTATCAAATTGAAATAAAGAATCCTCTTTAATTGTAAAGTCGGAATAAACATTACCATTTTCCTGCCCTCAGCCTTTTGGTGCCTGCAGTCTGGCTTACGTCACTTAACTGGGTGCAACTGGCAGTTAAACCTTGAGACATCCCCCCCAGACAGTCATGCAATAGAGGGATTAGGTGGGCCTAAATGGGCCAGCTACTGGCAAGATGGGGAGGCAGCCCTACTTGCAGCTGAATAGGCTGTGCTCTACCTTCACACAAAGGGCTTATTACCTACTCATTGTCACTGCAGCCACATTGGATCCAGGACAGGGGAATCAGGGACTTTCTTGCACTTCAAACAAGAAACCTCCAGAAATGTCTCCCTGCTTGAAAGGAAGAACTAGATATAAAAATAGGACCCTCAGACCCACTCTTCAGTTAACTTTATGGACCTGCAGAAGGACTCTTAGAGGACTGTGTGATGCTGTGGCCTACAGTGAACTCTGCAAGACTGATTTGCTGTACCTGGAAGAATGGCTGTGCTGTGGAGCCTTCCTTGAACCCTCAGAGCCATCCCTGCGGTTTGTGCCCTGCTGAACCCAATACTAACAGAGTGACTCCAAATGCTAGTTTGCAGGACTAGAGTTAAGAGCCACAGGGACAAAAAATGCTCCCACCATCTTGAACCTGCACCTGGGTGACCTGAACCCTCAAGTGGTTTTCCACCAGCCCTGGACACTTCGTTGTGGTGCTAAAGGTACCCAGGTAGCCAAAATCCCAAACTGAGAACAGAACATATTTGGCTAAAAAATGCTCTGAGAACCAGCAGGGGAAAACGAGACCAACCTGCTCATTTATCCCCTCAAGGGCATCGCTGGTTGACCTGATGCTGTGACTGTTCCTGCTATGTGCTTCTCTGCAGCAGCCAATCCTTTACAGCGGTCCTACACCAAAGGGGTATCTGAATTCCTGGAACTTTGTTCAGCTACAGCCTCCTCCCTCATCCTGCTGGAGATTTTTGACTTTTAAAAAGAGAATATGTCCAAGCGTAGAAATCTTCACTGTGGCTTCAACCTAAGGCTCCACAAGGACGCTCCGTCCTCGACACTGCCTGCAGGCTTGCCCTGCTGAACTTTATGTTCTAAGAACAATTTACTAAAATTTCTTCAAAGTTGAAGGTAAGCGCTGACCAGGCCCAATCCACTTCTTGTATCTGACCCATTCTACATCATGGTTGGCCATATTTTTCGTCTTTGACCTGGTCTCACTTGACTAGATGTCAGTGGTTGGTACTTTGATCTTTTAGGAGCTAGTTTTTACTAAAGACTTTAAAATTCATAACTGGTTCTACTGATAGAGTTTTTGCCATTTCTGAGTAAAATAATATATTAAAATGTACTCTATTTTTCTAAACTGGTTTGGGATAATTGTGGTGTTGCGTTTTCCCTTTCCTACTATTTGTGTGCTGCATAAATACTTTACACATTGGGGCCGATTCCGATCTCGGCCGGTAGGGCTCCGAATCGGATTTGGCTTAACCGGATCCGATTCGGACCCCTATTGCCCGACCGATTCGTACGCGCGTCCGGGCGAGCGAGTACGATGCGAAATCGCCGACCGACTCGTCCGGGCGTCCCGACCGCTCCGACCGACTCGTTCCCGGGTCTAACCGCACCGACCGACTCGCTCGGACTCGACTCGCACCGCGCAATGGAGACGTTCCCGGCCGGGTAAGTACGATGCGCGCCGCGAGCAGTCCGACCGAGCCGCGCACTCGGGTCCAAAGAGCAGTCGGAGCCGTACTTTGGGGGTCTGTGTCAAACCCCCCTGTACGCATAGCCGCGCGAAGTCGCACACAGGGGGACCCATGGGTCCCCCTACCTGTGCGTGTACGGCGCGAGTCGCTTCACTGCGTACACGCTGTAGGGGCGCCCTTGTCCGCCTCGCACCCATTGAGTCAATGGGAGCCCGCGTACGCGTTATACGACAGGCTCCCATTGACTTCAATGGGAGTCCGACCGACTTCGAGTCCGATGGCATACGTGCGCATCGTACTCGTTCGGTCGGGCTGCACGGGTCCGCTTCGGTCGGAAATCTCTCCAGGTCCGGCTCGGTCGGAGAGATTTCCGACCCGAATCGGAATCGGCCCCATTGTCTTTAAGTTAAGCCAGACTACTTTGTGTGCCAAGCTTCCCAGGATTAAACACAGGATCATTTAGTGACTTTTCGTGGTTCCCCCTTCCAGGGATTATGGCTGTTACTTGACCAGGGCTCACACCCCTGTCAACCAACAACCCAAATTCTCCCACGCCTATTTTTAGATTTTTGTAATAAAACTCTTTAACTTTTTATCGATCTAGAATTCAGTTATTGAGTGGTCCCAAACACTATTTGATTTACTCTGCTAATTCATTGGTTGTGATGTTGAGAAAGGTGATGACTTATTGCTGGATCAAGGGTGCTAGAGATGTACTTTCAGAGGTAAATTTTGGGGTGGTCAAAGTATTGGGGTTCATTGGAGTATTGGAGTTCGGGCTCCTACATCTGGACCTTGTCAACATTATATCTTATTTCCTTTTTGTAGCTAGAATAAGTAAAGAAGAACCACCAGAAAGCTGTATTCAGTCATTGCTAGTGAACTGTCAGCTACACAAAGTGAAAGTCCTCCATGAGTGCTGGTTATGAGGCAGAAGAAGCTCTGGGTTGGACAGGAGGACCACATGAGTTTTTCTGGCAAGTACTAAGAATAGATGTAGAGGTTGATCTTGGTGAAGATTTGCCCATTTTGAATTAGTCATCATTATACAGCTTCATGAGGCATAGTGGGTGAGGGTTTATTTTGTACCTTTGAAGGGCTCTTCGAATTCAGCTTGGTGGAACGTCTCCTGGACCACCTTTTGCAGAAAAAGAAAAGCTTGAAGAGGGTCTAGGTAGTATGGCTATCTGATGACATCACATATTAGCTAAAATGATGCTCCTGCTCCGATTTACATTGGTCTCTGGACCTGGAAAATATTGAGCTTTTGTTCTGCGAATAAGGAAAATGTGCCAGAAAAAAGCAGTCAATATAACTAAAATGTTTTGTAGGAGAGTTCAAACATTTGTGGCAGGAGTTTACAGTTGCTACAGTATCACTCCCTTTAAAATGAATTCTTTGATTAAGTCAGAAGTTTATCACACACCAAGTGGTTGAAGAGGAATGATTTAGAACATAGTCACCCTCTCTTGGGTCCCTTCATTTGGGACAAAAGTGCCCTCACCCACTAATAGTGGTATGTTTCATCATTGGGCTGCTACTACATACCCTATGTCAGCGTCACTTTAATGTTAGAATTTAAAAAATCTAAAACATGTATATCAAATTGTCAAGGTTTAGCTTTTAAATCATAAAATTACATGATAGTTCTTATCTTATCAGTCTTAATTTTGCTTCTTTTAGACAATAAAAGCATGTGAAAACATTGTGTACAAACAATTATTAGCATTGTCAACTAATATTTTAGTTTGATAACATAATTAAGATCTTAAGACAATTTTTTACAAGTAAAAAGATCAATTAAAACCAATAAAAGCGGAGTCCCCATACACAGTCGATCACTGCTTTGAGCAGGTAAGTAACCAAGAAAAGAGCTTGATCTAAAAGAAATATATATATATATATATATATATATATATATATATATATATATATATATATATATATGCCACAAAAGATTCTAAAATACAAAGAATCGGAGAGACACAGCGGGGAATGCAGGAAGGATCATTTATTCACAGGAGCAATGGCATTACGCGTTTCGGTCTGTGCCTTCATCAGATGCCTGCTCCAACGAAGTCCTCACGCCAGGAAACCCACAGGTGTGCTGCCGGTCGTTCCGCCATTAATAGCTGTCCAGGTGGGCGGAGTTTAGAGTTCCAAATGGTACTGCAGACACATTGGCGAACTGCAAGTACCAGCATGCCTCTCTCGCGGCCTGCAGGTAAGTTTCTCTTCTCCGGTCCAAGTGTCCTTACTAGGGCCCTGAGTATAATGAAGTACGTGGTCTGTGCTCTTGCTGAGAACTGCGCTGGTGAAGCAAGTATCCCTCCTGGGTCCCCAGACGCCTCCACCACACGAGTCCACTATCAGCCGGACCTTGAAACGCCGATAGAATTATCCCGTCTCCTCCGTGCAGTCACGGAATGCTAATAGCAACAGCCCGATTGCTGAAGGTGGGTGCGGTGGGTCAGTGCGGATCCAATACCTTGGACGTGAAAGAAATTGCCGAAGCTGTCCTTGATGCACTGACCTCTTCAACGAGGCGGGTCCACTCCAGCGCGCCCAGGACTTGCGCGCGAAAAATGCCACAAAAGATATATATATATATTATCTACTGGAAGTGTACGTACCGTGCAGTGGAACAGCTTGGTGGAGTTGAGGTCAGAGGTCGGCTGACCGGAGGACCCGTGCTTCGCCGGATCTGCCCCGCTTGGGTAGTAGCCCGCAGAGTGTCCCGTGAGGGAGTGTGCAGGTACTGGACGACGATATTTTATTGGCGTCTTGGTCCGATGCAACATTTTAAAGCCCACTGAATTTCACCATGACTGCTGACACGTTGAGGAGTCGGGAGGAGGCAGCAAGCGGCTTGTTTGTCGATTTTCCATCGGGGGAGTGTGTAACTAATTCTGCAACTAACAGCTCGTCTGATGCACAGCCTAAGATTAAGGAATTGTTCAAAAGCCTGGAAAAAGCAAGTAAAGCAGAGCAGGCGAAGTGGTGGGAACATCGCTCTCTCACCCGTTACTTGGAGGTTGGTAGGATACCGTGGGGTCTGCGGATAATGCTCGTACCGAGCTATGAAAACCCAGATCCCCACATGTTATCGGAATGGGCTGAATGCAACCTGGAGTCCTCTCGGCGTTTGGTGGAAATCCTTGTCAAATACGCCGAGAGTGACCGGGTAGTACTACAAAGTAAAATCGATGCCCTCAATGCGGAAATTGACAAGATTCAGAACACTCCAAGTACAGCCAAATATCGGGATGACATGGCAGCACGTTTGCTCCGCGCTGAAGAAGTTATCAAGAAGAGGAAAGCCTTTAAGTTTCAACGAGACAGGTTGGATTACAAACATGGGCAAATATTCACTTTTGCAAAAAAATACGACAACGTGCAAGCAACCAAGATAATGACACCAAGTCCTTCGACATCAGCACAAACAGCTGAAAATGATATACTGCCTGCATCGTCACTTTCAGACTTGAGTTCAAATATTGACAGTGAGTCGGACAATGACCAAGGACGAGCACAGCGCTTGGGGTTTCGAAAGTTTACACTGGCACAAGAATTAGATTGCATGCGCCAGGATCGGAGGCAGACTCTACGTTCAGGTGCTCGAAATGCAAATACCAGCAAAGCACCAACAAGAAGCGGAGCGCAAGGCGACGACGCAACAAACAACATAAACGTGAGTACAAAGCAACCCAACAGAAAACCCTGAAAGCAATGGAGGCGCAAATAGACTCATTGATTGATACCTGTGATTCTCAAACTGTAATTAACTTAACCAAGATATCGTTGAGTGAAAAGGAAACTAATGTACTAGCACTTGGCTTATCCTTCAGTGCCTGCCTGCATATGGGGCACTGGGAGGAACAGGTCCTCATGCCCACCTACCCGGAAATCATGTCTGACAATGTCATTAAATGGTTCAGGTACATTGATGACCTTTTGGTAATTTGGAAAGGTTCTGAATCTGAGGCTTTACAGTTCATTGAGAAACTAAACAATAACAACCTTAACCTCAGTTTTACTGGTCAGACTAGCAACAGGTCTATATGTTTTTTAGATGTTGAAATTTACATCCAACACAATCAGCTACACACTAAAATGTACAGGAAACCAACCACTGGAAATGCTATATTACATGCCTCCAGCCATCATCCAGCACACCTAATCAATAGCATTCCCTACGGGGAAATGCTAAGAATAAGAAGAATTTGCAGCACTGATATTGATTGCCAGATTGCACAGATGAATTGCAGAGACAGGTTTTTAAGAAGAGGCTATCTCCCAGAAGTCGTGGATAGAGCCATACTTAAAGCAAATGTATATGGCAGACCACGGGCACTAGCAGGTAAAACTAAACCGGTACTCAATGAACTGACCGAGCCTAGATTGATTCTAACGTATAATAATCAGCATAAAACGATTCGCAAGATTGTCAACAAAAATTGGGCATTAATCAAAAGTGATCCAACATTGGGGACCCATATGTCACGATCACCGAGCATTACATATAGAAAGGCCCGCTCGATGACCAATTGTCTGGTGAAAAGTAGCCCTGAGGTTAGAACCAACACTTCCTGGCTTAATAGCAGTAAGGGATTTATTAAGTGTTCTGTTTGCAAAGCTTGCAAACATGGTGTCAACAAGACTAAATATTTGACACTGTTTAACAACAGACCTGTCCTCATTCAGAAAAAACTAACTTGCAAAACCGAGTTTGCGGTGTATGTGCTGGAGTGTCCTTGTGGCCTGCGTTATGTGGGGAGCACTAAGCTGCAGGTCCACAAGAGGATACTTCAGCACATACGTGCCATCAATAATGGCGACGCCACATACCCCGTTGCCAGGCACTTTGAAATATCGCATGCCAAAAATTCTGCTGATCTTAAGTATTTTGTAATTGACACGGTCCCACAACTGAGAAGAGGTGGGGATCGTGAATCAGTGCTACGTAAGTTGGAAACAAGGTACATTTTAGAAATGGATTGCAAATCACCAAATGGATTAAATTCCAGTGAAGATTTTTACACACATCTCTAACAAGTCATTATGATTAAGATTTATTGGTCATGCTGCTGTCAACCTACCTGTGAAATATAATTTTAAAGTACATTTTAGAGAATTCAATTTTATTGCACTAATTGTTGTTTACACACTTTTTATATATGGCATTTGCACTTTACACTGTGACTACATTTTGCGTATTTTGCACTGACTTTGTCTTATTTTTAAATTGACATGGATAATTGACAATGGCCCACTTGGGCTCTATTCCTTTTAACATCTTTAATTCACTGGTATATTATATGTGCAATTATGAAACTTGTGTACCTTATGAATAATGCTACTATTTATGGAGAAAGGATGGAAAAAAGTTTTACATTGGTTTTACTTTTAAAGTATCATCTTATTCGTGATTAATAGTTTAGTTTTATTCAGAGATGGACAGTTTTATTTTTGAATACTTATTTATATATTTATCTATTTATTCAAATGTACTGTTAATTCAATGATATTGTATCATGTTTGCTCTAGTTTTGCACTTCCAATGACCCTATACCCTTTGTCTTTTGACATATGTAACTTTTCCATGTCTATGAATTAGAAACAAAGAAAAACAGCTGTTGTACTGCAAAACGTCACTCACTTGCACTTTAAATGTGGTAACCGCCCCCTCAACAGTGTCATGTGATCAAGTCCCCACGTGGGCTGAAACGCGTTATGGCAGCGGTGGTGTTGGGCAGAAAATAAAATCACAATTGCACCATCATTTGGGTTCGCCTTCGTCTGTTCTACAATTCATTGTGACAAATTCTTTGCATATATATATATATATATATATATATATATATATATATATATATATATATATATATATATATAATCTACTGGCGGTCGCCAGTAGATAGTTATAGTTAGGACCTATTTTCCATAGGAAATTCACAACATTCTATTTCCAATAACTTTGGCGCCGGTTGATGAATCTTCGCGGAATGTTCAAAACTCTTGGGGCGCTCCGGTCTGCTCCTATCCTGAAAGTTTCGGGGTTATTCGGCAAGCGGGGGCCGAGAAAAAAGGGGGGTCCCAAAACGTGTTTTCTCCATGTTAATTCTCATAGGAAATTTTAGACACGGCTACAGCCCAAACCGCTGAACGGAAGTACACCAAATTTGGCAAAAAGGTAGCGCTTGGTTCAGAAAGCGACCTTTTTTTTTTAAATGGTGTAAATCCGTTCAGTAGTTGCGGAGAAATTCAAAAAATAAGAGTCAAAAAATCAATTTCCCATAGGAAACTTTATGCAAGGCTACAGCCCGAACTGCTGAACGGAATTACACCAAATTTGGCAAAAAGGTAGCCCTTGGTTCAGAGTCATGCCTTTTGGTTAAATGGTGTAAATCCGTTCAGTAGTTCCTGAGAAAATCAAAAGTAAAATCACATATATATCTGGGCGGAGCCTAACCACACATGTCATTGTGAGATCTGATTGGCTATCAGCACTTCATCCTGGAATTGCTGGCAGCCATCTTGGGACCAATATACATGATAGTACCCCATTGAAATGCATTGTAGTGAATCAAAGATTTTGAGGGTTACCTAAAGGAGAACTATAAAGGGTGATAACAGACTTTAGTTACATTAGAATTCATTTGTTGATGGTACCATACTAATTTCAGGAATTGTGGTGTGTTCTAAGGTGATTTTACCCTGTGAAAAACCTTCTGCTGGGATATCATGAATCATGTTTGAGAGAAAACTATTTTCACATGCTTGTCCCATAGAGTTTTGGAAAGTGCTCCAGAAGCTAAAATGAGAGCATATTTTCTGTAAATTCACATTATCTTTCTCAGTCATGTGAGAATGAAGTCTGACATTCTCAGTAAAACATGTACATCCAACAAGGGCAGAGACTGTCAGTTGATTCCTTTGTGTTCTACTGCAGCTTCCCAGAGTGTTCTAAAGAACAACTAGAGTGCTAACAGCCTTGACTTATGACAAAAGTATGGCACACCTGAAGCCATCTTGATTGGAATAAACTGGTAACACTTAAAACATTTAATTTAAATAGGAACAAAATGATGGGGTTCATTTTGTCATAGAAATTATGGTTAGTGCTGTAGAAAGAAAAATTAGGACATGTTTCAAGTGTGATCTCAAATATCTTCCTGTTATATTTCAACAGGAGCAGCCTGCCAGGTTGATGCCTTTGTGTTCTACTGCAGCTTCCCAGAGTGTTCTAAAGAACAACTAGAGCGCTAACAGTCTTACTTATGACAAAAGTATGGCACAACTGAAGCCATCTTGATTGGAATAAACTGGTAACACTTAAAACATTTAATTTAAATAGGAACAAAATGATGGGGTTCATTTTGTCATAGAAATTATGGTTAGTGCTGCAAAAAGAAAATTTAGTGCATGTTTTAAGTGAGATCTCAAATCCTCTTCTATTTCATTAGAAAATTCTGACATGCAGACTGAAACAATCACTTTCAATACCAGCAGCAGACTTCCAGTTAACTCCCTGGTGAGCAGTAGCTTTACTACAGTGATCTAATGAGCAACTAGAGTGCTAACATTCTGAATTGATGGCAAATGTGAGACACATCTGAATGCCTTCTTGATGGAATCAAAGTAAAAAACTGAAAGCATTTCCTACTGAGGAGACTGCAGTAAATGAGGAAATTAGGAAACTTCATAACAATGAAGTCTTCCAAGATGGCCACCAGAGAAAAAGAGCCCAAATGTAGCACAAATATTACCCAGATGTAGCCCACATATAGCCCAATGACAAAAGTGTGCAAAACACTTTTTATTTTTAGTTTTTTTGAAGTTTTATGTAGTGCAGACTGGTCAGGTATTGGAGCGTTGCATCTTAAAACATGACCCCCTGCACTACAAAAACACCACTGCACTACCCTAAAACCTAAAACACTACCCCCAGCAAGACCCCCTACACTACACAAGCACCACTGCACTATCCTAAACCCTACAACACTATCCCCAGCATGACCCCCTACACTACACAAACACCACTGCACTACCCTAAACCCGAAAACACTACCCCCAGCACGACCTCCTACACTACCCAAACACCACTGCACTACCTAAATCCTAAAACATGCACGACCCCTACACTACACAAACACCACTGCACTACACTAAACCCTAAAACACTACCCCCAGCACGACCCCTACACTACACAAGCACCACTGCACTACCCTAAACCCTAAAACACTACCCCCAGCACGAGCCCCTACACTACACAAACACCACTGCACTACCCTAAACCCTAAAACACTACCCCCAGCACGACCCCATACACTACCCAAACACCACTGCACTACCCTAAACACTGACCCCCTACACTACACAAACACTATTGCACTACCCTAAACCCTAAAACACTACCCCCAGCATGACCCCCTATACTACACAAGCACCACTGCACTACCCTAAACCCTAAAAGACTACCCCCAGCACGACCCCCTACACTGCCCGAACACCACTGCACTGCCCTAAACCCTGAAACACCAGCCTCTGCATACCCCCTACACTGCCCGAACACCACTGCACTGCCCTAAACCCTGAAACACCACCCCCAGCATGACCCCCTACACTGCCCGAACACCACTGCACTGCCCTAAACCCTGAAACACTACCCCCAGCAAGACCCCCTACACTGCCCGAACACCACTGCACTGCCCTAAACTCTGAAACATCACCCCCAGCAAGACCCACTACACTGCCCGAACACCAGCTGCCCTAAACCCTGAAACACCACCCCCAGCATGACCCCTACACTGCCCAAACACCACTGCACTGCCCTAAACCCTGAAACACCACCCCCAGCACAACCCCCTACACTGCCCGAACACCACTGCTCTGCCCCAAACCCTGAAACACCAGCCCCAGCACGACCCCCTACACTGCCCGAACACCACTGCACTGCCCTAAACCCTGAAACACCAGCCCCAGCACGACCCCCTACACTGACCGAACACCACTGCACTACCCTAAACCCTGAAACACCACCCCCAGCATGACCCTCTACACTGCCCGAGCACCACTGCACTGCTCTAAACCCTGAAACACCAGCCCCAGCACGACCCCCTACACTGCCCGAACTCCACTGCACTGCCCTAAACCCTGAAACACCAGCCCCAGCATGACCGCCTACACTGCCCGAACACCACTGCACTGCCCTAAACCCTGAAACACCAGCCCCAGCACGACCCCCTACACTGCCCGAACACCACTGCACTGCCCTAAACCCTGAAACACCACCCCGTGCACGACCCCCTAGACTGCCCAAACACCACTGCACTGCCCTAAACCCTGAAACACCACCCACAGCATGACCCCTACACTGCCCGAACACCACTGCACTGCCCTAAACCCTGAAACACCACCCCCTGCACGACCCCCTACACTGCCCAAACACTACTGCACTGCCCTAAACCCTGAAACACCATCCCCAGCATGACCCCCTACACTGCACGAACACCACTGCACTGCCCTAAACCCTGAAACACTACCCCCAGCAAGACCCCCTACACTGCCCGAACACCACTGCCCTAAACTCTGAAACACCACCCCCAGCAAGACCCCCTACACTGCCCGAACACCACTGCACTGCCGTAAACCCTGAAACACCACCCCCTGCACGACCCCCTACACTGCCTGAACACCACTGCACTGCCCTAAACCCTGAAACACCACCCCCTGCACGACCCCCTACACTGCCCGAACACCACTGCACTGCCCTAAACCCTGAAACACCACCTCCAGCACGACCCCCTACACTGCCCGAACACCACTGCACTGTCCTAAACCCTGAAACACCACCCCCTGCACGACCCCCTACACTGCCCGAACACTACTGCACTGCCCTAAACCCTGAAACACCACCCCCAGCACGATCCCCTACACTGCACGAAAACCACTGCACTGCCCTAAACCCGAAACACTACCCCCAGCAAGACCCCCTACACTGCCCGAACACCACTGCACTGTCCTAAACCCTGAAACATCACCCCCAGCAAGACCCCCTACACTGCCCGAACACCACTGCCCTACACCCTGAAACACCACCCCCAGCAAGACACCCTGCACTGCCCGAACACCATTGCACTGCCCTAAACCCTGAAACACCACCCCCAGCATGACCCCCATACACTGCCCGGACACCACTGCTCTGCCCAAAACCCTGAAACACCGGCCCCAGCACAACCCCCTACACTGCCCGAACACCACTGCACTGCCCTAAACCCTGAAACACCACCCCAGCATGACTCCCTACACTGCCTGAACACCACTGCACTGCCCTAAACCCTGAAACACCAGCCCCAGCACGACCCCCTACACTGCCCGAACACCACTGCACTGCCCTAAACCCTCAAACACCAGCCCCAGCACGACCCCCTACACTGCCCGAACACCACTGAACTAACCTAAACCCTGAAACACCAGCCCCAGCAAGACCCCTACACTGCCCGAACACCACTGCACTGCCCTAAACCCTGAAACACCAGCCCCAGCAAGACCCCTACACTGCCCGAACACCACTGCACTGCCCTAAACCCTGAAACACCACCCCCAGCAAGACCCCCTACACTGCCCGAACACAACTGCACTAAACACTGAAACACCACCCCAAGCAAGACCACCTACACTGGCCGAACACCACTGCACTGCCCTAAACTCTGAAACACCACCCCCTGCACGACCCCTACACTGCCCAAACACCACTGCACTGCCCTAAACCCTGAAACACCACCCCCTGCACGACACCCTACACTGCCCAAACACCACTGCACTGCCCTAAACCCTGAAACATCACCCCCCAGTACAACACCCTACACTGCCCGAACACCACTGCACTGCCCTAAACCCTAAAACACCACCCCCAGCACGACCACCTATACTGCCGGAACACCACTGCACTGCCCTAAACCCTGAAACACCACCCCCTGCACGACCCCCTACACTGCCGGAACACCACTGCACTGCCCTAAACCCTGAAACACCACCTCCAGCACAACCCCATACACTGCCTGAACACCATTGCTCTGCCCTAAACCCTGAAACACTAGCCCCAGCACGACCCCTACACCGCCCGAACACCACTGCACTGCCCTAAACCCTGAAACACCACCCCCAGCACGACCCCCTACACTGCCCGAACACCACTGCACTGCCCTAAACCCTGAAACACCACCCCGTGCACGACCCCCTAGACTGCCCAAACACCACTGCACTGCCCTAAACCCTGAAACACCACCCACAGCATGACCCCCTACACTGCCCGAACACCACTGCACTGCCCTAAACCCTGAAACACCACCCCCTGCACGACCCCTACACTGCCCAAACACTACTGCACTGCCCTAAACCCTGAAACACCATCCCCAGCATGACCCCCTACACTGCACGAACACCACTGCACTGCCCTAAACCCTGAAACACTACCCCCAGCAAGACCCCCTACACTGCCCGAACACCACTGCCCTAAACTCTGAAACACCACCCCCAGCAAGACCCCCTACACTGCCCGAACACCACTGCACTGCCGTAAACCCTGAAACACCACCCCCTGCATGACCCCCTACACTGCCTGAACACCACTGCACTGCCCTAAACCCTGAAACACCACCCCCTGCACGACCCCCTACACTGCCCGAACACCACTGCACTGCCCTAAACCCTGAAACACCACCTCCAGCACGACCCCCTACACTGCCCGAACACCACTGCACTGTCCTAAACCCTGAAACACCACCCCCTGCACGACCCCCTACACTGCCCGAACACTACTGCACTGCCCTAAACCCTGAAACACCACCCCCAGCACGATCCCCTACACTGCCACGAAAACCACTGCACTGCCCTAAACCCGAAACACTACCCCCAGCAAGACCCCCTACACTGCCCGAACACCACTGCACTGTCCTAAACCCTGAAACATCACCCCCAGCAAGACCCCCTACACTGCCCGAACACCACTGCCCTACACCCTGAAACACCACCCCCAGCAAGACACCCTGCACTGCCCGAACACCATTGCACTGCCCTAAACCCTGAAACACCACCCCCAGCATGACCCCCATACACTGCCCGAACACCACTGCTCTGCCCAAAACCCTGAAACACCGGCCCCAGCACAACCCCCTACACTGCCCGAACACCACTGCACTGCCCTAAACCCTGAAACACCACCCCAGCATGACTCCCTACACTGCCTGAACACCACTGCACTGCCCTAAACCCTGAAACACCAGCCCCAGCACAACCCCATACACTGCCCGAACACCACTGCACTGCTCTAAACCCTGAAACAACAGCCCCAGCACGACCCCCTACACTGCCCGAACACCACTGCACTGCCCTAAACCCTCAAACACCAGCCCCAGCACGACCCCCTACACTGCCCGAACACCACTGAACTAACCTAAACCCTGAAACACCAGCCCCAGCAAGACCCCTACACTGCCCGAACACCACTGCACTGCCCTAAACCCTGAAACACCAGCCCCAGCAAGACCCCCTACACTGCCCGAACACCACTGCACTGCCCTAAACCCTGAAACACCACCCCCAGCAAGACCCCCTACACTGCCCGAACACAACTGCACTAAACACTGAAACACCACCCCAAGCAAGACCACCTACACTGGCCGAACACCACTGCACTGCCCTAAACTCTGAAACACCACCCCCTGCACGACCCCCTACACTGCCCAAACACCACTGCACTGCCCTAAACCCTGAAACACCACCCCCTGCACGACACCCTACACTGCCCAAACACCACTGCACTGCCCTAAACCCTGAAACATCACCCCCCAGTACAACACCCTACACTGCCCGAACACCACTGCACTGCCCTAAACCCTAAAACACCACCCCCAGCACGACCACCTACACTGCCGGAACACCACTGCACTGCCCTAAACCCTGAAACACCACCCCCCTGCACGACCCCCTACACTGCCGGAACACCACTGCACTGCCCTAAACCCTGAAACACCACCTCCAGCACAACCCCATACACTGCCTGAACACCATTGCTCTGCCCTAAACCCTGAAACACTAGCCCCAGCACGACCCCCTACACCGCCCGAACACCACTGCACTGCCCTAAAACCTGAAACACCACCCCCAGCACGACCCCCTACACTGCCCGAACACCACTGCACTGCCCTAAACCCTGAAACACCAGCCCCAGCAAGCCCCCTACACTGCCCGAACACCACTGCACTGCCCTAGACTCTGAAACACCAGCCCCAGCACGACCACCTACACTGCCCGAACACCACTGCACTGCCCTAAACCTTGAAACACCACCCCCTGCATGACCCCCTACTCTGCCCGAACACCACTGCACTGCCCTAAACCCTGAAACACCACCCCAGAACGACCCCTACACTGCCCGAACACCACTGCACTGCCCTAAACCTTAAAGCACCACAACCCTGCACGACCCCCTACACTGCCCGAACACCACTGCACTGCCCTAAACCCTGAAACACCACCCCCGCACGGCCCCCTACACTGCCCGAACACCACTGCACTGCCCAAAACCCTGAAACACCACCCCCAGCACGACCCCCTTTACTGCCCGAACACCACTGCACTGCCCCAAACCCTGAAACACCACCCCCAGCACGACCCCCTACACTGCCCAAACACCACTGCCCTAAACCCTGAAATACCACCCCCTGCACGACCCCCTACACTGCCAGAACACCACTGCATTGCCCTAAACCCTGAAACACCACCCCCTGCACGACCCCCTACACTGCCCGAACACCACTGCACTGCCCTAAACCCTGAAACAACACCCCCAGCACGACCCCTACACTGCCCGAACACCACTGCACTGCCCTAAACCCTAAAACACCACCCCCAGCACGACCCCTACACTACCCGAACACGACTGCACTGCCCTAAACCCTCAAACACTCCCCCAGCACGACCCCCTACACTACCCGAACACCACTGCACTGCCCTAAACCCTAAAACACCACCCCCAGCACGACCCCTACACTGCCCGAACACCACTGCACTGCCCTAAACCCTGAAACACCACCCCCTGCACGACCCCCTACACTGCCCAAACACCACTGCACTGCCCTAAACCCTGAAACACCACCCCCAGCACGACCCCCTACACTGCCCGAACACCACTTCACTGCCCTAAACCCTGAAACACCACCCCCTGCACGACCCCCTACACTGTCCAAACACCACTGCACTGCCCTAAACCCTGAAACACCACCCCCAGCACGACCCCTACACTGCCCGAACACCACTGCACTGCCCTAAACCCTAAAACACCACCCCCAGCACGACCCCCTACACTGCCCGAACACCACTGCACTGCCCTAAACCCTAAAACACTACCCCCAGCACGACCCCTACACTACCCGAACACCACTGTACTACCCTAAACCCTAAAATACTACCCCCAGCACGACCCCTACACTGCCCGAACACGACTGCACTGCCCTAAACCCTCAAACACTCCCCCAGCACGACCCCCTACACTACCCGAACACCACTGCACTGCCCTAAACCCTAAAACACCACCCCCAGCACGACCCCCTACACTGCCCGAACACCACTGCACTGCCCTAAACCCTGAAACACCACCCCCTGCACGACCCCCTACACTGCCCGAACACCACTGCACTGCCCTAAACCCTGAAACACCACCCCAGCACGACCCCCTACACTGCCCGAACACCACTGCACTGCCCTAAACCCTAAAACACTACCCCCAGCACGACCCCCTACACTACCCGAACACCACTGTACTACCCTAAACCCTAAAATACTCCCCTAGCACGACCCCCTACACTACCCGAACACGACTGCACTGCCCTAAACCCTCAAACACTCCCCCAGCACGACCCCTACACTACCCGAACACCACTGCACTGCCCTAAACCCTAAAACACTCTCCCCAGCACGACCCCCTACACTACCCAAACACCACTGCACTGCCCTAAACCCTAAATCACTCCCCCCAGCACGACCCCCTACACTACCCAAACACCACTGCACTGCCCTAAACCCTAAAACACGACCTCCTACACTACACAAACACCACTGCACTACCCTAAACACTAAAACACTATCCCCAGCATGACCCCTACACTACACAAACACCACTGCACTACCCTAAACCCTAAAAAATTACCCCCAGCACGAACCCCTACACTACCCAAACACCACTGCACTACCCTAAACCCAAAAACACTACCCCCAGCAGTACCCCCTACACTACCCAAACACCACTGCACTACACTTAACCCTAAAACACAACCCCCAGCAGTACCCCCTACACTACCCAAACACCACTGCACTACCCTAAACCCAAAAACACTACCCCCAGCAGTACCCCTACACTACCCAAACACCACTGCACTACACTTAACCCTAAAACACAACCCCCAGCAGTACCCCCTACACTACCCAAACACCACTGCACTGCCCTAAACCCTAAAACACCACCCCCAGCACGACCCCCTACACTGCCCGAACACCACTGCACTGCCCTAAACCCTAAAACACTACCCCCAGCACGACCCCCTACACTACCTGAACACCACTGTACTACCCTAAACCCTAAAATACTACCCCCAGCACGACCCCTACACTACCCGAACACGACTGCACTGCCCTAAACCCTCAAACACTCCCCCAGCACGACCCCCTACACTACCCGAACACCACTGCACTGCCCTAAACCCTAAAACACCACCCCCAGCACGACCCCTACACTGCCCGAACACCACTGCACTGCCCTAAACCCTGAAACACCACCCCCTGCACGACCCCCTACACTGCCCGAACACCACTGCACTGCCCTAAACCCTGAAACACCACCCCCAGCACGACCCCCTACACTGCCCGAACACCACTGCACTGCCCTAAACCCTAAAACACTACCCCCAGCACGACCCCCTACACTACCCGAACACCACTGTACTACCCTAAACCCTAAAATACTCCCCCAGCACGACCCCCTACACTACCCGAACACGACTGCACTGCCCTAAACCCTCAAACACTCCCCCAGCACGACCCCCTACACTACCCGAACACCACTGCACTGCCCTAAACCCTAAAACACTCCCCCCAGCACGACCCCCTACACTACCCAAACACCACTGCACTGCCCTAAACCCTAAAACACGACCTCCTACACTACACAAACACCACTGCACTACCCTAAACCCTAAAACACTACCCCCAGCATGACCCCCTACACTACACAAACACCACTGCACTACCCTAAACCCTAAAACACTACCCCCTACACTACACAAACACCACTGCACTACCCTAAACCCTAAAAAATTACCCCCAGCACGAACCCCTACACTACCCAAACACCACTGCACTACCCTAAACCCAAAACCACTACCCCCAGCAGTACCCCCTACACTACCCAAACACCACTGCACTACACTTAACCCTAAAACACAACCCCCAGCAGTACCCCCTACACTACCCAAACACAATTGCACTACCCTAAACCCTAAAACACTACCCCCAGCAGTACCCCCAACACTACCCAAACACCACTGCACTACCCTAAACCCTAAACCACTACCCCAGCACGACCCCCTTCACTACCCAAAACCACTGCACTACCCTAAACCCTAAAACACTACCCCCAGCACGACCCCTACACTACCCAAACACCACTGCACTACCCTAAACCCTAAACACTCCCCCCAGCATGACTCCCTACACTACCCAAACACCACTGCACTACCCTAAACCCTAAATCTACCCCCAGCATGACCCCCTACACTACACAAACACCACTGCACTACCCTAAACCCAAAAACACTGCCCCCAGCACGACCCCCTTCACTACCTAAACACAACTGCACAATTTGTTACAGGCGTTGCAACGCAGGCCTGTGGTGCTTACTGGAAGTACTTGGTGGACTAGTTGGGCCCCAGGGACCCTCAGGATTTAAGGTGACCTAATCCCCCAACTTAAAACGCACCACGGGGCGCGTTTGCACAGTGGTGAAGGGAGGGGGCGGGGCCTCAGGTGACATGTGCGCAAACACACCCTGTGGTGCGTTTTAAGTTGGGGAATTAATTCTCCTTGAATCCTGAGGGACCCTGGGGGCCAACTAGCCCACCAGGTACCTTCAGTAAGCACAACAGAGTTGCGTTGCAGAGAGGTGAAAAAAGGTGCGTGGCCTCGGAACGCCTCTCTGCAACTCAGCTCTGTGGTCCTAACTGTAGGTACCTGGGGGGCTAGTTGGGCCCCAGGGACCCTCAGGATTCAAGGGGACTTAATCCCGCAACTTAAAACGCGCCACGGGGTGCGTTTGCACACATGCCACCTCAGGCCCCCCCTCCCTTCACCACTGTGCAAACGCGCTTGTAGCGCGTTTTAAGAGGTAGTTTTAATACCCCTGCCCTAAATTGTACTAGGGACTTACAGAGGAGGTCATGCTAATCACAGGGGTACCCCAATGCATAGTGTTCCCTAGTGTATGTAGGTGTTTTCACTGTATTCTAAGTGTCTTTTAGCATAGCACTGGCTCTGGTTAGTCAGAGTCAGTTACCACCAGTACCCGTCTGAAAAAGTTGTGGGCACAGGATGATTTTGCAACAAGGCCTCTTTCTGCTCCTCTGTTGGTTCTTTCTGCACATCTTTTGCTTCTTCCTGCACTTTTCTTCGTCTTTGTGGACTTCTGTTGCTTCTTTCTGCTTTTCTTTTGCTTCTTTCTGTGCGTTTTGTCTTCTTTCTTCACATGTCCTACCTCTGTAGGCATAGTTAGAAATTAGCATTTAAAAAACCTTTGAAATTCACTTAAAAATCATAGGTTTCAGGCACGTTATAGTTAGAAATTAGCATTTAAAAAACCTTTGAAATTCACTGAAAAAACCATAGGTTTCAGACACGTTATAGTTAGAAATTAGCATTTAAAAACCTTTGAAATTCACTGAAAAAACCATAGGTTTTAGGGACAGTTATAGTTAGTTGGACATTTCACTCGTACAAAACCCGCGAAATTCCCCCGTTATAGTTAGTTCAGCTAACTATAACTCGCGCCCCCGCAATGCACTGCTGATGACGTCACATATTACATCACTCATGACATGGTCAGTGACCTCATCAATTCTCCGCAACGAAAGAAACTCACAGGCTCTGTGTTGGAGACTGGGTCAGGGTCAAAAATCCCATCATAGTAAGAAAAGGTTCTTCTAAATTTCTAGACTCACAACAAATTGTAGAAATTCGAAAGAACGCTGTTAAGTTGTCTAATGGAAACTGGTGGAGCACTTCTTGTGTTGCCAAGGATCCTTCTATTCGTTCCAAAACTGTCAAGGTCAACCAAAATGTTTCAAGGGGGGATGATGTTAGGAAGAGCACCAGAGTCAGTGTTAGACCACGAAGACTACAAGACTATGTTTAAGTTTTATTGCTTGCTCTTCACTTTTGCTTTCTGCTTTCACTAGCCCCTTTTTCCTTTATGTATCCTTTCCCCTTCTCCGTTATCATAAGAGTTATTTTATCAAAAGGGGGGAGGTGTGGTGATGTGATACTGGCAGAGGCCTGTGAGTATTCCGTGATGTCATTTAGAGTGTTGGCAGACATCCTGCCCTGAATGTTCTGTCAGTGGCAGTTGCTGTCTGTGCCTTGGCTGTACCAGCTGGGACGGCTCTCTGTACTCCCGCAATAAACCTTCAACTGGAAACCCTCTCGTGTGTCCGTCATACCTCTTTTCACGTTGGTTCTTAGAACTTTTTTTACCCCCAGGGAATTTCTACAAGGTGCAGAGGCTGCACAACATATATTGAACTTCATCGTGCAAGATTTTCTCATTTCTTATATTTGGATGTTTTTCTAGAAACATTTGAGGCTCCTGCATGGCTGTTGAAACCTGAGTACCATCTGAGGCTCTTAGCCTTGCCCAGTTTAAAGATTTTGAGCTGTCTCATACACCAACCTTACAGTTCCCCTATCTTATTTAGAGGTGAGGAGCACTGAACATTGACAGGCGAAGCCTCATTAGGCTCCACCAGCTGAAAACCTCGACTTGATAACCAGTTGTACACTTGACTTACCTGATCACTGTTTTCCCTGTCCGGATCTCCCATGCCAGGCATCTTGGAGATGGGCAGAATAAATAATCAATTACCCCTATGCATAGGGAGAAAATATCTGACAGTCAATGTTGCTAGATGTTGTCTTTTTCAGAAACAAACACCAGCCCTAGACTTTATTTCAGAAAAATAAAAACAAAAGCCGTGCAGGTCAAAAAAATATGGTGACCCACTTGACATCAACACAACAAAAGGGCATCCTCTATGCAGACTGGTGGACTTTTGTCACTGGGATCATCATCGGTAGGCAGGGATGTCTAAATAGATGGGCTGTCCACCACCAGGACCTGCAGACTGGGAGGCTGCCTGCCACTCTGTAAATAATCTCTAATTCTGGTCATCTAGCTCAAGAGTGTGAACAGTGAAAATTACCCCAGAATCGTGGGACCTCTTACCAGACACTGAATCATTTATTTAAAGTTTGTGGAGCTATTTGCATTAATACCACAATTTTGATAATTGTGTTACCACCGCTGCTAAGCATGATTTTTGCTATGAAATTGGAATGAGATGGGCGACTTTTATGCAGAAACGTTTTTCTGAATGGTGATTTGATTACGAAGTTGTGTAGCTAACACCGGCGATTTTCTGGTTCTAACAGAACAGATTTCACATGTGGTATTACCACTTTTGGTGATGCATAAACCTTTCTGTAAATGCAAAATGTGCTTTAAATACACATCAGGACTCCTCCTCCCAATGAACACCTGTGTATTTAAGGCAATGATAGTGTCCCAATAATGCAAAATATTAAAAATTCCACATGCACGTGCCTGTGGTCTTCATAACACATTAGGCATTTAATGTGCCTTGGATAACTGTGCAGGTGCACGATGAGGATGATGAAGGACAGTATGAAACGCATGAAGAATGACGAGCCAGGTCTGTAACCTGCATGTCCTTCTTGAATTAGCGCATATGCCTCAGGGCTGTGTCTTCTCATGAGGAGCAATTAGTTAAAATGTTGCTGCTGCCCAACATGTTACGAAAAGAATAACGATGCAATAACTGATGCAGGCTCGATTTAAAGTTGTTTATTTACTTCATTATCATTTTTCAAGATCACAAACAACGAAGTGGAATGTCATCAGTAATTGACGGAACAATTTAAAGCCAGATGGATAGGTACTAGATGCAAAGAAATACCTCCTCTCCCATCTGTCACAACAGTGACCACCTGAGCTTAGCACTAATACCGCCGAAAAGAAAAAGGACTAGCCAGTATTTAAAGATGTGGTACAGTTTCCTCAACATTATTGAAAGCAAAAATAACTTTGCAACATAAATGGTAAAGTAAATGATTACAGAAGGAAATTCAATAATAGATGATGTATCAATATTTAGGCTAATTTTTGCTTTCGGGGACAGCGCAGAAAATATGGTGCGGTTGCCATGGTCTAGTTGCGATAATCGCTTACTCACTAATGCTCAGGGCACACATTTGTGGGCAGATCAGAAAACATTTTTGACTGGCGCTATTAAGGTAGCGTTTGCTCTTAACACATGTCACTGCCTTTTTATGAAAAGAAGAATCTGGAGGTGGTAATGTGTGAGCGTTTGTGTATATTTACTGTATGGGAATTGTGTTGTTCTGGTGTTGTGTATTGTTGGTTTTTGAGCTTCTGTCTTTTTATGCTGCATTATTGCGATGTGATTTTGGTTTGCTGTACTGCAGTCTTTGTGTTGCATTCTGTATTGACTGTTTTGTTGTGATGTGCCATGTTGTGTTTTAATTGTGGTGCTATATTGCTTTGTAAATATTATGTTTAGGGGTTTACTTAAGATATGTCACAAACTCTGTTAAATGTCTTGAAAGTTACATGCCTTGAAAGTTCCTGTGCAAAAACAACAATTGATGACGGAATGTTGAACAATGTCAAAAACACATCCTCAGTATGGAGATTTGGGCCTAATTACATAGTTTTTTGCTCACCACGCCATCCCAGTTCAGACACAGCCATATGGAAAACGGTCTTGACGCTGCTCCCCAAGAGAACAGTCCAGCCCGAACTGCCAGGCAAGGACCTCCCTGGACCGGAAACAAGCATCCTAGGACCTGTTTCAGTGTTTCACCCCTCATCAGCCAGGATAGCCTCCATGAAGTGGCATGGAAAGAACGGGACCCTTGTCAGGGCATCCCCTTCCCACTTCGGGTGACAATTGCAAAAAGAACACTTGATGGCTGGAATGCTGAACAATGTCAAACACTTTCCCCCAGTACAGAGATCTGGGCCTAACATCCATCATCTTTTTGCTCACCATACCAGTACCTGGCCTGGCAGTTTGGGCTGGACTTTTACCATAGGGTGCAGGGTCAAGACGGATTTGCATATGGCTGGATCCAAATTGGAATGGCAAGGTGAGCAAAAAAACAATGGATTAAGGCCCAGATCTCTGATGGGGGGTGAGTGTTTGACATTGTTCAGCATTCCGTCCATCATTTGTTCTTTTGCATTGAAAGTTCCTGTGAGCAGGAACAAGTTACCAGTTTCTAAGGTGTTAACATAGTGCTGCTCCAGCTCTTCAACCACTTAAGAGAACAGTCAGCCCAAATCTGTGGCTGCAGCCAGTGCTCACTTTATATGATACAGCCTCTGCCTTTCAGAGTTAACAGAACTGACCATGTCTTAATTTGATGTTTCTCCTATTATCTTCTATGTTTTCCATAAAAAAAAAAAGAAAATTAGTTTTCTCCATAATCAATACTGGACTCGACTAAGTATATTGGAACCTACAAATATTTTGTTGACCATTCAGGGTTGTTATACAGCTTTTTACGACTTCTTTTAGCGTGGATTCATGCCTCTAAAGAATAATGCAAATATCCTTGAATGCATCCTGCAATAATGTAGGACTGATTTATATTGGTACAGCTGTGTAATGTGCTGGCACCTCACAGGGTCATCGAAAAAATACAAAGAGGCAACCCTGTATCCCTGGGAACCTGGGTCAGTAAATGGGAAACAAAATATTGGTTCCCTGTGGGGGAATTCACAAAGGCTAAAATTCCTAGGTGAAATAATTCACATTCAAGGTCAAATCATCTAAATTCAAACGATAGGGGCGTGGCCAAGATGGCGGACTGAGAGGTCGCTTGTCCCGGAGGCTCCCTGCTCCCGGCCTACTCGCCCGGCTATAACCTAGCATTTGGCCCGAGCGACGAGCGGCTCACAGTGAGAAAGAGCGGGGGAGTGCGGCGGCAGTCTCCGCAGAGCAACAGGAGACGATTCGCGCCTCCCCGAGGGCAAAAACAACGGAGGTGAGCGGGCGGACTCGACGCGAGAAAATAGCGCCCGGACCGGAGGATCGATAGTGCGGGGACGCCGGCATCGGCGGGAGAGACCCCGAGCAGCGGAGCCACAGAGACGACCCATCGGGACCAACAGCAAACCCTAGGTGCCCGGAGGTGCGGTGGTGCTGGGAGCGGAGCGCCGGCGGATTGAGAGCCCGGCAGCGTCCCACCACGACCGCGAAAGGGATCGGATTCCCCAGGCTGAGCGGGGCCTGTCATCGGCCTGTCACCGCTGCAACGGGACGGGGAGCAGCGCCGCTTCGAGAGGGGCCCACGCTGACGAGACGACGGAAGAGGTGAGGAGGAAATGGGGTGATCCGCGCCCCGGGGCTCCAACAGGCTCGGAACATCCGAGGGGCCTGGAGTGCGTGGGAGGAGACGACTACGAGAGCGCACAGGCCCGTCGAGCACCAGGTCGGGCGCTGTGGGCCCGAACAAGGGGACCTGCGGAGAGGGGATCGTGACTCCCGCACCTGTTGTCGCTGGAAGGGAGCAAGTCCACAAGAGGGACATCAAAAGGACCAGGCATAGTAGGGGCCCGCACCAGTGAGCTAGGGAGAGAGAATCCAGGGACCCCCGGACGGCACACAGAGCGCCGAGGCCTGAGATCTGAGAGGCCACAACGCACACACAGTTGGCAGAGACAAGACAAGCCTAGAGCACCTTACCACGGAGGGGGCCACTACGCGAAGAAGGCGAGCGGTGGGGGGGGGGTGTAGAGATCAGAAACGAGCCCCCGGCACCGGATTAAAAGAGACAACCAATTCCTCCGTGAGCAGGCCCCACACTTACGCAGAGTGGAAGCGGGGGAAAGTGAAGAGGCGGAGAGGAGAACAGAGGAGCCAACACTCGGCTAGCTCAGTCGGCTGGCGGGGGGGGGACCTAGCCAGCAACAGCCACCACGAGGACGGCTCGGGAGCGAGGGGTGCCTACTGGGGGAGGCTGCACGCCGTCGGTCGCCGTGGGGACCCCCCTGCCCGTCTCCCGTACGGGGCTCGAGTGACAGAGGCGACTTGAGCTCCCCACCTGTTGGCAGGCCCAGCAATGTCCTCGGTGAGGAAGAGAGGGGAGAGATCTCTGAAGGAAATGCTAACCAGAGGACCCCTGCCTACGGACAAAGGTAACAGAACATCTCCTCCCCAGAAAACTCAACCAGACCCGGAAGACGGGGAGGTCCCCATCACCCGCTCCTTCTTGGAGTCGCTTTCAACGTCCTTCGAGACGACTTCCAGACCCTTAAGAGTGAAGTGGCGGGGAGGTCCGCGAGATTCGCCGAGATGTTGACGCAATAGGTGAAAGAGTAGCGGCAATAGAGGAAAAGACATCACCAAAGGGGAAGAAGTCGAGCAACTCCAACAAGAGGTGATCCGCCTGCGAGATCAACAACTGGATCTCTAGGCACACGCCGAGGACCTCGAAAACCGCTCACGAAGAAACAACATCCGCGTCAGGGAGTCCCTTTGAAAACGGAAGGATCAGATGTGAACCAGTACCTCCAAGGCTTGTTTAGAGACATACTAGGGGAGCCCCAAGACTTTCCTATCCGCATAGACAGAGCACATCGAGTTGGTCTGGCGAGACGGGCCCTGCTCCTCCGCCAGACATCCTTGCCTTCCTACCGGATTTTCCTCTCAAAGAAAGAATACTGCGGGGAGGCACGGTCGAAACAACCTCTACAATATCAGGGACTTTCCATTGCCCTATACCAGGACCTCGCCGCTAGTACGCTACAAAAAGGAGAGACTTTAGGGAAGTGACTACCCACCTAAGAACACAAGGAGTGGCGTACTCATGGGGACATCCTTTCCGCCTTATCTTTAAAATGAACGGCAAACTGCACCAACTCCGATCCTTCCGGGAAGCATGTAAGATCCTGGGCTTGGAACAAAGAACCACGGAAGAGTCACCCAGTCGCACACAGAATCTGCCGAGGAATGAGTGGCGGACAGTGGGGGGCAAACGCTCCCCCAATACAGAACTACGTCCAAGCTCAGACACAATGGCGCAAGAGAGACTGCTGGCGCTAGAAACGGTGCAGAAAGAAACCGCGCCGACGACCCCACCATGACTGTACCAGAGGGACCACTTAGCATTGGAATTGCAATAGCCGGGGGGGGGCTCGGGGGCGGGGGGCCCGGGACACTTGGTCCACACACTTACCCCGATTCTTTACCTACCACATGCCCAGGGTTTCGTACGAAGGGCAATGGACAATGAGGGGACTCTGGGGTTTACAAGTTGGGGTTAGGGAGGGTAGAAGAGAGTCAGGGTGGGGGAGGGGCGACAGAGTTTTTATTTGTTACCAGGTTGGGGGACGAGGGGAGTTGGGAAAGGGGGCGAGGGGGAACCGGTGTGCTGCCTACGGGGGGATACATATGAGATACATAGCCGTCTGTGCAGGGTATCGCAAACACAGGAGGGGGCTTGGAGGACACAAGCGGTGGTTTCCACCAGTCATAGTTGTTGACCACATGCCTACCCTATGTCAAGGTCCGCTTTGCAGATACTAACTCTTAATGTGCGGGGACTGAACAATCCCATTAAAAGAAGAGCAGTATTATCCTATTTAGAGAACTCGGGGCGTCGGTGTGCCTCTTGCAGGAGACACATCTCCTCTCCAAGGATTGGCACCGCATGAAAACCCGAGCCTTTCCCCACCAATTCTACTCATCTACTTCAGATAAGAAAGCGGGGGTGGCCATTCTGATATCTAAATCATTCCCGGGAACGATAGGGGACAAAGTGGCAGAAGTGAAAGGCCGGTTACTAGCCTACACACTTTGGGTGGGAGGTGCCCCTCTGGTGGTGGGCTCGGTCTATGCCCCGAACTCGGGACAAGAACAATTTTTGAAAATGGCACTATCCGAGGTCTTATGTTCGCAGGAACGGAAGAGTGGTCATAGGAGGGGACCTGAACAGCTGAGAAAAGATAGATCGGGGCAACGATATGGCCAAACAGGGGCAATTTCTAAGGCAGGAAAGGACTGGCTAAAGGATAGGGGCCTCCTGGACTTCTGGAGGGTGACTGACCCCCATCTCACACAATTTTCCTATTACTCCCATGCACACCATACATACGCTAGGCTAGACCACTTCATAGGGACCACAGAAGTACATACAATGGTGGACACAGTAAATATCACACCAGCAGCACTCTCGGACCATGACGCAGTGGTAATGATTCTCTCTATCCCCTCAGTTAAGCGACCTCCAGGGAGGTGGAGACTCCGAGAAAATTTGCTTTCCAGAGCAGGGGTGTCCCAACAACTACAACAATGCATCTCTAATTACCTCGCGATAAATGACTCCCCAGACACGCCTCTTTCAGCACTCTGGGGGGCATTGAAGGCCGTGGTGAGAGGCGAACTAATCGCTATCTCTGCCGCCGAAACCAAAGAACGCAAAGAAAAACGGGAACTCCTTACAGAGAAAGTGTTAGAACTGGAACGCATACACCAGCGGCTAGGCGCGCCGCGGATATGGCGTCAACTAAAAGCAGCACGAGCACAGCTAGGATCATTAGACCTTGACAGAGCCAAATACGCGGCCCTTTGACTGAAGCACTTATACTATGTGGGGGCGACAAAGCGGGACGACTCTTAGCTAGTAAGCTCAGGGCCCGAGTCCAACGGGCCAAAATACAAACGCTCCGGAATGATGATGGGGAACCGGTTGAGGGAGATGAGAAGATTGCTGCGGTCCTCCGGGACTTTTACTCCACGCTCTACGGGGAAACCTCACAGCTAGGTGGTGATGGGGCCACATACCTCCGGGGGCAGCCACGTCGGCGCTGGACGCCGCGGGAACTGAAGCACTAGACGCGCCCATTACGATAGAGGAGGTGATTGGAGCCATTTCCCGTCTTAAACCCTTGAAGTCGCCGGGCCCTGACGGGTTCTCGGCGGGATTTTATAAAGCCCTATGCCCACTTCTAGCCCCGATTCTCATGCGGCTTTTTAATTCCTTCCAGGGACCTGGGACTATACCTAGGGACATGCTGACGGCAGACATCGTAGTCATCCCTAAACCAGGGAAAGACGCAACCCAATGTAGTTCTTACCGCCCAATTTCCCTCCTCAATCTCGACCTGAAGTTGTTCACGGGGATCCTAGCAGCCCGATTAGGCCCGCGACTGCCCGGAATCATTGAACCGGACCAGTCGGGTTTCATCTCCAATCGTCAAAGCAGTGACAACACTAAACGAATACTGCATTTGATAGATAAGGCCCATCGCACTACCATGAACGCCCTACTGCTATCGGTCGACGCAGAAAAAGCGTTCGACAGAGTCAGTTGGGACTTCCTAGATAAAACCTTAGCTCATTTCGGCGTGGGGGATCGATTCCGAACATGGGTAGCGAGTTGCTACTACAAGCCCGCTGCAGTAATTAGGGTAAATGGCGTGACCTCCCGACCCTTCGAGATACAGAGAGGTACGAGACAGGGATGCCCTCTGTCACCCCTTCTTTTCGCCCTATACGTAGAACCGCTAGCGCAACGAATCCGAGACAACCCTGATATTTTAGGTATCCCTTTCGGGGGGGAACAGCATACCGTGAGCCTATATGCCGATGATATCCTGGCAACTTTGGAGTCCCCTGAACGCTCAGTCCCAGCCTTCTTGCAAGAACTGACCGCCTTCGGTCAAGTGTCCGGCTTCAAGATGAACGTACAGAAATCCATGGTTTTACATCTAGGGAGTGGGGCAGAACAGCGGGTGGAAGAGCGCCCACAATATGGTGAGTTGCAGTCTCGTGACTCAATTACTTACCTGGGGATAGAACTCGCTCCCTCTGTGGCGCGCACGGTCACACAGAACTATACTAAACTCCTCGCCCAAATTCAGAAAGATCTTAGACAATGGCAAAAACATTCTTTATCATTACTAGGCCGCATAGCCGCTATCAAAATGAATATCTTGCCCAAAGCTCTCTACATCTTTCAGACCATACAGGCCTGGCCCCCACCGGGGACCCTACACAAACTCCAGAGCACGGTGCAACAATTCATTTGGGCTGGGGCCCGCCCGCGCATGCGTAGGGATCTTTCACACCGACCCCCAGACGAGGGAGGATTGGGTATCCCAAATTTCTTAGATTATTTCAGAGCGGTGCAACTTCGACACTTAGTGGAGTGGAGCAGACCCGAGTCCGAAAAAGATGCTGTTCCAGGACCGAGCACTGGCGAAGCTCTCCTTGTGGAAGGTGCCTTTCCTCAAACGGTCAGATAGACCACCAAATCTCAGGGGCTCCCCAGTCACCAACACGCTGCTAAGAGTCTGGGACTCGGTGGCAGTCAAACGCGGATTCACATCCTTTCCCTCACCAATGACTCCCATATTCGATAACCCGGAGATTTTACCAGGGCTTGAAGAACGAGAGTTTCCGCAATGGCGAACCACGGAATGCAGGTCGGCGGGACACCTCTTCGATCTGGAGGGGTTTCTGCCGCTTGCGGAATTACAACAACTCTATACAATTTCCGCCCCGCAACGCTACCAATACTTCCAAATCCGCCACTGGCTCCTCCATCCCGAGGTGAGACCGCTAGTCCACAGGAAGCTCACCACGTATGAGAGATGGTTATTAACCAAAGATTCGGATAAAAAGATGATCTCTGACTTATATAACATGTTGCGTCCACCAGTTCCCTCCTTACCCTCTGCGGGACAGAGGCGATGGATGCGGGAACTCGGTAGGGACTTAACGGCGAAGGAGTGGCAAGCGATATATTTTCGGGCTAACCACACAGCCCGCAATACAGCTAGCAGAGAAGCGGCGGTCAAAGTGGTTACCTACTGGTACCTAACACCGGCCAGACTACACAAAGGGAACCCTGATCGAAGCCCGACTTGTTGGAGGGGCTGTGACGTAGAGGGCACACTGACGCACCTATTATGGGACTGTAAAGAAGTGACTGACTACTGGGGTGCCATCTTAGATGACATAGATAAGCAATTTGAGATTGAAATTCCCCGATTCCCCGCATACACGTTACTGGGGTTGCCCAATCCACTCACTTACCCCCTGAAGTCGATTAGGGGCAAACAGATGGGTCTGGCGATGGGGGCAGCTGTTCAACACATTCTCTCATTATGGGGGACACAGACCCGTCCAACACACACAGGTTGGCTACATAAACTTTGGTACCTTATAGGTATGGAGCGGATCCAAGCCACCTTGACGAACTCTACAGATACTTTCCGCACTATCTGGCGTCCACTGCTGTCCCTGTTAGAACTTGAAATGACTGAACTAACATGCCCTAAATACCTCCGTATCCTAAGGCTCACCGAAAGGGGACATACCGACGAGCCATCTTAACCTGCTCACTAGTACAAGACTCCCACATCAGGTTCCTCAGAATCACTTATTCAGCACACCGGTTCGGGGAGGGGGAAGGGGGGCTAGGGAAGGGGGAGGGGGTTAGGGAGTGTCTTTCGTTTGTTGTTGATTCACACATCAGTATCATATATTGCGGACTGCAAACACCCCAGGCAACACCCCCCATGAGTCTACCTCCACGCTCGGCCAGAACCGGCTTCAAGATGATGCATTTATATGTCTCTGGATGTGACGAAAATGGGAGGGAGGACGATCATATACGTATCTTATGGGTTTGTCTGTTGTAACTAAAGCTACATCATTATTTTGATATGTCTGAAAACAATAAAAAAACAGAGTTAAACCATAAATTCAAACGATAATTTAATTCAAGTTATCAAATGGTAAAGTAAGTAATACTAAAGCAGGTGCTCCAAAGTTTCTGTACAACACTTAAGCACATCCATTTCAACAATGTAACCTTGCACTTTGACTGCAATGGTTTTGGAGCACCTATATTTGCTTTACCATTTGAAAAACTGAATTAAATTAGCGTTTAAATTCAGATGATTAGACCCTGATTGTGAATTCTTTGACTTTGGAAGTTTAGGCTTTGTGACAGGGCCAAGCACATATTATTTAAAAATCAGAAATAAAATGTTTTACAGCGCTGATGACTTTTGCTCAGTATACAACTTTGGATTTGTGCAATTTTAAAACTTCTCTTCATTTCCCACTACCTGCCTCCACAGGAAGTGACATAACGTGTTTCCCTATAATAACTTTCTTTAAAGGAAGCCAGTCAAGTGGAAATCTGTAGTAACGAGGTCCACGCAGGTAGGATGTAGTTTAAGTAGATTTATTGAAGTAAGTTACATGTAGAGGAGTTGTAGTGAAGCAGGTTGATAAGTTCTTGTGAAGCAGCCCCACCAGGAGCAGCCTGCCTGCTGCTCAGCCCATTCTCTAACTGTTACACTTCACCTCACAGGCACCCAACAATCCAATACGCATCATCACTCCAACATTCCATGCAGCACACAGCACATTCACACTGGCTGAGCAGGGGGAGAGATAATGGCAGAACATTCACATGAACAGGATACTACATACCCCCCTTTCTTATATAACAGAAGCATAAATATGGTTACCTGAAAGAAGCTAAAACAATGTGAACCAGGAGAAGGAAATAAATGAGAGGAACACAAATGAAGCAGAAAGATAGGTGGGAGTGAATGAAGAGAAAGCAATAGATAATTATACACAGATAGGTATAATCCATCCTCCCCTTCTATAAATTTAAATGGAGTAGAAAACAAATGGAAGGCACAAGGAAAAACGAGGTAAACGATGGACATAAAAGCACCAAAGACTAACCCCAAGCACACCCACTGGCCAGACAGACATGCAAGAATGAAAGACATGTTATGACACAAACTAAACACTAGCCTTACATCCAGACACACAAAGTGGTGAAGGAAGGGTATCCTCCTAGGAAAGGAAGAACGAGAATCACACTACAATAAAGGGACAGACAGTGGACAAAGAAAGACTAACAAAGAAGATATAGTCCAGATTCCAAGGATGACAAGAAGATAAGACATCACAAGGAGAACTGAACAAGCGAGAAAACAGAGAAGATGAGAAGAAAATACAGGAAGTATCATTCATCCTCCCCCATTTTCAAATTGACAATGTAATATAATATAAACATAACTTTGCGTTTACAAATTGACAATGTAATATAATTTGAGCATAACGTGGCGAGAAAATAACAGCAAAGTCTAAGTGTAGACTCAAAATAAACTGTACCCCAATGAGGGATTACACATGTAAAGGTTAGTAATGTGAATAATGTAAATGGGAGTGACACCCATCAGGACAACCCTCGTGAGGATGACCTCTGGCAGAGATGAGACTGACACCCAAAAAGGCACACCCTGTGTAAGGGTAGTAGTGTACAACAAGTACGTGCAGATGGGACTAAAACCCATGACCTACCCCTGACATAAGGGTGTTTAGCTAATGTAAATGGGACTGATACCCATGACCTACCCCATGACATGGGGAGGGAAGGAAATGTAAATGGGACTGAAACCCATAACCTACCCCCAGGCATGGGGGTGGGTAGTTAGAGTAGATGGGACTTGGACCCATACCCAAGTACCCTAAGTGAGGGTATACACAACTTGAATCAGTATAAATGGGAGAAACACCCATTGAGGCAAATGTACTATGAGAAAATGGGGCTAGTACCCATTCCCGCCCCTCATGTAAGGGAGTGTAACATGTGAAAATGGAACTAAAATCCATAACGGACATGTTTAGGGTGTGTAAAAATAAACCAAAAGGTGGCTGACCACTATCCACTAAAACACTAGGACCTCCCTTATGTAAGAGTACTTTTGATTCTACAGTAAGCGGGAAACCTAAACCCACAACGCCAAACCCATGCTTGAGGGCTGAAAAATGCAATGTTGTAGTGTAACCTAAGATGCAATGTTATCACGTATACTGGAAAACATAAAGTAGATGCATTAACATGCTAAAAAATGCGATGTATGCCCAAATTACTGAAATTTCCTAAAATGGAATATAACGACCAAGAGATTGGGTCCAAAGTGCTCCTGTGCCTAAAACCACTGTAATAACAGACGAACTCGAAGTCTGTAGCGAATCCACGTGTCGTGAGTAGCTGTATGTTGTCCAAAAAACAAGTTCTGTGAGGCAGTGAGCAAGAGTAAGGTAATCTAATACACCACTTCAAACCTTGGTAAACGCCTCACATGAGAAATGGTGAGCTGTCTGAGTCCAATACAAATGGACAGAAGTCGATAAACTATATGGGCAACAGACACTGTTTAAATACTGCTTCGTCCTTACATACACCAAGAAAAGAAACGCAACAGTACCTGGGATCCTGCGATGTGCCCGGACGGATAAAGCTCCATTACTTAATTCTTGCACTGCTCGTGGTTGGCCTAACACAATAACAGAGACACCGCCTGCGGCAAAGATGTGACCACTGGTGTACACCCACTGGAAGTGCCCCGTAGCTTTACAGCAGATGGCTAAGAATGAAAACATGGCGGCACGTACAATGCGCTGTGCCGGATGGCTACCAGCGCGTTCGTGTGCCAAACTGTGTCACTCTTCCAGTTCTGACGTGTCGTCACAGAGGATCCTCGAGGTGACTCACGTGGAAAAAAGAGTGAGGCAAGATGCATGCGCACAATTTGAAATTTGAACCGCTACGAACCTGTTTAACCGGCCTCACCGAAGAGAATTCGTTGGCTTAAAGTGCAAACCAATTCAGATAAACTCACCATAGACAGAGACTTTACCCATAAATTAGCCTCCTCTGTTTGCCGGTGGCGATGTAAAATTTTCAATACGACTTGAGAGAAACCCAGTAGTTGTGTGACATGCAATGTAGACTGGATTAAACAAGATGGCATAAATGGGTCGAGAGCGCAGTCCACATCGTCAGCTTCAATGTACACAAACAATGCACTGACAGATAAAAACACTCTGCTGATGACACAACAAGGTGAAATTTCAATAGGTGCACCCGCCATGGTTGACTGTGGAGCTGTCAAGCATCTCAAAGGGGACGTGATACCGATCATCCCGTATTTCCCTTAAGGATGAAGACTGAATAAAATTTCCTTGCTTTCAGCGCGACACGAAATATCATTGCTTGCGCAGTGTAGAATTCAAGCTGTTTTTGAATGTCCTCAGGGTCAACAGAATTTACAGGCTGTAGGTTGGTAGGCTTGATGTCAGAATCTCTGCTTGTAAAATTCAAAGTCCCAAGTAAGTAATACAGGTGAGCACAGCACGCCTGGGCTAGGGTTGTCAGATGGTGATGACACTGGTGGGGATGAGAGGCGTAGTGCTTCATCTTCTTGTGTACATCTTTGGTTTTCTGTGCAGAACTTCTTTTTTTATTGTAGACGTTTATGTTGTTCTATGTAGAACTCCCTTGTTTCTTGTTTGTGGTTTTTCTTTTCAGTGGATACCTCCTCTTGTACACTGTGTTGCCAGCATCTGTAGGCTGTGTAGATTGTTCCATCTTCAGGTCCTCGTTTGTTTGCCAGGTCCCTGAAATCCATTTGTAGCACAAAGGTAGTCACCAACTCGTCGCCAAAATAATGTAGTAATGAGGTCCACGCAGGTAGGATGTAATTTAAGTAGATTTATTGAAGTAAGTTACATGTAGAGGAGTTGTAGTGAAGCAGGTTGATAAGTTCTTGTGAAGCAGTCCCACCAGGAGCAGCCTGCCTGCTGCTCAGCCCATTCTCCAACTGTCACACTTCACCTCACAGGCACCCAACATTCCAATACGCATCATCACTCCAACATTCCATGCAGCACACAGCACATTCACACTGGCTGAGCAGGGGGAGAGATAATGGCAGAACATTCACATGAACAGGATACTACAAAATAATTGCCTATCTTCCATCTCCACAGGAAATTATATCACGTACTTCACAACTTGCATATCTACATGAAATGAAATCACTTCCTGCCTTCTCTCTAATTCAATAATCTCCCTTGGGCATCACTCCGCCTCAGCATCCTTATAAAAGGGTGGACATAGACAAGGGCATTGCCTATGTGAGCCTGTTAGGCCCAGGAAGAGCCTTGGACCGAAACCCCTGTTCCACTAAAACCTGCAAGGTAGCAGATAATGATGTTCCTCACCCAACACCCAGTACTGCCAATCTGCACAATCACAATGAGATCTAGATGACACAAACACTCCCTTAGCATCCTCACAACACATAGACCCAACGTTATACACATCTCACTTTCACAAATCATCAGACTACAGAACACGCATTCCAGCTCATGCTCATGCTCATTAATATGTGCTCTGCAGTACTCCATGCACTAGACATCGCAAGCCGCACCACTCATCAAAAGGCTGATGCCCTCTTCATCACAGAAACATAGTTCACCTCCACATTATTGCGCACCCTAGACATCCTTCTTCCCACAGGCTAAAGCATTTATCATTTGGCCTGTGCACATAAGAAGAGAGGCTGCCTCCCTGTCATCGAAAAGTCCTCCTGACCCTGCACCCCAGGCGAGCAAGTTACACTCAACTCCTTGGAGCTGCTGGCATACCACTTACCACTCTCTGCAACTGAGACTGCTACCTTCCATCTCATCTACAGGCCTCCCAGGCAGAATATGGACTTCAATAGTGAATTCTCAGATGTCCTCACCATCTCATGCAATGCCCACGCCATCATCTTGGTTGATTTCAACCTCCTAAACAACACACACTCAAAAAAATATAAGCTGTACCCTCCTCAACATTATCTGTAATCTAAATGTGGAACAGTACATCACCCAACCAAAACACTTCAATGCCACATCTTCCATCTTGTCTTCTCATCATCAAGTACAGTTCAGTGCAATTACCCATACCCTGGACTGGACTGACCAACTTACCTTCCCTGTCTCCTGGCTCAAGATTCTACCAACAAACTAAGGTCAAGCCAAAAGAGAAGATCAGACCTTCACATCCTTCAAAGACTTCAATCAAAAACCATATTCTTGAACTAATCTCTCATCCTGCCAAATCCATATTTGTCACCCACACCTTTCATAACGACTTCAAAGGTGTTTGAGAAACTATCTGAAAATCCACACTCCAACTAAAGTACTCAAGTGCAAGCCAAAACCTTCAGCACCCTGGTACTCTAAAGACCTTGCTGACAATAAATGTTCCATCTACACACAGAAAAGAAAATGCACACAACACTAAGGGCCTCTTATACAAAGGTAAACTTACATCTTTGTGTAAGTTTAGTTTTTTTGTTAGTCACAAACTATGAGTTAATAGTATGTTTATGACTGTATAGAGACCTTTAGCTGGAAGTCTGGACTCCAAGACCCAGCCTGCCACAATAACCACCAGGAGGCAGGGGAACAACGTTGAACAGGCATTAATTAAGGACGCGGTCCCTGCAGCTCGGGAGAGACGTTTTACTGGGGTTCAGGACTCCAAGTCCCAGCCCCCAGGAGGCGGTATAACAGTGTCGAGTGGGCGTTTATTGATGATGCAGTCCCTGCAACACGGGACTCACCCAGATGCAAGACAGACCAAGCCGTATGCACCCAGTCGAGGCTGGGTTGAGCCACCCCTCTTGGTCTGCACAGCTGGTAGCGGAGCAATTGACAAAAGGTAACACTATCTCAATCATTATTTCTCGCCTGTTGCTTCTTATGGTCTTGCACTAAGCCCTGTCCCCTGGGCTTGTCTCCACCATGAGTTAAAGGAAGAATAACTCCCTCGAAGAAGGCTCCATAAATAAAAAGGTACAACATTAAATTCAATAAAAAAATGACCTTGCATCCATAATGGAGGCGATTACTTCAGAAATAGAACTGGTGTAAGCCAGACTAGATGTCCCTATACATCATACTGGTTTATTGACCAGTCAGACTGCTACCGCTGGGCAGTTCACCACTGTGATTTACAGAGAGATTACACCCCCTAAGGAGCTTACATCTAACAAAGCCTCCCAGATGAACAAAGCACTCTTGAATACGAATGGAGATAGACCAGAGGTAAAGGGCCAAGCCCCAGGTGACTCTTCCTTACTGTTCAATTCAGAAAACCTCCATGATGACTCTTACTCTGATCTGGCTCAAAATAACATCTATCTCAACACCAACTATACAGCCATCCGGTGGAGGTGATGTTAGAGCCAAACCTCCTAATTGTGGGCAGTAAGGCAGACAGAAAGGAAAGAAGGGAGCCCTCATAGCTAAACCTGCCCTACCATCTTGTGCCAAAGAACTTTAAGACCTCAAGCATATCGTTGCAGATCAACTTTCTAAGCACCTGGCAACAAATTCCTTCAATGCTTTGTACTTGAAATCACATTTCACTGAGACAGTTATACACACATACAATCCAGTTCAAAATTTGTATTCCCAGCCCAAGCAGAGTGAGACAGAAGGCCTGAAGGCTCAATTTATCTCATCTATTGACCAAGGAGAGATTGCCCCATTAGACTTACCCCAGAATAGAGCACAATCCCAACTTGTCCATGAGAATGCAAAGGGCAGTACGGAACCAGCGCCCACACATTCTTCTACTAGTGCTACTGGTAAAGCAGTAGGGGCTGCTGGTCCAGTTCTGCATCTTTAGCCTGCCTGCACTCAATATGTTATAATGTTAGAGGATGCCCCTTGGGCATCAGCAGAGATCTTGCAAAAGGAAAAACAAGGAGTTGTCAAAAACAAAGTTGCTCACGGGCTCAAAACACATGCGGGCTAGGAAGGCAGTCTCCACACTGAAATTCTTATCGTAAGAATAGTTTCTTGAATATGATATTCCCAAAGGAAAAGCTCAAATGGAGACTGTGATAATACATTTTGAGTATCCACATGTGATTTGTGCACTATTACAGTAACTTAATTTTCCAACTTTTTAACCAGAATCAATCAGGCTACATCAGCTGGGATATTTTTACAGATTGGGAAGTGATGCCCCGGGGCCACAACCTTTGCAAATGAGACCAAGAAATTCTCAGGCACACTGTTTTCTGGCTTCAAAACAATAAACAGGTTTGAGGTCTTGAATTTGATCGAGCAAGCTAATTGATTAAGGGCTAACAGTGATTTCATCCCTGAAAGAACTGAGGCCTCACGATCATCATCGGACATAGTTTATAAACCTACTAGGAAAAGTCCAGAATCTCAACAGAATACCTTTGCCCTAAGCCCTGATTCCAATCCTTCCCATACCAAACCTGCGCCACCAACTCCAGCCAAGGTTTGTCAAGATACTATTACGCTTAGAACATGTAATATTGCAGGGTATCTTTCTAAGCTCTCCAACTCAGATTGGTTTCATTTTATTTCTGGTTACGATATAATTTCCTGCAAAGAAACCTGGGCCCTGGCCCAATTCCATCTGAAAGCTTCTTTATGATTTAGCTTCCCAGCTTTACCGTCTCACTCAGGCAGGGCCAAGGGTGGCCTGGTAACTATGGTAAAAGACACATAAATGATGGAAGGAATGCATATCAAATTAAGCATTCAACCCAGTCAAGAGATCTGGGTTAAATCCATCAGTCTTTTGCTCACCAAGGCACCCCAGTTTAGACCCAGCCATATGCAAATCAGTCTTGACCCTGCTCCTCATGGAACAGTCCAGCCTGAACTGCCAGGCAAGGTCCTCCCTGGACCAGAAACCAGCATCCTGGGACCGGTTTCAGGTTATCATCTCTCATCAACCAGGCTAGCGTGAATCCAGTGGCACAGTGAGCCTGGGACCCATGTCTGGGCATACCTGGCACACTTAGGGTGAGAAAGCAAAAGACACACAAATGATGGACAGAATGCAGAACAAATCAAACATTTACTCCCAGTCAAGAGATGTGGGTTAAATCCATTGTTCTTTTGCTCACAATACCACTCCAGCCATATGCAAATCAGCCTTGACCCTGCTCCTCTTGGGAACAGTCCAGCCTGAACTGCCAAGCCAGGTCCTCCCTGGACTAGAAATAAGCATGCTTTTTTTCCCTAAGTGCGCCGGGTATGCCCAGACGTGGGTCCTGGGCTCACTGTGGCACTGCATTCAAGCTAGCCTGGCTGATGAGGAGCGGAGAACTGCTCATATGAAAAGATAGACTGATCCTTTCCTTCCAGCACCTTGAGTAGATAATGTACTTGATTTCTATCTCCAGTTCATATTTCTTCCTTTTGAACAAAATCTTTTTCTCTTTGCACTCATATTTTGAAAATATTATTTCAGAAAATGTTAACAACAGAAACAGAACAATTGCACAAATTAACACAATAATCACAGGTGTTAATATAGCCCTCAACATGCCCACACCCAAGCTATCAAACCACTCACCAATCTTATTGAAACCCTTTCCAATCTTGCCAACCCAGGAACCCACTGATTCCCATAAGTCAGACTCTTCAAAAGCTTTGAATTCATGAGAAGCATTAGTTATGTTAGAAACATATGCCCTTATAAGATTACTGTTATCTTGGATGAAGGCGCAGATGTCTCTCTCACCTTCAAAACTGTGCAAACACCACCTTCCTTTGCGAGAAAGCTATCTTGCGCTAGGCGGTTTTGTATAATCATCGCACTCAAAGTGATTGATTCATTATTTATTTATTCGTGCTAATGCACTGGCAGTGTTAGAAGCAAGAGATCCACAAGCGTAGATAATCTTCTAATTTTCACATCAATCATAGCCCTTAATACATCTAGCACAATTTGACCAATATCGTAATCACTCTCTTAAAACCAACAGTATCACCCATCTCAGTCACATGGAAACCCTAGGAACACCAAAGCAAAATTGCAGGAACCAACCCAATTTTGGGGTAGAATAAAAATGGCAGTCTTACCACACACAAAATAAATTCCTTTAAGTAAATGTTATTCAGCAACTAGACTAACAACATAACTTCTTTCCCACTCATGTTTTTCTACAAACTTTATTGACCTAACTCCTGTAGGTTCAAGGCACACCATAAATAATTCACCCTTTGTTTCATGCTCCATTCCTAACCTTGGATGAAAATTTGAAGTCCTAAATTCTTCTTCAACTTTAATCAGTTCTCTAATTTCATTTCATCCTTCCAATCTCTCAAAATGTTTACTCTCCATTTGTTATATAATTTAATACGCTCATGATCTTTTTTTCTCAACCTACATACATACTCCTCTTTTGTAGTTTTAATATTCAAATCAGTTTGTGCAACTGTATTCCAATATTTGCTATAAGTTACTGAGCACCCAGGAGCTCCAGAAAGAGCAAGGTTTTCCAGTAAAGCGCTTGAATCCAATAGGTATGAGGACAGCAGCTCTTGCTTACTAAATATTCTAAAAACATATTACACAATAGAGTATACGTTATTGGCATTTGGTAATAAGTGGCTCCCTCACCTGCAGAAGAAGAAAGACATGTGCATACTAGACAGTTGCTGGTCCCATTAGATACTCCTCCAATAAATTTGCATAAACATTATTTTTAAAATTACTTACTAATCTTTTCCTATGTGTGTGAGGAAACCAGTTATTACATGGTGTGGTTGTGAGACCTCACTGTGTAATAAACTCACTAAAAAAACTTAGCTTGACTCTAGGTAGCTGTGGCTCTGAGCAGTCAGGCTACATCAAAGGAACAAATTATAAAGCATTAAGCAGTACCAAAACAGCTAAATAAGAAAGAAATAAGATTCAATAGAAATCTAACACCATGATATTAAAATTGGCTTTATTCTTATCTTTAAAATGACACCTCAGCGACAAAACTGCTCCTGAAGATTCAAGAGATATGAATTTTGAAAGGAACAATAAATTACTGCTTTCTCATTCAAAACAATAAATCATTGTAATGGACTGCATTCGTGGTCAAACTTATGAAAACTTTGGAAAACTTTTATAAAGTTGTAAACTGCTACTCTAGCCCACTTTGGGCAACCAACTCTGGCAGGAAGCGAGTCAGAGAGGCCAAAGAGGCTTCGTTGGACAACTACCTCACAGTCAAAACAGACTGATGGCTGATGGCTTCCGTTGGTATTGATAACTAGGGGTGGGCGGAATTTGTGTAGTCGCGTTACGCAAATCTCTGCGAAATTGTAAAAAATCTCCGCGAGCACGCAGAAACTCCGCGAAGACGCGGAGTTGCTTGTCCCGCCCGTTCGCGATGTGTTTTTGCGTGCTCGCAGGGAAATATATCGCTAACTTGCCATGCGGTCGCTAATGGGCGCAGCCATCTTGTTTTTCACTCGCTCGCGATGGTTATTTCCTGTTCCGGGTCACGTATTGCATGCTCCCGCCCGCTCGCAATGCTTATTTCCTTTTCCGGGTCGCGTATTGCATGCTCCCGCCCGTTCGCGATCAGTATTTCCTGTTCGGGAACGCGTATTACGTGTTTGCGATGCTTTTTGCGTGCTCGGGGGGGAAATATCACGCAAACTTGCCCATGCGGTCGCAATGGGCGCGGCCATTTTGTCTTTCACTCTATTGCTATGGTTCTGGGCCTGCTTTTCAATCCTCCCTCTATCTTTTCAATCCTTTGTTTCTGGAAACTTTTTTTTGATCTTTTTCATTTATTATCTATCTCTCTATTTTCCTAATTCTATATTTTGAGTTTTTTTCTACTTTTTGTGTGTTTTTCACTACTTTTTCTATTACCTGCTTTTTTATTTCTTTTACTTACTATTTTAATTCCTACCTTTTCTTTTTCGCCCCCCGCTTACCCAGAACCATGGCAAAGGGCCACAGGGCTCGTAGCCATAGCCAGAGCCGCGACCGCCTTCCTTGCAGAAGGCGGCTCAAAAAAGGGGTGCAGGCACGGGCCTTATTTGGTGAGGCGGAGGTGGCCACACTGGTTTTTTGTGTGCAGCGCCACCTTCCCTTAACCCTGGCAGCAGGCGGCAGGCCTGGGTCCAGGTACGGGCTTAGGAAGCGTCAGCAGCGGTGGGGCAAGGTGCATTGGGCAGTTTTTCGCTGCTCTGGTGTCCGGTGCACCAATAACCAGCTGACGCACCGGTGGTCCGATATTCTGGACCGGGAGCAGGACCTGCTAGGAGTGGAGGTCCAGGGGCTTGGTGAGTAGCTATTTAATATTACTACTTTGTGTTCTTCTGCTCTGTGTTATATATTGCGAATATATTTTTTTCCGGCCAGCAAGAATGCTGCTGCTTACATTGCAGTCAAATTACGTTTAAAAATCTTCTGTGATTGTTATGACACAGGTGCTCGGCACTACTGATCTTACTTGTTTGCAACTTTGCGCTCGCTTGGCCTGATTATGTAAGTGTTTACTTTAGAGAACTTAAGTTAGGTAATCCTAGAGAGACTCTAGTCCTTCCTTTGTACTCCTGCCACTAAGAAGAGATAGTGGTGGATTGATAGGTTTAGTTACTTATTAGTATTAGTTGGTAATTTTTAAGTGGTCTGTGTGATGTATCCTCTGTCACGTCACGTGCTGCTGAGTGCTGCTTACCCCAGTCCTTAGTAGAACCTTTTGTAGTTTGTTTAGTGAGTGTTAATAGGCTTATCATCACTAGCAGAACATCAGCAGCAACCAACCAACAATTTGGTGTATGCAAAAATGTATGCATGTGTCCTCCATCTATGCATTTTTGAGGACTAAAATAAATGGAAATGCAGACTTAGTGAACAATTGGCCCGTCTGGAATAGGTGGGCTAGGTCAGGTGGTACTTAGGCTTACTAGACGGTCCGTGAATCTCGCAATACTACTTGTCGATCAGATTAGATAGGTCAATTTTATTGCAATTGTATTTTAAAATATTTTATTTGTTTCACACCAAACAGTAATTTTTGTCTCTTTCTTTATTAAATCTTACATGATCAGCACCCAGGGGCAAGAAGACGGGGTCTGAGTCTGCGGAACCAGAACAACATGCCTCCCAGGGCAAGGACCACTCTTCTACCGAGGGCTCTGCTGCTGGCCCCAGTAAGTCCTCCAGTGGTTAATATTAATAATTATATTTCCCTAACTTTTCCTGCACCTTATTTTTTCCGAACTATTATTTCGGTTTCCTAATTCTATTTTTTACAAATTCTTCTTCGATCTAGACTATCTGTTTCTAAATTCTTGTTATCCCTGCCTCTAACTGCCTCTGCTATGACTCTCTGTACTACTACTATTAGTCTGTCTGTAGCTAAGCTTGCCCAGTTGGCCACTCTTTATTTAAAAGGTTTTAAATAAAACTCAGATTCACCAATAGCTCTAGGCATTGAGTCGAGTCCTTTGGGTTGTCCTCTTCTACTACTTCTAATCTTCTTAATCTTGAGGCTTTTCAACAATTCCCACCAACAAAATGCCCAACCAAATTTTACTATTTTTGATAGGATAGGACATACTACTACTGTTGTAGGGATTCTGCACATACAGAACTTCGCACAAGAAAATAGGACGTTGGTGATTGGAGGTTGGACCTTCCTCACACCTCAATCAGAACCCACCACAATCCCCTGACCGACTAGTTATAGTGTCTCATTAGCTCTCCGAACCACCCCAAGATACCCAATGAGTAGACAACCCAGAACATAACACTCCCGACCTCTCAGTCGCGGAAGCAATGCACACCCTTTCGCTCACTCACTCGTGTAAGTCCACACCAAATACCACCGAGTCTATGTAAGTTCAAAAGGTTTAATTTCAACTGACAAGCTCTGTATGTTGTTCTATAATGCAGCACCAACAGCAAAATGCATAAGATTAAAACAATAAACATTGTTACACTCAGTTACACTTACAACTACAAGTCCATGGAAGACAAAAGGTGAAATCATGATAACTGAACATTGGTGGAAGAACCACCCTCCCCTTAGTAGGAATATAGTTTATATAAAATTATAAATGAAGATCTCTGAGCGAATTCTGGGGATCCCTCACCTTAGAAGAACCTAGTACTGATTACATCATAAGCTCTGCAAAGCTGTGGTTCATAGAAGGGAATCTTCCGTCTGTTATGAGAAAAATGGTGCACGTTAGTATATTGCAAGCATTTCTCAGTCGTGCCAAAAAGTGTAGCATTTTTATGGATAAGCAATATGGACTAACACCAGAACTCCATAACAAAGTGGCTTGTTTTCCGACCTTGTACGCAGCGCTCAGACAGTAGCAGTATGAGCTCAAAGGCGTCTTACACAACAAGCTGCGAGGTAACGTGCGCAAAAATAAAAGACACAAAGCTAATATGGTTGCATGGCTCGGGCTAACTTAGCAAAGACTAGAATGACCCTAGGGACCATATAACACTACTAGTGTCTACTCTACTACCTGATTTGTACTAGTGATGTATGTTGTATATGTATGTATTAACTTTTTTTCAATCTTGCTAGTGAAAAATAGGGAGGTGTATATGGCATCTAAAAAATGTGTAATGTTTTTTCTAGGCGTACTACCGACCACCAGTACCGGGGCCAGCGGCGAAGGCGACGCGGCCACTGAGGGTGCAGGAGGAGATGCGGCAGTTGCAGGAGGAGCTGCAGGGGGTGAGCCAGCAGCAGTGGCGGGCGGTGGTAAGTTATATTCCTAATCCTTACTTATTGACATTACACTCGCTGCAAGGGTGTACTGTATACTGTACTGTTGAGACTTATTAAGTAAGAAGTTGTTGTGAACGGTTGAAGAAGACACCCTTTACTTAGCATTAGCAATAGCATTAGCGGAGGGAGTGTACTGTTAAGTAACCAATGGCCTATTCTATCTGACTTCAACTCAGCTGTGAAAGTTTTATGGAGAAGACTAAAAGTCAGATCAGATGACCTTGATGGATGGGTTGAATGAAAAGGGAAAGAAGGTGGAAGGAGGAAGGACGGGCGAGATTTAATATTTATGACTGGCAGAGAAGGATACGTGGGATGAATGCATGCATAGGTGGCTGATAGGAATCAGATGCATGGGTGGTTGAATGCCTGAAACTCCCACAAATGTTAGAGGCCGAGGAAGTGGGAGGAAAGATACATACCACAAATGTTATGTACTGTGCTTACTAGTGCTACTGTGCCACTATGTGTAGAATTAATTTGTCTTACTGCTTTGCTAAGAGTATATTTTACAATAGTCTTGTTTTTTCTTCTTGATATAGCTACTCCTTCCAAAGGGAAACCAGACAGGAAGGAGTTGGCAGCCAAGGCCCGGCGCCGGAAGCTGGAGGCCATACAAACGGAACACCACCCGCTGGTGGTTCTGGCGGAGGAGGAGGAGGAGGAGGTGGCAGCAGCTGCAGCCTCCTCCAATGCCTCGGGCCCCAGCCACCCCCTCCAGTGTTACGGCACCACCGTGTGGCATTCGCCCACCGCCGCACTTCATTTAACAGCACTGCTGCCCCCCGTGGATGCAATTGCCGTGCATTGAATCGCCGCATGGCCCACCTAGAGGAGCGTATTCATGTCCTGGAGAGGTGAGCCCGCCGATGAACAGACCCTGTTGATTGCCCCTTTTTTATTGCTTATTTTGGTGGGTGGGAATCAGGCATTGGGGTTTTCACTTTATTTGGACAATTGGACATTTAATTTGTTGGACTTTTTTGTTCCGGACAATGGACATTCGTTGGGGTTAGGGAGAGGGGTGGGTCAGGTGTTGTTGTGGGATTATTTACATAGTTTATTTTTGTTAGGGGATTAAAATATATATTTATACTTTACATACGATGTTGTTAATGTTTTGTGGGTGGGGTTACTGTTTTACGTCACACTGTTTCCTTGCTGGTGCAGGGCCACAGCCAGTGTTTGATTTAAATAATTGGCTGACTTTGTAAGACACAAACAGATAGATGCGGTACCCCTCACTGAGTGACTTGTCCTACTAGTACTGTCAGTCTCTCCTCCTAGTCTATGCATTCTGCAACTGGACTCAAAGGGGTGTGTGAAATTGAATTAATGAAAAAGTTTCCATTATTAATTATGCCTCCCCCAAACTTCTTCTCTTACCTGTGCTTGATGTTTAACTTAGGCACAGCGATGGCTGCATGGTGATGATGGTTTTCTTTCCCAACATGCCATGGTTGTGGTGGTAGTAGTAGTAGACACTGGCAGTAGCATTTGCAAAAAAAGAAAATGAGACAGTCAGTCGCCTGAGAGAGACTGTGGGAGGAGTAGTAGAACGTAGTACAGTACAGAACTTACTGCCAAACAATAATATGCCAAAATACAATAAAACATAATGGTGGCGGGGATAGCCTAGTACATAGAGTTACAAATTCTAGTTGTGTTGAGTCACTCGACTAGGCCTACAGTACACTCGACACAAGCGTAACCGTTAGTGCTGTGTAGGAGGATGACAACAAATCCAATCAATGCCGGCAATTAATGCTGATGGATTAGGTTCCTTTGGTAAAAAATTACCTCGCAAATATACTGCTCATTGGTGGGCAAGCAGAAGAAGATCCTCGCCCTGCCTTGAAATTGAATTAGTGTTGCTTTTGCCACATCTGCCCCAGCAAGGGTGTGATAAATTATTGGTGTACATTTAATTTAGTCACACCTCAATAAGTCACAAGGCCCGGGGGAAGAGGGTTAGGGTTTGATAAATGGTTGGGAAGGGGGGTTTGGGTAAAGGTTTGACAAAGAAAAACAGTACGCATGGACAACAACAAAACACAATCTTGGCAGACGACCACATCCATAAATCTGTTAAGGGAGAAAAAGGAAATGCATGCATGATGATGATAACTTGATGGTTAATGATAAGTAGTACTTACTAACTACTACTAGACAATTAGACAGTACAGGGCAGCAGTATATTATGCAATTTGCCTTGCCTGTCTGCCCTCCAAGAGACCCGAATTACATACAGTTTCTGTTCTGTTGTACCGGCCCGGGCTTACTATTAAAGATAGCAAAGAAAATTCAAAAATAGCTGTAGGGATGAATTGAGAGCAAACATAATAATAACAACAACACACAGTAGTAATGATTGAAGACAGAAAATGAATCAAATTATTTAAAAGATGATGAAAGTTGATACTGTTACTGTATGTTATCCTGGTCAAAATGGGGAGTTGCATCTCGGCATTCCTCTTGGTCCTCCCTTCCATGGACGCTCCGGTCATCATTCTTGGGTGACACCACTGCCTGCCTGGCAGATGTAGATTCATTGGTAAGGTAAGTGTGAGTTGTTTTTTCCCAGTATAGCACAGGGTAAGGGCCGGCCTGTAATTGTAGATGGAAAAACAAAAGGGATATTGAAAAATCAAGTAGAAAAAAATGCATAAATTACGGTGGACTGCAACAAGAACACTTTCAGAGGCGGCATGGATACATCATGTCTGCTCTAGTCTGTTTCCAGCATTAACCTCCAACAACAACAGGACAGAGCAGGCCCACGGCACCTGTGACCCATCCTCCATTTAGCGTATATTTTTTGACAGAGGCAGACAAAGCAGATATACAGCAACATAGCATTTTACAAATTAAGTGACTAAATCAATGCACCGCTGTCAGTCATACCACCACACTCGACTCCACCACTACACAGACATGTAGGTCTACAGTGGTTGTTGTTGACTTGTTTACCTTTTATGCCACTCATGAAACGCCCTGAGTTATTCCATCAATCATCTCGGATCCTACTGAGTGACTGCGAAGATATTATGTCACTGTGGTCATCATCATGGTGTGTTGTCCAACTCAGTGTGCAGTGTACAGATTGAGTCCCCTTTCCATATTCAAAATGCAATGGATCGGCCTGCAGTAGAAGTACAAATTTGTTATTAAAAAACAAGAAGGGAAACAAACATTGCCTTGAGTTACTTTTAGTGTGTAGATTAGATAATAGTACACAATGAATTAACTTCATGCACTACAAACAACAACAACACAAATCACTCAGTCAGCGTCCAATGCATGTCATCATTCATTACCTGTTCCTTCTCATCTTCAGTTAATGGGCAGTCTCTCTCGGCTCGGAAAGGAGGATAGCTATAGTAGTCATCATCATGTTCCACTTCTTTTGGAGGGACTCAATGAGGCAAGATTTTCTTTTTCTTCTATTATGCTACATCCAATCATCATCTGGCTTGAGGGCAATAGATTTAGGGCGATTCAGGAGGATGGAGGAGCAGGACTCGGAGGAGTGGACTGAAATGCAGACAGCTGAAACTCATATATGGCAATAAAAGACTAGAAGACGGTGGTGATGGATTTGTTGTGATTTGAAGTTTCCAACCAGAAAGACAGACACACAAATAAAAGTAAATAAGGGAGGACGACAGTAAGAAGTGGAAGCCTAGTTGTCAGGGAAGTATAGCTCATCCTCAAACTCTGGGGGTTCAACCAGAAGTAGGTAATCATCATCTAACATGCTACTTCCATCACCTGAGCCGCTGTCCTCATCTTCCTGCGTTGATTCATGTATTGTGTAATTCGGTGGTATAAATTGCTGATTCATTTTGATTATGGTTAACCTCTCCACGTTTTTGGGTGAGAGATATCATCTAATTTAATTGTTTTTAAGCCCAGTCAATCAACCTCACTACAGCTTCCAAGGGGGGCAAACCTATTAGGCATAAGTGGTAACCTAAAATTAACAGGGGTGTAGTTAGTTCTGCCTATTTGAAGGGATGGTTCAGGACTAGATCTATAGAAATATCCAAGAGGTAAAGCAAAAATGCCCTCATTACAATCATCATATCGCCAGGAATATTTTGCCGAAACCTCTTCCAATATGCGTCCTACCACTTCAGAATGGCGGAAATTTACTACAATGCAATCCCCCTCACATAACTTTTCCCCTTTACCCACCCAACTTACTCTTCTTAACATGATTATTTCTTGGAATAAGAGCCTAGGGCTACAATGGGTGTTACTGGAGAACCAGTGTACAACCTGGTTCTTCAGTAAGTCCCATGTTTCGATACAATTTTCACGAAGTCTTGGGACGTTTTTTAAGACAATGACATAGGGAGTAGCTTGGGGGGGCAAGCTAAAATATCCCCCCTGGTGCGTCTTCGGTCGATGGTGATTATCAATCAATTGGGTATTATTTTTACCGTTTTGTAGATTACCATTTATTCTATTAGTAGCTGGTTGTAATCTAGAAAATGCTGGTACTTCCTTACTTTGCAATACAGGGGGTTGATGTCTATTAGACTCTACTACTTCACCACTGGAACTTTGCTCATTTTGCTGTAATTCCTTATCCTTCCTATTAAGCATGGGTTTTGGACATATATTGTTATCATTTGATGTCCGCAAAGCTGAGACCAGTTCCATTAGTGTAGAGATATCTTTTTGCACAGGTTTTATCTCGGACATGACTCGTCTCTCGATGGTATCTATCTTCCCATGTAACTTTTTAAAAAGTGTCTCAATGCCTTGCATATGTAGTGCTGCATCTTCAGGACCTATCAGAGAATTTCTTTCATCCTGTTTTGATGTCTTCCCCTTTTTTGGGGGTTTCTGGAGGCTATTTTTTAACGGTGCTGGTACAGTTTGCTGCTTACACCTCTTCGCAGGTGGTGAAATCAGTTCTGTTGAATTGGAGTTGGATACTACCGATATTTCAGGGGAAATTGTCAATACACAAGGTCCAGGCCTAATCGCAAAATCGGACTTAGGTAGGTTAGAGAAATCGAAGCTATTGTCCTTCGGGTTACTGTTTATCCTAACATTTTCGGCGCCCGAGTCCTGTACTTCAAGCTTAGAACCAGAGCTATTTCACCATCTTCTACCGTAACCGATTTAGTCTCTTTTTGGACAGCATTCAGTGCCGTTTTAGTAGCAGCTAGTTGCTCCTCAATCTGGACAATCTCATTATTAATGATACCCATTGCGCTTTTCAAATAATTTGTGATCAGTGCTGTTTTAGCCGCAGGTTTCCCTTTGTTTGTTACTGCCAATTTCCTTTTTCCCATTTCACTTATTTTGCCGTTATGCCGTAGTGCAACATCATAAAGTTTAAAAAAGTCTTACCGGTGAATTATTTCTTTCGATCACAGGACCAAGAGGGGTGACCCAGCCCAGCCTCGTCCAGTCTCGGACGGGCGCAGACGGGTCCGCCCTTGGCCCGGGCTTCCGCCCGGCACGTCCCGCTCTGCGGGACGCCTCGCTGAAATTTAAAGCACCTCCGGGCGCAGAGTAGCCTGTCGGTAGCAGGGGGAGCCTGGCAGATGGAGTCCGCTATGGCTCCTGTGGATGGCTCTCACCCCCGATGTCAGCAGCAGCAGCGGTGAGCAATGATAATATATAACTTAGCGTAGCCATTTGTGAGACTTTGTCAACAAGGGCTTTCATGGTATACTGTGTACACTCTCAGGAAGTCTAGGAAAGAAGAGGAACAACAACAAAAATACAAATGTAATGGAAGTGGACCCTGTTTGGCATTACATTATTTGCTCATCACATCATTCAGGGAGCTGCAGCTGGCAAAGGGGATGGATGGAAGCAGTAAGCCAAGAGGAAAACCATGCAGGCCTAAATGGCCAAAGCAGCACACTTATAACTCCCACCAGAAATGGCCACCAGCCACATGGACACTCACAAATCACAAGCAACAAGCAGGAGGCCTGGAAAACAATGTACTGAAAACAGGCCTATAATAGCCAGGCAAAGGCTGCATGCTAAACCACACTGCTTTGCCTGTAATGCAATAAAATGCAAAAACTAAAATCCACAGGGCTAAACAAGGTCTGCAAGGTACACAACACACTGCACACACACCAAAGGCATTTATTTAACACACACCCAAACACTGGAATACACCCAAAAATACACATTTTGCAATTCAATCCAATGCCATCCATGCCCTAAATGATGTTTAAATTCAACAGAACACACAGAAACAGATGTTTCATGCACCCCTGACTACCTCTGAGCCTACTGGATGAAAGGCCTGTTGGCAGACTAGGCCATAAGCTTGCAGGCCTATGGATAAAAGCACACTACCGGGCTTCAAAATGGCCACCAGCCACATGGCCAGGCCCACAACAACAAGAAACTGAAGACAGACAATGCAGGCCTATGGCAAAAAGCACACTGCCTGGCTTCAAAATGGCCTCCAGCCTCATGGCCAGGCCCACAACAACAAGAAACTGAAGACAGACAATGCAGGCCTATGGCAAAAAGCACACTGCCTGGCTTCAAAATGGCCACCAGCCTCATGGCCAGGCCCACAACAACAAGAAAGTGAAGACAGACAATGCAGGCCTATGGCAAAAAGCACACTGCCTGGCTTCAAAATGGCCACCAGCCTCATGGCCAGGCCAACAACAACAAGAAGCCTAGGCCACAAAGGAAACACATGCAGGCCTATATGGCAAAAGCAGCACACTTATAACTCCCACCAGAAATGGCCACCAGCCACATGGACACTCACAAATCACAAGCAACAAGCAGGAGGTCTGGAAAACAATGTACTGAAAACAGGCCTATAATAGCCAGGCAAAGGCTGCATGCTAAACCACACTGCTTTGCCTGTAATGCTATAAAATGCAAAAACCAAAATCCACAGGGCTAAACAAGGTCTGCAACACACCACACACAACTAAGGCATTTATTTAACACACACCCAAAAACTGAAATACACCCAAAAATACACATTTTGCAATTCAATCCAATGCCATCCATGCCCTAAATGATGTTTGAAATAAATAAATATATCACACAGCAAAGGAACAGTTGTTTCATCATGCACCCACCCATGACTAGATCTGGGCCTACTGGCTACCCACAACTATTTTTTTTTTTAAATGATGAAAAGTACCAAAATTGTAGTTGCAGCAACTGCAATGCCCCAATCAAACAACACCAACTTACTTGTAAAATCTCAAATGCAAAAGTCCTCAAATCCAATGATAATGATGCAGCAGACACAAAGAGTGATCCTTCCAGCTGAAATCCAAATGAAAAATGAACAGGAGATGGACAAAGCACTGCGAGGAGCCTGCTGGACAGGAACAGGAAGTAGGAGACTCTGTGGCACTTCCTCCCTCTCCCCCCAAAAAAATTTGACAAAAAAGGACAGCCAAATATCAATCTGAGGAGTTTTTTTCATCCAAATCATCATTTTATAGAAGGTTTTATGCTGCTGGAAATATTCTTCTTCTTCAGATTGAAAATTTTGCGTGTTCGGGATCGCGAGCTTCACCAACATTCCGCCGGATGTCCGATGGCGCGCCCAAATGACGTGTTCGCGATCTCAATCTCTCTCGCGGTGCACGATGGCGCAGCGAATGACATGTTCGTGATCGCACACTCTCGCGGTGTCCGATGGCACGGCGAATGATGTGTTCGCGATCGCAAACTCTCGTGGGATCGTGCGGCCAGCTACCAAAATCACGTGGCGCACGCGAACGGATAGGAAAACTCGTCGGCGAACGCAGGAATCCGGTAAGTCGCTATCGCGCGCACTAGAACAAATTTTTAAAGCACGAACAAGAAAATAATTCCGCTACGCCGCGGATCGCGGAATTGTTGGCAATTTCGCGATCTCCGCGGAACGCGAAATTGTCTAAATTCCGCAAATTCCACGAGCAGAGCGGAATTTGACGCCCAGGCATATTGATAACAACATCATCTGGTTTTTGAGGGATCTTCATCGAGACTCTATTGCAGTTGTACGCTACTCAAAGGATTTGAAAGTGTCCCGCCAACTCAACATAAAGAGGGGGGTGCGCCAGGGGTGCATCCTTGCTCCATTTCTTTTTAACCTATATATTAATTCTCTAGAGAAGGCTCTTTTAGATATCAAAGCAGACACTCCACAGGTAGGAAAGCGTTGTCTGCCGGTTCTCTTATATGCGGACGACGCAGTCCTCCTGGCGAAGACTGCTAGGGGCTTACAACTCCTCCTCCTCAACTCCTTTGCTTCTTTTATGGAGGAGTTGGACTTATCAGTAAACCACTCCAAGTCATATATTATGCAAGTGGGTCCTGGTAAGGCGAAGGCAAAACAGCCCACTTTTAAACTAGGACGTTCGCCAATACCTAAAACTAACGTCTTTTCCTACCTGGGAGTTGTTTTTGACAACTCCCTGAGCTGGCGCCCCCTGATTAACCGCAAGAAAGGGGACCTTGTGAAAGCCTCTGCAGCCGTTTTTAACTTTATCAGTAGAGTAGGCAGGAAACCAACAGGGGCCCTCCTGAAGATTTATCAAGCAAAATGTATCTCTAAGGTTAGGTATGGGAGCGAGATATGGGGTCATATTTAACTTGGGGCCGCGCAGAGCACCGAGAACTCATTCTTGCGAAGGGTCCTCTCTGTTCCGCAATGTACCCCATCCTATGTTGTACACGAGGAACTGGGGTTGCCTTTCCTTGCTGATGACCTAGCCTTCCGCCCTCTGTCCTTGTGGCTTAAAATTTGGTCTAAGCAGGAGAATTCACTCAGCAAAGACATCATACGTGGCTGTCTCTCTCGACCATTCCTCGCGCATCTGCTGGCTCCAGTATTTAAGCGTTGGCCTTACCAGGCTTGGAAGAGCTGACCTTTATACGAACCCAGAGGGTATCTGCAAAAGGGACCTTGCCTGGGTCAAGGAGGGTTTTTTAAGAAATCCTTGTAATGGACTGCATTCATGGTCAAACTTACGAAAACTTTGGAAAAGTTTTATAAAGTTGTAAACTGCCACTCTAGCCCACTTTGGGCAACCAACTCTGGCAGGAAGTGAGTCAGAGAGGCCAATGAGGCTTCATTGGACAACTACCTCACAGTCAAAACAGACTCCAATCCAGTTCCAGGCTCTGTGTGTGATCCGCAATACACTTTACTGCACTGGTCCTGATTAGGTGTGGGCGGAACACACTGAGGGGGATATTCATAAGAACGGGCGGTAAATATCGCCAACGTAGGCTAATGCTATTTCACATAACGCCGTCCATCGCGGGAAACTAACGCCGCGTTAACAGCGTATTCTCAACACGCCGGCAACAGGCGATAGTGTCCCGATAACGCGTCAAATGTCCACGATAATATTACCGGGACGCCGATAAAAAAGGAAACCCGAACGTGAAAAAAGTGGCGATGGGCCCAACAGCCATAAAAACATCAGCGATAAGCAGCGCCAGGCCTGCAATTCCCACGTCAGGCGGGAAAAATCACCATTAAAGCTGCAAAAAAAAAAAAGAGAAATCAAAACCCAAACCCAAACAGCTGAGAAGCACCATGGAGGATGCTGGAGCAACTACAGAGCCCAACCAGAACCCCACAAACCCCCCGGAGGACCAGCCAGGGACCTCGGGGAAGGAGAAGGGCAAGGAGAAGAAGAAGAGGAACCCGCGATGCAGTCCGCAGGAAAACAAGATCCTGATGATGGAGGTGACAGAACACCACTAACAACTGCTCATCACCTCCAACGTGTCACAGGGAACCAAAAAAGCAATATGGCAGTCCATCTTGGCCAAGGTGAATGCAGTCGGAGTGAAGAGTAGGGAAGTGGACGACTGCAAGAAGCGCTGGAATGATGTGAAGCGCAAAACCACGCAGAAACCCGCTAACAACCTGAAAGCAGCAATGCAGACTGGAGGTGGGAGTCCAGCACCACAGCAGGAGCTGGATGAGATGGAGGAAATGGTGTCTACAGTCATCAGTGGGGAGACGGTGGCAGGAGTTGGGGGACCGGACACTGCACAACATGACCTGACCCAACAGCAACAGGGTGAGTAACGACCAGGGACGGGGGGGACGGGGGAGATGGGCCCAACGGCACACATGCACAACTAAGTATAGCACAGTGCACACCCACAATGACTATGGATCATGTCCCTGATCTCCCTTGCATACTGCAGCACACATAGAAACAGCAAGTAGGCCCCCATCGACAATGAGCCCAGAGGGGGCCCTCCCCACACATCACCAATCTCACAACAAACCCATGCATGTGCAAACCCATGCACATGCACAAGGCTGGCCCTCCACGGGGCAACAATGTAAAGTGGGGTATGCATGGCCATGTACTGGTCCAGCTTCAACACTCCACCGAATGTGACCAAAACATTCTAATTCACACAGATGTGTCATGTCTATTAGCAAGCAAGTATGAAACATGGATGAATGTAGGGGCAGTGATACCAGAAAAAGGTACACCCTGGGAACTGATATCAATGCGCATGTCTGACCGTGACCCAGACAGGCAGTGAGATGACTGGGAATGTGTGAACTACCTGTGGCCTCAGTGCTCCTAAACAACAATCTCGCAATTTCCCAACTTAGCCCCACGTCAATGTAGGAAATAGGGCTGTGTGTAAAAATGCCTAAGTCCAAATTATGTGGATGCCACAGCCCGGAGCAATGATTTGTTTGAGTGTGCGGCGGTTGGACTCCTGGGATGGTCTGTGCGTAAGTGTGAAGGTCATTCCATGCAAGAGAACTACGAGCAAGGACCTCTGTGTGTGGGGTGTGTATACGTTGGTCCCTGGTTAGCGCTGTGCGTAGTGTGGGAGTCAACATCAGCTGCCATGGTATCTCTCAGGGGGAGCCGGGCGCATGCAATTCCAAGGTCGGAGGTGCAGATGTGCTACCGCCTCCAGTACAGACAAAGGAGCTTTCCTCCCTAATGTTAGTTTGTCATCTGCTTGCATTCTGGAAGAGTGATGTGGTTTGGGGGGATGTCACTGCTTCGCCTTCCGGCACGGTATTCCTGCTGCCCATTCAGCTGGTGTGCATCTCCCATGTTGCTGAGGTGTTCACTGTGCCCCCATCCCCCTTACGTCCATGTTGCTCATGTTGTGGGACTTGAGTCACAGGGTGCATCTCTGCATCAGGGTGGTTCATATCTGACCGTGAATGACACCCTGTTGTCTTATTTGGAACACCAATGACAGCCTTCATGTCATGTATGTGTACACATGTGATACGCTGATGAGTGGGATTATGTACTACATTTGACACCCTAAAATGGCATTCCAAATACGTGACACCCTGAACAGCCTCTCTGTACAGAGGTGACATACCCACCATCTATTTGCGATTTGTGAGATTGTTAGCACTTAATGTTGCACTTACACTTGTCAGAGTGATGTGCTAATGCAGAGGACTGACATGCACACAGGGAATGTGTGTTGCAATGAATTTATTTGCACATGCTGTTCATGAGGTCATTTTGTACTGTTCCATGATTGCTAAGGACTGTCACAATGTGACGTGCTCATGCGAAGAAATTGTCAATGATTGTGTTCCTTCGGGCCATTCCTGCTGCAGCTGCAGTGGGGTGTGGTCCACCTGTCTCATCTTCCTCATCATCGTCTGGTGCATCTGGCACTTGGATCCATGGGGCATTGCTGCGTACACATATGTTGTGCAATACACAACATGCTATGATCATCTTGCACACTATTTCTGGGCTGTACAGGAGTCCACCACCTGTGATGTCCAGGCACCTGAAACGTGACTTAAACATGCCAAATGTGCGCTCAACAATGCCCCTGGTGCGTTTGTGGGCCACATTGTACTGCCTCTGCAGCAGGGTGTTCGGGGCTCGGAGGGGTGTCATCATCCACAGGCAGAGTGCACATCCTCGATCACCTGTGAGAGGTAAGTGAGATCAGTGTAAACTGGTTGTTCTGCATGCTGTGTTGGCAGACTCGCAAGTTTTGTGGTGTGTGATTTGTGTGACTTTGGGATTCATGTTTGCCATGTATTGCTTCTGGCAAATGTGCGGGGACAATGTGTGTTACGTAGCCTCACAGCTGCTCCTCCATCCCCCGGGCCTATTTACTTGTGTGCGCTGCGCGGTTGCATCACTTGCACTCCTACAGCACACCTTTGTCATGCCTGTCTGCGCATGTCCGCAAGCCTGACAACAACACTGAAATGTTGGCCGTTGAAGGTGGGCGGCCACGTGTGTGTTGGCCTTGGTAAGGATGGGGCAGACACAGATGTGTAGTTCAGGCCTGGCTGAACTCGCACTGCGATTGGGGCTAGGCCTTTGGCTCATGCTGCAACAATGAAGGTACACACACAACAGTTGGCATGTATGAGCCAAGACCCCGAGCGCTCCCTCATTTTTCGATTCGGGCGAGCCCGCCCTCCGGGAGCATGCTACTGTCATGTCATGTCATGTGGGTAACACGATCAAGCATGAAATGCTTTGGGTACGAGTGGCGGCTCTCATAGAGGGCTTGCCACTTACTCATGTAATACATACACTTGGCCATCAGCGCGTGGGACCCCACGCTGTAGGCAACACTCTGGCTGACGAGGCAGCCAGAAATGCAGTAGCCACTTGTTCAGTAGCAGCAGTCACAAGGTCGGTGCAAAAGTCGATACCGACACACTGGCACCCGTAGCGGCTACCAGAGACGGCACGTAATACCCACAGGGCTTTCCGTTCAAATATGAATACCAATTGTCCCCGGAACAAGTCCCGACAGTAACAATTCCTTCCGTTGGGGATCCGCTGATTCCCAACGAGGACCGCAGACATGCGTTGATCACAGCTGCACATGAGGGCATGGCTTTGGCGCATGTCGGTGTATCGGCAACGGTGTCCCTCTTGCAGCAACGTCCTGTTTCCGTCCCCGCATGGCATTGCTGATAGCTCTCTGTGGCCTTCTGTTCCCACTATGAAAGCAAGCGTCAACAAATTAAGGAGGCTCAAAGCACTGTTATTCCAACATGAGGTTGCCTTGACCTCGGCCCATGAAACATTCGAGCTATAGGTGGCTCGGACATCAAGTGAAATACAACCCCAATTAAATAGAAATCTCCCCCTACATTTTGGGGAGTTGATACACCAATTATTCAATGTATCTGACACAGGAGGCCTTGCACCTTTTTTTAAATTGTTGGGCTCAGGTCTTTTGTCCTCGTTTCGAAGGATGTTTGGTGTAATTTCGGCTTTTACTCATTGTATTCTTTTCCAGCGCTTTTGGCTGGGTTGCCGTTGATCCTGTTGCTCGCTGGTGCTGTCCTGGTACTTGTATTACTACTTCGTAATGGCTGACTCTCATGTGGTACTCGATCATCCGGTCCAGCTAGAGCTGTACCGTAGCCGATTGCAGGAATTCCTTGGTTGCCTGCCTATGGCTGTTGTGAGTGCTGCCTACAGTGTGACTTACAGATACGCATACTTCACATGCGTTCATCCAGTTTTTTGGTGCCGCGACTGTCCTTTCTCCTGGGCTTTGGATTTGTGCCTCTCAAACGCCATACGGCCTTGCCCTGATTACGACCTGTTGCTGTGGCCCCTATTGCATCATGATCAAACATGTGCAACTGGTACCCGCATGCTGATGGCGGCCGTGAATGGAGTGCTGGCACAAGGGACATCTGTGAAGGGGCGTTGCGCCTGCTGCACCACAGCTACATTGAGTGCGATACAGGATGTCCTACCATGATTTTTGAGGCTATGGATTATGATGAGCACATATGCTCCTTTGAGTTGTTGAATTGGCTGTTGTCCTTCCTTGTCTTTGAGGAGGGGGACCGTCTTTTGGAACACCTTGCCTTCCAAGGTTCAACGGATCTCATATGATTCCGATGATTAATGTTCAACAAGACATTTTTATTTTTTTCTTCTTCTCGTATTTTACCACTAATCAACCTTATTCTGATTTTGATTTTATTGAACTTTGCCCCTGCTATGCTCAGTGCTTTGACTCTGCTTGCGACTTGGACCTTGTTTTTACTATTCTTCTGCAACCTGGCCAGGGGGAGGGTCTCATGTGGCTTTAAGGGACCCCGTTGACATCTTTAGGTTAGAATGGGTCCGGAGGCCATGATGCTGCTTTTGCACACGACACTACAGGCTTATTCTAATGCAAGGATGTTTTTGCTGGTCACCTGTGACCCACTGGCTGCGCTGGTTCCCTGCTTGTTCCTGGAGTTTAGTCTGTGCATCGTGAGCAAGGTCAAACAACACCGTCCCTTGTTATTTTGATCTGGTCAGGCCCTGGCACGTTGACAAAACATACCCTGCAGCTGCTGTTTGTGGGACACGCACCTTTTTCTTGAGATTAGGAGAATGCATGTTACACGCAGACACACTTGAGGAGTGACTTTTCAGGAATGAAGAGCTGTATGGAGCTGTGATGTAGAGACACGATCTATGTCTTAGAGGTATGGGGTCTGCTATACAAACCCAGGGATCTTCTATGTTGTCATCTTGGTTTTCCCGTCCATGGGGAGGGAGTGTAGGTTTAATAGTCCTGTCTGCAGGATCAATATGCAATGATTTCTCCTATAATTTTGTATGGACTTGCTACAATGCTGACAATGTTTGTATTATGCATTCTAATTTTAGTAGTGGCTCGTATGCTGCATTTCAGAGCACGTTAGTTGAAATAAACATTTTGGACTGACTCAGTGGCTCTGTCAATCTCTTGTTGTGGATGAGTACGAGAGTCTGAGCAATAGGGAATGACCTGTTACCACGATCCCTGAGTGATTAGGGGAGTGTTGTGTTCCGGGTAGTCTAAACGCCAGTTTCTCAATCTGTGTATAGGAGGGCAGGTGGGACACCATAGCTAGCCGGTCGTGGGCTCGTGGGTACTAAGGCTGTAGGATGCGTAGCCCCTATATACCGTAGTCCTGCATTGCTGTGCATAGTTCTGTGTATGTGCAGACTCCCTACAACACTACATTGCAACATTGTCGATTGAGGGCGGGACGGTGCCGACACCACAACAGAGACACGGCCCATAGTTACTTTGGTGGCCATCCCGGAAGTGGACCACGCCCAGAGCCCCGGGCTGTTTATTCACACTCCTGCACTGGACTGGCGTACGCCGGCCCAGCCCACTACGCTTACGCTTACAGGGGGGGCAACATGGCTACATGTCCAAGGTCTTCCACACTGCCTGAGGTGACATGGTTGCGTCTACTGTCCACAACACTACAGGCACCAGCAGTATATGTCCACATGGACATGTCTGTGCTCTGCATACTCAGGAATGTCCAGCACATCACCGCCACACTTGGCATTGTGTACATTCTCATTCATGGGTCCATTGCCTCCTTCGCACATTCTTGGTTCCCACCTCTCCACACCTTCTGCAGTCGTGTGGCAGAGGGGCTATGCCTTTGTGGATGGTTTGTCTACATGTCTGGCCCCTGTTACCACAGTTACTTGTGTTGTCGTGTCTGGTAGGTGGGCATGTTTGTTGGCATGTTGTATGTGATTTTGTTACGTGTGCATTCCCACAGTTGTGAGTTGTATGATTGTGGAGTTGAGGTGTGTGGTGTGTTCCGTTGGTGCTTACCAACGAGCAGTGCATTTCCCTAGGTGCCATCCTGGAAGCGCTGGTTGATGATGGACTGTCGGAGGATGTGGGAATCATGCACACTGCCTGGGAAGTTGGCGACGACATTGGTGAACAGTCCCGGGTGGTCCACTTTTGCCTGCACATTGATGGGATGCGTGTGCTTTCTGTAGCGGTAATTGTGTGCAGTGTTGGCAGGGGGCACAAGTAGGACATGTGTGCAGTCAATTGCCCCCAACAGGTGTGGGAAGCCAGCTATGGCGTAGAAGCCTTGCTTGGTCTCCAGCTGTTCCTGCGCAGTGTGGGGGAAGTGAAGGTGCTGGGGTATCAAGCTGATGATGGCATCCAAGATAGGTGTGAGGAACTTTGATAGGGCTGGCTGTGAGACTCCTCCGACTCTGGCAGTTGTTGGTTGGGAGGTACCAGAGGCCAACAATTGCAGCACAGCCAGCAGCTCTGTCTGCAGAGGGATGTTGGTTGTCCGCTGTGTTGGTACCTTCAGCCTGTGGGCAATGTGGGTCAGGATGCGGGGCATGGTTGTCCTTTTGAGCCTGTAGTGGGCAATGACATCCTCTGGCGTTGAGTCTCTGAGGCTGGTGCGTTTTTGGAAGGTCTTCTGTCTTGTTCTGCGCTGCCTCGGTGGCAGTCTGGGGGGGTGGTCCTGGGGGTGGGGGTGGTCCTGGGGGGGGCGGCGGTGGGTGTTGTGGCCCTCTTGGGTCTCCAGGCTGCATGATTAGTGGCTCCATGGCATCTGTTGGTCTTCAGATGTGGCTCTGGGCTGGGCTCCCTTTATGCTGCAGGTTTTCGTCCTACTTAAGGCCAGGAATGAGCCGGTTTTAAGTCCCTGCTGCTAACGTGCCTTATCGCCTGTTTTTGGACCGCATCGCCGATCTGGCTGGTCGTTGAGAATATCCCGAAGTGGTGTTATCGTGGGTTTTTGCACGGGTACGCCTACTCTGCATATGATTAGCGTTAGTTGTCGCTGTCAGCCTTGGCGATGTTTTTGGCGGTAGCTATCGCAGGAAAACTGATGATGTGGGCTGTTAGCGCAGGCTTGTGAATGGGACGATGAGTCTATCGCCACTTTCGTGGCGGTGAAGTGCCGCTAAATCGGCGATGAGTCCTTGAGAATATGCCCCTGAGTTTCTGTCATGGCCCAGTTCGTCAGGGGCAGTACCCTCCAACGCCCACCTTCTGGCAGCACTGACTCTGTGAATAGAGAAACACTAGAGGATCGGAGTGGCCGGACCGGGGGAAGGGCTTTGGGCAGGGTACTGTGGGGAGGGATACCTGGAACAGCAAGACACTATGATTACTACTGAGTCTGGTTTGGAATGATAATGCTTATGATATGTAATGCTCTAGAACCAACCTTACCAGTGAGGGATTTAAAGAAGCTGTGTATTTTCACTCAGTGCACTCACTCTATCATTCTACTTGGTTTATGATACTCAAATCATTCCTTGGATTCTTTGTCCCGTTTACAGAGATACTTTGCGTAGAGGAATGATGCAACTCTATGCTTTAACACCAATATAGTTCTGTAACTCTCTTATTGCATTGCCATAGTTAACGTCACTGTTATGCTTTATATGCCACAGACTTGTGTCTACGAATTCCGAGCTCACACTGCTGCGTGTAGGTCATATAGTGTGTATGATCAATGAACATGAACTACAAACACCACTAATTGTGATTCCCTAAAGTCGCACTACGGAGTACAGTTCGTATTGACTATGAACATGAAAATGTTAGTAACGCTCATTAGCCTTGGTTAGTTCCGTCAACATCATTAAACACTAGATATAGGGGGATATTCTCAAGAACGTGCGATAATCATCGACAAAAAAGGCTAACGGACGTCTCCATATCGCCGTCTATCGCGGGAAAATAGCTCCGTGTTAACGTCGTATTCTCAACACGGCGGTAACATGCGATAGTCTCCCGAGAATGCGTCACTTGTCCGCGATACAACTACCGCGACGGCGATAAAAAGGGAAACCCGAACGTGAAAAAAGTTGCGATGGGCCCAACCGCGATAGAAAAATCAGCGACAAGCAGCACCAGGCTTTCAATTCCCACATCAGGCGGCAAAAATCACCATAAAAGCAGCAAAAGAAACATAAATAAATTTAAAAAAACATAACAACTGCGAAGCACAATGGAGGGAGCTGGAGCAAGTACAGAGGACTACCCGAACCCCACAAGCCCCACGGAGGACCAGCCTGGGACCTCGGGGCCAGGGAAGGGCATCCTGTATTAGCAACAGCCATTTCCGGGGCTCTTACCTCTTGGTCAATGCTTCTATTGCACTAGTGTATTTTGCACATTGAAAATAGCGCTTGAGGTGGCGTTTCCGGTCTGCCTTCGGCATCCTTGTTGCCGTTTGTGCAGAGAAACGCAGCCCCTCCCACAGAGGCCACGCTCACTTCTGGCAGCTCGCCGGGCCAGTGGCGGGATCCTTGAGGGCATTTAAACTGAATGCTGCACCGGACGCGCAGCGGACTAAGGTCTGATAGCAGAAGAGAGGGACACGCTTTCAACCTATTATTATCCTTGTATTTTAAATTGATTTTATCTTTGTTTTAAATTGATTGACTGCATCCTGTATTAGCAACTGCCATTTTCGGGGCTCTTACCTCTTGGTCAATGCTTCTATTGCACTAGTGTATTTTGCACATTGAAAATAGCGCTTGAGGTGGCGTTTCCGGTCTGCCTTCGGCATCCTTGTTGCCGTTTGAGCAGAGAAATGCAGCCCCTCCCACAGAGGCCACCCTCACTTCCGGCAGCTCGCCGGGTCAGTGACGGGATCCTCGAGGGCATTTAAACTGAATGCTGCACCGGACGCGCAGCGGACTAAGGTTTGATAGCGGAAGAGAGGGACACGCTTTCAACCTGTTATTATCCTTGTATTTTAAAGTGATTTTATATTTGTTTTAAATTGATTGACTGCATCCTGATTTGGCAACTGCCATTTTCGGGGCTCTTACCTCTTGGTCAATGCTTCTATTGCACTAGCGTATTTTGCACATTGAAAATAGCTATGGAGGCTGCGTTTCCGGTCTGCCGCGGCATCCTTGTTGCCGTTTGAGCAGAGAAACGCAGCCCCTCCCACAGAGGCTACGCTCACTTCCGGCAGCTCGCCCGGTCAGTGGCGGGATCCTCGAGGGCATTTAAACTGAATGCTGCACCGGACGCACAGTGGAATAAGGTCTGATAGCGGAAGAGAGGGACACGCTTTCAACCTGTTATTATCCTTGTATTTTAAATTGATTTTATCTTTGTTTTAAATTGATTGACTGCATCCTGTATTAGCAACTGCCATTTTCGGGGCTCTTACCTCTTGGTCAATGCTTCTATTGCACTAGCGTATTTTGCACATTGAAAATAGCGCTTGAGGCTGCGTTTCCGGTCTGCTGCGGCATCCTTGTTGCCGTTTGAGCAGAGAAACGCAGCCCCTCTCTCAGAGGCCACGCTCACTTCCGGCAGCTCGCCGGGTCAGTGGCGGGATCCTCGAGGGCATTTAATCTGAATGCTGCACCGGACGCGCAGGGGATGCGCGCAGCGGGCGTGCCGCAGGCGCACCAAAGGCAAGCCCGTCTGCGCCCGTCCGCTCCCAGAACGCGGCCAGGGCTAGAAATGCTGCCGGTTGCGGACCGGACCGCCCATACACTAGAGAAGAGCTATTAGCACTAAACCCACTAGTCAATATCTGTCAAGCTCCTCCGTATACGGAAAACATCAAAGGCCCTCTTACCTGCCTTACATGTAAACATACTTTTAACCATGAGTGCAGTATGGATGCATTGATCCCGCAAAGGGCAAAATTCAACACAAACAGGTATGCTGTGGCATCATAAATGCCAGATCCCTAGCAAAAAATGCTTTACATATCCAGGACATGCTGACAGACTGGAATTTTGACTGCCTTTTCGTCACTGAAACATGGCTAACGGAATGTTCTAATCCTGATGTAGCACAAGCCCTTCCTCATGGTTATACTATCTCCAGATTAGACAGAAATGGGCAAAAAGGAGGTGGTATAGCTATAATATACAAGGACCACCTGAAGTGCTCTATTTCCAACATTACAGAACTAAAGGAAGCAGAAAGCTTCTGCTTTAGTTTTAAATTAGACAGTTGTACTACGTTTGCGGGGGATCTGCTCTCAACTTCTTAGATACCTTAGGGGAAAGTATAAGCTCCCTAGTGGTCAGATATTCAAATTTTACAATCCTAGGCGACTGTAACTTTCACCTCGAAGCAACTGATACTCCCAATGCAAAAACTTTCACAGAAATTATAAATACACTGGGGCTAAAACAGCAAACAGAGGGGTCAACACACTGTGCAGGACATACCCTTGATGGGATATGTACCAATGCCGTCAACCTAACTATCGCCCCTCCAGTTACAATAACCTGGTCAGACCATAAGCTAATTCCCTTCAAGTTTGACTATAATAATGTCCAACTAGAAAAAAATCCCAGTCAATCGGGTTTTACACGGAAGTGGAATAGCATGCTCTCTAATCCCAACCTACAGAGCATGGCAGAAGCCGCAAAACCTATTCTTACAGGAAATCCTGTAATTGACAATAATCTTTTTAATGACTGGATGTTGTCACTGGCCAATACTTTAGCTCCGCTAAAGAAAAACACTATCAATAAAAAGTCAGCCCCCTGGTTTACCCCCCATTTAAAAGCCTTACAGGGACAATGTAGACAATTGGAAAAGCAATTGCGGAAAAACTATAAAGTAGAAGACCTGGGGCTTTTCAAACTGCCTCTCAGTACCTATCATCAGCAAATTAGAATAGAGAAAAAGACACACTATTCCAATTTAATAAATAAGGCAGATAACCAGAAAACTATTTTCAATATCGTGAAATCATTCACTAACCCAAAAAGTCTAGAACAAGACATTCCTCCATCACAGGATCTATGTGATCAAATCGCTGAGTTATTTGACAATAAAATCATAGACCTAAAGAATGATTTCACGAATATATCCCCTCAGCCTAATAAAGCCCAAACCTTAGGAACAAAAAGGGAACTCACATGTTTTAAGGAGATTAATTTAGAACAATCCAGGCAAGCCATCCTCTCCTGTAAGTCAGGTTCGCCCTTCCGATCCATGCCCCCCAAAAATCTTACATGCATTGGTGGATACTATAAATCCCATTATCAATCAGATTATCAATGCCACCTTTAGGCTAGCAAAAATCCATGATATTTGGAAAATTGCCGCTGTGAAGCCACTTAAAAAAAAGAAACTTTCTGATCCCACCACTCTCTCCAACCTCAGACCTATTTCATTACTGCCATGTCTGAGTAAAATTGCCGAGAAATTAGTTAACAACCAACTTAATGATTTCCTGCAAGAAACAAACATCTTACACCCTAAGCAATCGGGTTTCAGACCTGGCCATTCAACAGAATCAGTGCTACTCCACACTACTGATACCTTAAAGTTTGCCCTGGATCAGGGTAAGGATGCGGTACTGGTTCTGTTGGACTTATCAGCAGTGTTTGACACTGTCTCTCATGACATCCTGAGAGACAGGCTTGCAAACAGTGGAATCATGAACAAGGCATTGGCCTGGATCACATCTTTTTTAGAAAACAGGCATCAGATTGTAACACTGGGAAGTTACAAATCGGGAGAAAAATGGTTGTCATCGGGGGTTCCCCAGGGCTCATCCCTGAGCCCAACCCTTTTCAATCTTTATATGACACCACTCCTCTCTCTGATGGCCAATTTTGATGTTGAATCCATTGCATATGCAGATGACACTCAGCTGATTCTCACTCTCGATAAAAACTCTACAGTGGCGGAAGAAAAGTTTCACCACTGTCTAACAGCAGTGATGGATTGGATGAAACTGAATCATCTCAAATGCAATAGCTCTAAAACAGAAATTATGCTGTTTGGAAAGTCCAACGCATTTAGGCCCAACCAGTGGTGGCCTTCAAATTCAGCTCCACCTCCTAAAACAGTAGACACAGTGAGAAATTTGGAATAAATTTTGATCCCACATTATCTTTCCACAAGCATGCTCTCGCTATGGCAGGCACTTGTTTCCAAACAATAAAAACTCTCCGAAAATTCTTCGACCTACTCCCGGTGCCTGCTAGGAAAACTGTTGCAGCAGCCCTAATTTTATCATGCTTGGACTACTGCAATAGTCTATACGCAGGAACAAAAAAGACGGTCTTGAAAAGATTGCAGGTGGTCCAGAATGCTGCAGCGAGGTTGGTACTCAAACTGCCCAGAGACTCCTCCTCAGCAATAGCACTTAAAACTCTTCACTGGCTGCCTATCCATAAGAGGATCCTTTTCAAAATCCTGACCATCATTTACAAAGCCATAAGGACAACCGGACCAGAATATCTAAGATCCAGAATCAGGCCATACACCACCCAACGCACTCTGCGGTCATCCTCCGAGAATTTTTTAACAGTCCCCAATTTCAAACTGAAATCCAGAGGTGGCAATACAACGGCAGTCCTGGGGACCAAAGCCTGGAACTCCCTGCCCACCCAACTTAGACACACACAAAGGGAACCACTTTCAGGAAGCTTTTAAAAACCTGGATCTTCGCTATCCCAGATCATACTGTGCTATCTCTTATCTAAACTCTGCTATTTAGTTTCCTCCCCACTGCGAACCTTTCAGATGTCCTTTTTTCCGCTAAAGCATCAAGATACTCCTTGAAGTGAACGTTGCGCTATACAAAAACTATACATTCATTCATTCACATTCATTCAAGGGGAAGAAGAAGAGGAAGACGCGGTTCAGTCCGCAGGAAAACAGGATCCCGATAACGGAGGTGACACTCCCACCATCCAATTGCCATTGGTGAAATTGTCAGCACTAAATGTTGCACATACACTTGTCAGAGCGATGTGCCAATGCAGAGGAGTGACATGCACACAGGGAATGTGTCTAGGAATTAATGTATTTGCACATGCTGTGCCTGTGGTCATTTTGACCTGTCCCATGATTGCTAAGGACAGTCCCAATGTGACGTGCTTATGTGAAGAAATTGTGAATGATAGTGTCCCTTCGGGCTATTTCAGCTGCTGCACTGGGGTGTGGTTCACCTGCCTCATCCTCATCATCATCGTCCGATGCATCTGGCACATGGATACATGGGGTATTGGTGCGTACACATATGTTGTGCAACACACAACAGGCAATGATCATCCTGCACACTATTTGTGGGCTGTACAGGAGTCTTCCACCTGTGATGTCCAGGCACCTGAAACGTCACTTCAACACGCCAAATGAGCGCTCCACAATGCCCCTGGTGCGTATGTGGGCTGCATTGTACTGCCTCTGGGCCTGGGTGTTCGGGGCTCGGAGGGGTGTCATCATCCACAGGCAGAGTGCATATCCTTGATCACCTGTGACAGGGGAGAGAGATGTGTCAATCAGTGGTTCGGCATTCTGTGTTGGCAGGCTTATTAGTATATTGGTGTGTGATGTGTGGGACTTTGGGATACATGTATGACATGTCTTGCATGTGGCAAATGAGCGGCATCCATGTGTAGTACGTTGTCTCACAGCTGCTCCTCACTCCCCCCGAGCCTATTTACTTGTGTGCACTGCGCGGTTGCATCACTTGCACTCCTAGGACACACCATTGTCATGACTGTCTGCGCATGTCTACAAGCCTGACAACGACACTGTGATATTGGCCGTTGAAGGTGGTCGGCCACGTGTGTGTAGGCCTATGGTCAGGATATGGCGGAAACAGAGACACACGCTGTAGTTGCATTGGTGGCCATCCCGGAAGTGAACCACGCCCTGAGCCCCGGGCTATTGATTCCCACTCCTACGCTGGCCCAGCCCACTCCGCTTACGCTTACAGGGGGGGGCGACATAGCTACATGTCCAGGGTCTACCCCACTGCCTGAGGTAACATGGTTGCGCCCACTGTCTACGACACTACAAACACCAGCAGTATATGTCCACATGGACATGTCGGTGCTCTGCATACTTAGGTCTGTCCAGAACATCCCCGCCACACTTGGCATTGTGTACATTCTGATTCATGGGTCACTTGCCTCCCTCGCACATACTTGGTTCCTGCCTCTCACCACATCCTGCTATTGTGTGGCAGAGGTGCCATGACGTGGACGGCTTATCTACATATCTGGCCCCTGTTACCACAGTTCCATGTGTTGTCGTGTCTGGTAGGTGGGCATGTTGTTTGGCATGTCGTATGTGATGTTGTAACGTGTGCAATCCCACAGTTGCGAGTTGCATTATTGTGGAGTTGAGGTGTGTGGTGTGTTCCGTTGGTACTTACTAACGAGCAGTGCATTTCCAGAGGTGCCATCCTCGAAGCGCTGGTTGATTATGGACTTTCGGAAGATGTAGGAATCATGCACACTGCCTGGGTAGTTGGCGACAACGTTGGTGAAGAGTCCCCGGTGGTCCACTATTGCCTGCACATTGATGGGAGGCGTGTGCTTCCTGTTGCGGTAATTGTGTGCAGTGTCGGCAGGGGGCACAAGTAGGACATGTGTGCAGTCAATTGCCCCCAACATGTGCGGGAAGCCAGCTATGGCGTAGAAGCCTTGATTGGTCTCCAGCTGTTCCTGCGCAGTGTGGGGGAAGTGAAGGTACTGGGGTACCAAGCTGATGATGGCATCCAAGACAGGTGTGAGGAACTTTGATAGGGCTGGCTGTGAGACTCCTCGGACTCTGGCAGTTGTTGGTTGGAAGGTACCAGAGGCCAACAGGTGCAGCACAGCCAGCAGCTTTGTCTGCGGAGGGTTGTTGGTTGTCCGCTGTGTTGGTGCCATCAGCCTGTGGGCAATGTGGGTCAGGATGCGGAGGATGGTTGTCCTTTTGAGCCTGTAGTGGGCAATGACTTCCTCTGGCGTTAAGTCTCCGAGGCTGGTGCGTTTTCGGAAGGACCGCTGTCTCATTCTGCGCTGCCTCGGTGGTAATCCGGGGGGTGGTGGTCCTGGGGGGGTGTTCCTGGGGGGGGTGGCGGTGGGTGTTGTGGGCCTCTTGGGGCTCCGAGCTGCATGATCAGTAGCTCCATGACATGTGTTGGTCTGCCGATGTGGCTCTGGGCTGGGCTCCCTTTTCTACTGCAGTTTGTCGTCCTGCTTAACACCAGTAGAAGGCAGGTGTTAAATCCCTGCTGCTAACGCGCCTTATCGCCTGTTTTTGGATCACATCGCAGATCTGGCTGGTCGTTGTGAATATCGCGAAGTGGAGTTTTTCTGTGTTTTTGCACGGGAACGCCTACTCTGCATATCATTAGCGTTAGTTGTCTCTCTCATCCGTGGCGATGTTTTTTGCAGCAGCTATCGCTGGTATACTGGCGATGTGGGGAGTTTGCACCAGCTTGTGAATGGGGCGATAATTCTTTCGCCAGTTTTGCTGCACTAAAGTGCCGTTACCTCGGCGATGAGTCCTTGAGAATATGCCCCAGAGCCTTTTGAAGGTTTGTTACAAATGCGTTACAAAATTCCACACGTGTCATTTCAGTCTGGCACTTCACTCATGCTCTGCGATGCATTTAGCGCGTCATGCAATAGTTCAACAAACAATTAGAACACATGTACCTGTTCTGTTACTCGAGTCTGATACCAAATGCCTTTTGTGAAGTGCTAAGGTAAATGATTTCCCTACTGTGATTCTGCAAGCTGGGATGCAATGCTGCTGCCAGTGAAGAAGCTGAATCATGAGCATTCTGGATGGGGTACAGTCTGGTTTTATAGACAGCTTCACCGGCCTCACCCAACATGGCGGTCGGGAGTTTACACGTCTCATGTGATTACACGACTGAGAAAGCAATCTAGAAAATAAAAGTTAGAATCAACACAAGCAAGAGCATCTTCCTCTGCACAGCTGCTGTAACATAGCGGACCCTATGCGCGCAAGGAGATAAAAGACGCTGTGCTTGAGGTATTATTCCTGTGCTAAATACATCATGGACCTGCAGTGAGCATTCCTGGTGACAGGTGCATTCGAGGCATTGTAGGTGCAAGGAGATAACGACGCTGTGCATTGAGTTATTATTCCTGTGCTAATTACACTATGGCACTACAGTGGGCATTCCTGGCAACTGGTGCGTTCAAGGCATTGTAGGCACAAACTGGTCTCAGTGAGACTATGTTGTTGGGTAGCAAGGATGGCTTCATGGGTATCGGCTCAGGTTTCACCAAGCACGAGTACTGTTGATGGGCTCAGGATACCACGGAGAACACCGCGTGACAGTTTCACTCTGAGGAATTCTGCTGAGCAACATGAAAACTCCATGAGATTCCGTAGAATGGGTGGAAATCGGCACTGTGCGCTGCTTGTGCTGATTCTTAGTGTCGGGAACTTGTTCTGTGCTGCAAAATCAGTGCAAATGGCACCATTCAGCACATCAGAGGATGCTGCTTCTTTGCTGCCGCTCGTGTAGATTTTTTACTCAAGCAGCAGTTTTCTTACCGTAAATACTCGTGATCGCCCTCGTTAAGAAAATCTCATCAGTGCCCTCCTAGCATCCGAAAATCGTGCTAGGAGGTGCCAATTCTCGTTCATGCTTGCCAACTTACCACTGTCGAACCACGCACAAGAAAAATTCACCTCACGGCAGTTAACAAATTATGGCTGGAACTCTGCGTTACAAGTGTAACACGGAGCAGCCAAAACTCTGCTAACTCCACTGAGTGGAATTTGCTCAACAGGCGATCCACTGCCACTATTTTCAGATTCAATTTCATTCTTTTCTAATTCTTCTCTGATTGTCTCTGATCTTTCATTCTCCGAATGTCCTCTTTGGCAAGTTCTTTTCACTGTTTTAAGCCACTTAGCTCATTGATGTACTCTATTGACTCATGTTTCTTTACTTGTGACAACTGCTGAGTCTTCTTGATTAACAGTCGAACTTGTACTTTGATCAGCATCTTCAGTCACTCTGTATTGCTTCTTTCCCTTAGGGGTTATTGAAACTCAAATTTTCAGCTGTTGTTTTTCATGAACTAGACCAGAGACATTTTTTCCTACTGCTCATGATTTACAATAATACTTCACTCTAATTCTCAAATTGAAACTTGACACTTGTACCTTCACCAAGATCTTCACTCTCACCAGTTTCACCACTTTCAGCAACTTCTCCCCTCTCTCGTTCGATGTTGCAAACTTGAGCTTGACTCTGTGAATTAGTCATTGTTGTCATCACTTCTTCATCTTCTTGTGTGTGCTGCATAGGTCTTCTGTGGGATTCCTGCACACTTTACAGTAGTGTTAGTCACAAGCGCAACTTGATATGGCCCCTTAGACCTCCGCTTGAGGCAGCTCTTTAGAACATGCACTTTTATCAGTGTGAGAAACTGGTTTGTTGGTTGAGTGGGGTGTTAACCCTGCTCAAACAACAGCCACTATCCCTGTCAAGGTGAAGTTAAAAAGTCAATAAATTAACTTGTGCTTAACCCTCTGGTAGCTTGGCACAAAAGGAGTCAGGCTTAACTTAGAGGCAAAGTGTAAAGTATTTATTTAGCACACAAACAGTAACAAAGTGAAAACACAGCACAAGAAAAATACCACACCAATTTAGGAAAATATAGTACATTTTAGTAAATTATTAGACACCAAGATGACACATTTTCCAAACAGTAGAACTGGAGGTATGAATTTTGAAATTTAAGGTAAAAACTAGAGCCTACAAGACAAAAGCATTCAATAAAACGATGGATAGAATGCTTTAATTAATCTCATCCACTGGTAATTACTCGGGCTGCCTCCCAATCCATCAGTATTTTGCACACCATGTCACCTCAGTTTGGATCCAAGTATATGCATATCAGGCTTGACCCTGCTCTAATCAGAACAGTCCAGTCAGAACTGCCATGCCAGGTCCTCCCTTAAACTGATTCCAAACTGAGGTGTAGGTGTGCAAAATAACAATATGTTGAGATGCAGCCCAGAGTAATAACAAGTGGTTGAGATTAATTCAAGCACTCCATCCATCACTTTTTCGTAAATTTAAAAGATCAAAGTGCCAACCAGGGATAACTAGTTGCGCCAGACCCGGTGAAAGTAAAAGAAATATTGCCAACCGTGAAGTAGTCTGAGTTGGATTCAAACAGTGGATTAGGCCTGGTTGGCGCTTACCTTTGAAATTGTAATAAATATTGATATAAATGAAGATAGAAGTTCATTGGGACAAGGCTGCAGGCGGTGTCCGGGGAGAAGGCATTCTCATAGGGGAGCCACTGAATGAAGTCGCAGTGATAAGTTCTACCTTCGGACTTAGGGCCGATTTTTACTTTGTCGGACACACCTCCAGCCCACAGCGGCAGTGGTCGGTAGAAAGCCGCCAAGATGTCAGCATCCTGACCAATGCATTATGACATTACCACGGGGCTGGTGGTGTGTCAGCGGCGGTGCCACGGCAGCGGCATGCTTTGGCTCTAGGAGAGAGCCTGAAGACAATGCTGGCCACAGTGCAGCACCTCTAGCACATCAGGCGCACTGTTGCCATGCAGCATGTTGTGCATGGCAAACAGTGCATGCACCAACAGTGCAGTCATAAGGAGGCCCAACATGTGCCCCCACCCACAATACCCATAGGCTAATTTTCCCTGGGGCCCTGTTTGTGGCCCCTTACTGGCCTTTCCGCCAACCTTTTCATGGTGGTGTCTTCGAAAAGAGGCAGGTCATAATTCCTATGGCGGTGCCCATGCTGTCACCACCACCATTGACCACTGATGTCCACACCACTACCGCCGCAGAATCTCGTATCTTGGTGGTGGCGGTGGTCTGGAGGAGGTTGTGAGGTTGTCTCCCTGCTTGCATTGAAATCCTGCAGTCTGACCCCCAGATATGCGGGCGGTCGGACCCCCAGAATGCAACAGCAGTCTCCGTACTGCCAAAGGCAAAATTGGGCTTTTAGTCTCATTTTGGAAGTTGAAAATCTTCAGCTGAATGAGGCTGGAGGCTGTAGCTGACAAGGGCTCAAGGATGCCAGATGCTCCTTCTGAGAAGTACCACTGAACAGGATTTTATGCTGCAGGAAAGAACGTACTGGGAACTTCCACAAATTCAGGCCGACCAATGATGCACCTTGGGTGGATAGATGAGCAGGTTGGTCCTGGTCTCCGCTCGGTTCTCAGAACAGTTTTTAGCCAAAATGTTTTGTTTCTTGGCAATCTGGCACCTTTAGCACCATTTCCAAGGGTCACCGACTGCAGAGGCATCAATTGGAGTGTTGGGATTCACTCAGGTTGAGTCCAGATGAGCGTTCAAAATGGTTGAAGCCTTTTCTGTCTCTGAGGCTCTGATCAGGAGGCCAGCCAATTAGCCCTTAGACTCACTCAGGTAGTCCTAGGTTGAAGAAGTTGAACAGGTCTCAAGCAGCAGGGCAGGTCTCTGAGGATTCAAGGCAGGCTCCAGGCAGCAGAGCAGTCCTTCCAGGTGCAGCAAAGCAGTCTTATGAAGTACAGAACAGACCAGAGCAGCAGGCAGTCTTTGAGAGTCCTTCCACAGGTCCAGAAAGTAAACTGAAGAGTGTGTCAGAGGGTCATATTTTTATACCTGGTGCCTCCTTTGGAGTAGGAGAAGTGTCTAAAGAATTCACTTTGAAGTATTTGAAGTTTCCTGCCTCCACTGCCCTGACTCCAGCCTGACTGCCGGAACAATGAAGTGGTGTGAAGTCCTTTGTGCAAAGGCAGAGCACAGCCTATTGATTTACAGGTGGGCCTGTGCCCCACTCCACCCCCCTTTCGTGGCCCATCTAGGCACACCTAATCCCTCTACTGTGTGGCTGTCTGGGTGAAATAAACAAAGTCCAACTGCCAACTACACCCAGTCCTGTGACCCAGAAACAGGTTGCAGATACAAAATATCTAGGGCAGGAAAATGTCAATTTTCTAAAAGTGCCATTTTCAAAACTGTAACTTTAAATCTGACTTTGGCATTAAAGGGGGTGAACAGTGCCCTCTAACCCCTTGGAAAATGTTTTTAAAATCCAATGACATTATTTAGTGGCATCGATAGGTCTTGCCTATGGAAGATTTAGCTTTTCCTGAAGACGCTGATGGCCGCTTGCAGGAGTGGTGAGTGGTGGGAGCGAGGAGTGCCGGTTCGTGGCCCTTGCTGTTGTTGAGGACTGAAGAGTGAGGAGGTGCCGCTGCCGACCAGAACCGGAGGACGGAATGGCTGGTTCGTGTGCTGCATGGACTGCAGTCACGAATCCCCCTGTGATGCGGCCCGGAGGGTGACTGAATGCCTCGTGATCCAGGAGCAGCAGCCGATGTCTGTGGGTGCCAGATCCCTGCAGTGCTCTGTAAGTGCTATACGTGCCCCCCTCACCTGGCATTAGATAGCAGGAGCCTCTCCACTGAGAGACACGGCGCTGCCTTGGTGCGTACCTACTGTGAGCGGGCACCTGCGGCGTCGGTCGCTGGTTGCTGTGGGGGCCCCCAGGGGCCACAGCGTGCCTGACTTCTGGCCCATCTGAGCATCAGCTGTCTTGCACAGTCTTGCACAGATTCCAGGGATCGTCATCTGGTGCACACAGGAGTGACCTGCCCAGTTGACACTACTTTAGTATCCATTGAGGACAGGAGGCCCTGGAGACAACAACGATCACTACTGCACCACCAATGCACTGAGGCTGCCACCGGTGAAGCGCACAGCATTGCCCCCCCACGGGCAACAGTGACATCCAGGGTGGGCACCACCACCAGACCCACAGGGCTATGCGTCCCTAAGTTGAACCCCCACATGGGAGACTGTAAATGACTGCCACGAGCTGCTGTTGCTGCTGCTTGGAGGGGACTCTGTGTCCCAGGCTGCACTGCACCTCAGGAAGAGGGGCCTCTGTCACAGGAATTGTGCTTTTAATTGCTTTCCACCCTCCGCAAAGCCCAGGCCAAGGGAGGACCCTTCCTTGCCCATCTTTGACAGGAAGAGGCAGGGCAGGGCCACCACCCTTTGCTCCAGGTTGCTGGGTTTTCCTTGTGCCACTAATGCCTCCAAGGTATTGTGTGTGATATTGTAATATTTTTAACATTTTTGCAACTGGATTGCATTTTTGTTTTCATACCTATTGCCAAAATACAGGAGTGCATACATTTCTGTTTGAAGGCATGGACTCTTGGTAGGCCCCTTCTGAAGCGTATGTTTTTATGTCATATCTTTGTTGTCGGGTCGGGTTTGTTGTCGGGTCCAGTCTTTGCTGGTCCTGTTTTTACTTTATTTTGCCTAGGGGGATATTGGTTGACATTTTTTATCTGCTCCTTTAATCCCCCTTAATCCCCCCTTACCTGTGTATTTCCTGTGTAAGGTTGGGCAATGGGCAAACGTAAGGCTGTGGAGGAGATGCATAGAGCCCCTAATGGAAACAAAATGCAGCTGTGTGTGATTAACGATGAGGTAATGGACAGAACTGACAATCTATTGTTGGAATGCACAGATTTGGTTATTTCTAATTCACAGCTATTGAAGTCTGATGCAAAATTGCCTGATGTAGAGCCTACTCAACTGGTTCAACGGGTTTATAAAATCTTTGAAAAATCTCACACAAATTGCAATCGTACCCCTTCTTGTCACCACACAAAGACCCATATGTAGCCGAGGCCGCTGGAGGTTAGAGCAGTGGGGGCAGGTGAGGGAGGATTTCGAGAGACGACCACGAGGGGAAATTAATTATTTATTTAATTTTCTCTCATGGTCGTCTCTCAAAATCCCCCCTCACCTGGCCCCACCGCTCTTACCTGCAGTGGCCGCGGCTGCCCATTTGGGTCCAAATCTAACACAACCTCTGCCCAGCTACACCTTAACTGTGTTGATCTGAATATTTTTGTTTAGTAATCGTTTTTCTGCCATCCCCATTGAGGAAATTGTTCCAGCAAGTGAGAATATTCATATTGATGGCCAGGGCTGTATTGATTTGGGGGTTATGGCATTGCTGCATGATATGATGAAGACTCTTGGAGATCTAAGGGACCAAGTAACAACTCTGCAGAAGACGGTTCAGAGCCTTGAGGGGAAAAGGCAATTGGGCCAGAGGTATAACCCGAGGGGGGGCTCCTGCTGGCATCTGGGAACCTATTACTTCCGGTTCCGGAATACCACTCCCTCAGGTATCAGCCAATGGTGCCACCCCAAACTCAGCACCAAACTTGGCCACAGTAGATGGGGGGGTTGCGGTGGCTAGGAAGGGGTGGATACCCCCCATCCCACCCTAGGTTGAGATCATTAGGGTGGGAACCCTTCACAGAGGATTGGTGGTACCGGCCTCCTTCAGACACTTGCATTAAGAACTCTGCAGTAGCAGGGGAGGGCTGGGCTGGGTAAGAGGGAGAGTTCATGATGGTATTTATACTCAGGGCATTGAGCTGAGTCAGCCATCTACGATCTTTCTTGATAGTGTACCAAAGCTGGCCTCTGGGGTGAGAGAAGACTCAGATTCCCTAATAAATAAAGTAATATACTGGTTAAGAGCGATCAGACAATGTTCCGCACTAATTAGGAGTGATATAATGGTGGAAAGGCTGCGTACTGACGACCAGCACTTTGACAAACTGCGTATTTCCCTTGTCAATAAAGATTTGGTGGAAGGTCTTTTGGCAGTTGAAGCCCGTACTATTTCTAAGACAAACACCCAGATTCAAATTAAGTTCAATGATCCAGTGCCAATACATAAGTTGTAAACCATAGGGGGCAAGACCGTGTGCGGTGCATCTAAAAATTAGTTAAGTGTGACTTCAAATTGAGTGGTGAAAAAGTGTTCTCTATGTAGCAGTGCAGGTGCCAGGGAAAGGGCTATTGGTGAGAAAGAGTCGATCCACCCTTTATTATATAATTTGCCGATTGATTCATTTCTCCCGATTAACAGCACCAATTTAGGAGTGTTAGGTGTTGGACTGCCAGGTCAGATTGACCATCTGGATGCTGCGTTCCTGGCCACAACTACTGAGGGTAGTATCGTAGAGGAAGTTGTCTCTGCAATTGTAGGCGGGACTTTACAATCACAGGCCTCTTTCATTAAAATATTATCATGGAATGTAGCAGGGCTAGCCAAGTTATTAGAAGAGGATGAGTGGGGTCTCTTTATTGATGCATACAACATCTGCATCTTTCAGGAGACGTGGTGCTTAGTTCCCGCCCATAGGAGCGGGTATACGTTTTTCAGTGTTAATGCAGTCCGCTTCGTAACGGGGAGACCCTCGGGGGGACTCTGCATATGGATTAAAATATCACTACAATGCAGAATTTCCCAAGTGCCTGTAGATTCACTTGACAGCAGTGAGATTGGTGTTCCCATCTGGGCTGATACTTAGAATATTTAATGTCTACAACAGAGTAGAGAGTAGCAATCAGGAGACAAATGCCATTGGTGTTCTGGAGCAAGTCCTTTTTGAGAGCCTGGATAAGGACAGGCTCGTGGTGGCAGGGGATCTCAATGCTACCTTCGAACCATTGGTTGCCTCCCCCTTAGATCTAATCCAAGAGCAGGATATTTGCTGGGGCATCCCTGAGTTGGATCTACCCACAGTTAGTTGGACTGCAAGGGCAAGACAGTTATTGGCCATGACATTAAATTGTGACCTTAGAGCTACCAATGGCAGGTGCCATTCTGATCGTCAAGGTAGGCAGACATTTAAAGGGGTGGGATATAGTAGCAGAATCATCTACTTTTTGGCAGATGTAAAGCTCTGGCCAGCAATTGTGGATAGGGACATCGTTGAGCACCTAGATAGCGACCACAATGCCCTACACATGAAGCTTTGTGATGGAGTGACCCCAGCGAAGACAGCCCTTGGTAACAACAACCCTGGCTCGCTATGATATACTAACAATTTGAAGTCAATTGGATGAGATTGGGTGATGAAAAACCTGGCAGTGTTAGAAACAGTCAAACAAAGTACAATTGCTACTTATGAGACCCTATCCAAGCTGGCTCTTGCTTCCTGAATTGAGATCTTTGCAAAAAACCATAAGAAATTAGCAGAGCATGTTAGAGATGTTCTGGGAAAACATAAGCGCAGGGGGAACAATGTGCCCAACTCTGACAACTGGTATAACGGAGCATGTAGGAAGGCCAAGAGTGAGCTTATTATTGCTATTAAGTCTAAAACTCTGCCCGAAATAGCCAATCACAGGAAGTTGTACCAGTATGTGACATCTGAAGCAAAGAAAGATTAGGAGTGTTCTCTTTGGTCTGAATTACATGTAGCAATATCCAAGAAAGATAATAAGTCCTTCTGGAAGATAGCAGCGGGCTGCCTTAACGGTCGTCAATTGACCCTTGCTTTTTGCATCTAGCCACTAGATTGGCCGGCCCATTTCGAACAGCTCTATTCCCATAAATGTGACACTAATGAGAGAAATGCAAAGGCTATTTGACCTAGTTTTACTTCGAAAACTGCCTATTTGTCTTTTACCCTTACGGAAACGTTGCTATCTATAAACTCCTCCATCCTTGGTCGTGCTATGGGGCCATACAGATTGCCCAATACAAACCCGGAAATCTGGGGGCCATACATTCATTTGCTTTCAAACACAATTCTGGCTGGTATGGAAATTCCATCATCCTGGAAACTAGTAGGCCTGGGCAGTAAATTCCGCTCCGCCCGCGGAATTTGTGGAATTTTGGCAATTCCGCATTCCGCGGAGAACGCGGAATTGCCAAAAATTCAGCGATCCGCGGCGTAGCGGAATTTTTTCCTTGTTCGCGCTTTCAAAATACGTGTTCGCATGTGCGGGAGTGACTTACCGGGATCCCTGCGTTCGCCGACGAGTTTTCCTATCCGTTCGCGTGCGCCACAAGATTTTGGTAGCCGGCCATGCGATCCCGCGAGAGTGTGCGATCGCGAACACGTTATTCGGACGCACCATCGGACATCCGCGTTCGCGAACAGGAAACACACATAGCGAGTGGGTGGGACAAGTGAAACAAGATGGCCGCGCCAATTGGCGACCGCATGGGCAAGTTCGCGAGATATTTCCCCCTGAGCACGCAAACAGCGTCCCCGAACAGGAAAAACGCACCGCGAACGGGCGGAACAAGCAATTCCGCGTGCTCGCGGAATTCTGCGTAGCTCGCGGAGATTTTTTACCGTTTCGCAGAACTTTGCGTAATTCGACTACGCAAATTCCGCCCACCCCTAGAAACTAGCCAAAATCATTACTATCTATAAAAAAGGGGACAGGGCTAATCCGGCCAATTATCGGCCAATAAGTCTGATCGTTTCCCTGCAAAGACATTTCTGTAAACAGGTTCTGGCTTGCGTACAGGAGTGGATCAGGGATGAGAGTATACTTATGGATTGGCAGATAGGCTTTAGACAAAATGTGAGTACACTGGTTCAGATTTTTCGATTTGTATGTATGTACCGGTTGAGGAAAGAGCAGACTTTATGTTGCCTTTGCCATTTGATTTAGTGCCCCAGACTATGGTAGGTTCTTGAAGAGGTGGGTTTACCAGCCCCCTTGTTGGATATCATTGTGAGGCTCAATGTCGACACACTTGTTCAGGTGAGGTGGGGGAAGGACGGGGCCTTGACAGACCCGATCTGTATCGATTGTGGGGTCCGGCAAGGGTGTGTTCTGGCCCCCACTCTTTTTACGATATACATAAATGGGGTATTCTGCTTTTTAGACTGAGATGGGTGTAATGCCCCTACAATAGGTGGGCAGAGGGGTCCTGCACTTCTTTTTGCGGACGATACCTTGTTAATTTCTAAATTGCCACAGGGTTTGCAACAACTCCTGAACTCTTTCCAATTGTTTTGTGTGTATCGAGGCCTGGAGCTTTACAGATCCAAGACCAAATGCATGATTTTTAGTAGACTGTCGTCGACTTTTTACAAGAGGAGGATGTTAGTGGGTGATACAATTTGAAATGTGGTGCCAAGCTTTGAGTACTTGGGGATTAAATTGACCAAGAACCTATGTTGAACACCACAGGTGGAAAAAGCCCACTTAGCCTTGATTTACCACACAGCACATATAGGAAAAATTCACAGGAAAACAATATCAAGAAGGGTGGGTTCGGCATTGGAAATTTGTAATGTGAAGGCCCTAGGGATGGTCCTCTATGGCGCTGAGCTGTGGGGCTATTCTCATATTAAAGGCACAGCCATAGTGGAGCATAGGTTTTTAAGAACCCAATTGAATCTGCCCGTAAGTACACCACTGTCTCCTCTTTATCTAGACCTGGGCCAAAAGAAAATTGCTAATAAGATTGAATGTAGAATGCTGACCTTTTGACATAGGTTATGGACAACACCTGCCCTCGAGTCTTACAGTGAGGGTGTCAAAGATCTCATGGTCTCCCAGTACGCATGGAAAATATATTTGCTCTGTGCTATGAAGGATCTGCTTAATAGATTGAATATGGATGAGTATTGGACTAATCCTAAAAGCATATGTCTGATTGGCAAGGCCAGTATAAAAGGACTCTTTTGGGAAAATGTGTCAACATTAGGATGTGTGCGGGTTCCCTATCTGTGTCTTTTATTGACCAGAAACCGTTGGCTGCCTATGAAGGTACTATCAATGAAATTGCTCCTCCACTGGCTAGGAAACTCCATTTGCAATTCAGGTATGGTACCCTACCCATAAGGTCATTTACCAGTCGATGACAACAGGAAAAGTGGCAAAGAGGTTATATGTGTCCAGGCTGTTAGGAGTGTTTTGAAACGGCCATTCATGTTTTGTTTTTTTGTCCCTGTTAGAATAAAAGGAATCCTACTTATGCGTTATTACATGTATGTTAGCATTCGCGTCGCCATTTTATATGTAGAGGCCATTTTAGGTTACAATCAAAACTTATACTCTGCTATTTCCGAGAAAAGGCCTCAGTTAGGTTCTGTTTCTGCAAGGTTAGGTTTTGCTTCGCTAATGAATACACTGTTCTTATTAACGCTTACCTTTCCTCTTAGATAGAAACCCTCTCCCACTTGTCTAGTGCAGGGCACGGGCAGAATGACCTTGAATGTAAGATAGTGTGTGCCCGGCTGCAGAATCAAAACTTATTTTTGTATTCCACTGTTCCGTTGTATCTGCTTGGAAAATTCCATTGTGGGCGTGCCTTCATTAGTTCTGAAATGTACATAATGTATCTTTATGCTTGCTGAAGTCAGTCCCTCTGCAGCATCTATAAGCGACTGGGCAGACTGGGCTCTGCTCTGAGCGTATCTAAATAAACAGATATTGGTTTGTATTCTCTACTGTCTGACCGACTCTTCATTTAGTATGGAAGGCTGAGAGGTGGTTGTGAGTGACCCAGGTGACCCTAATTGGGTCACTTCCTTCAGTTGGCGCCAGAACAAGGACTCCTTCGGGTGAGTGACCCTCCCCTTCTGCGGACGGGGGGAGGTCAAGGCCATCGTTGGGTCGGACTGAAGGTTCAGGGATCCCTCTATGAGGAGCATTGATTGCTCGCAGCTGCCCATTCCGTCCTGCCGGAGGGTGCCTCGCTCAGCGGTCATCCCGACTGGAGTCCTAAACAGCGAGACCCTTGGATCTGACCGTTTGGTCTGAAGAGTTGGCAGTGGAGAATTAATTTGCTTTGACCTGCATATATCAGGAGAGTTTGTTTTGGTTCTTTGTGGGTATGGTACCCTTTTGGTTTGCATTGGGGATGGTCTGATCAATCAATCAATCAGGGAATTGTAAGCGCGCTACTCACCCTTGAGGGTCTCAAGGCGCTATGGGGGGGTCCGCAGATCTGTTTAGCCGAAGAGCCAGGTCTTGAGGGTCTTTCTGGAGGTGTTCTGGGATGGGGCGCGTCTGATGTCTGCCGGTAGCTCATTCCAGGTCTTGGCTGCAATGTGAGAGAAGGATCTTCCGCCTACTCTGGCTCTGTGGATGTGCGGGGTTTCGGCCAGTGCGAGGTTGGAAGATCGAAGGTTTCTTTTGGGTACGTGGAAGTTGATTCTGTAATTGAGGTATTTGGGTCCGTTGTTGTGTAGGCATTTGTAGGTGTGAGTGAGGATTTTGAAAGTGACTCTTTTCTCCACAGGGAGCCAGTGGAGACTTCGTAGGTGTTGGCTGATGTGTTCGTGTCGGGGGATGCTGAGGACGAGTCTGGCGGCGGTGTTCTGTATTGTTTGGAGTTTGCGGAGTAGGGACTTGTTGATGCCGGCGTAGAGTGCGTTTCCATTGTCCAGTCTGCTGGTGATGAGTGCGTGGGTGACTGTCTTCCTTGACTCAGGGGGGATCCACTTGAAGGTATTGCGGAGGATGCAGAGGGTGTTAAAACAGCTGGAGGTGACGGCGTTGACCTGTCGGTTCATGGTGAGTGATAAGTCGAGTACAATGCCGATGTTCTTGGATTGGTCTGAGGGGGTAGGTGGGCTTCCAAGGGCTGTCAGCCACCAGGTGTTGTCCCGTGCAGAAGGGGTGGTACCGAGCACGAGGACTTCTGTTTTCTCTGCATTGAGCTTCAGGCATCTGTTGGTCATCCAGACTGCGATGTCTTGCATTCCTTTCTGGAAGTTGAGTTTGGCAGTGGTGGGGTCTTTGGTGAGGGAGAGGATGAGCTGGGTGTCGTCGGCGTAGGATACGATGTTGAGGCCGTGTTGTCGGACGATGACTGGGAGGGGGGCCATGTAGATGTTGAAGAGGGTGGGGCTCAGTGATGAACCCTGTGGGACTCTGCAGGTGATTTTCGTGGGTTCGGAGAGGAAGGGTGGGAGTCTGATCCTTTGGCTTCTTCCGGTGAGGAATGATCGGATCCAGTCCAGGGATGTTCCTTGTATGCCTGTGTCATGTAGTCTGGCGACTAGTGTGCGGTGGGAGATGGTGTCGAGGCCGGTGATAGGTCGAGTAGCATGGGGGCTGCGGAGTGGCCTTGGTACAGGAGGGTGCGGATGTTGTCTGTGGCGGCGAGTAGGGCGGTCTCTGTGCTGTGGTTGCTTCGGAATCCGGATTGGGACGGGTCGAGGACGGCGTTCTCTTTAATGAATCGTGTCAGTTTCCTGTTGACTGTTTTCTCTGCAACTTTGGCTGCGAAGGGGAGGAGCGAGATGGGCCGATAGTTCTTGAGATCGGTGGGGTCAGCTGTGGGCTTCTTGAGCAGGGGTCTGACTTCTGCACGCTTCCAGTCATCTGGGAAGGTGCCTGTTTTGAAGGTGGTGTTGATGGTATGTTGTAGTTCGGGTGAGATGGCGGCCGCAGCTCTGTGGTAGATGTGAGGGAGGCAGGGGTCAGTGAGGGCCCCCGAGTGGATGCTTTTCATGGTCGAGGCGGTGTCTTCGGCCGTGATCGGTGTCCATTTGGAGATGGTGGGCTGGCTGGTGTTTCTGGGGGGCGGGGGGCCGTCTGTGGCACCTGGTGGATGGTCGATGAATTTGTCATAGAGGTTTTTGATCTTGAGGTGGAAATAGATTCCAAGCTTGTCGCAGAGGTCTTGGGATGGTGTGATGTCTGTGGCTTCGCTGCGTGGGTTGGTGAATTCCTGAATGACACTGAAAATTTCCTTGGAGTTGGTGGACTTGGCCAGGATTTTGTTGTGGATGAAGTTCCTCTTGGTGGCTCTGATCTGGTTATGGTAGTCCGTCAAGGCGTCCTTGTAGGTGGTGTGGTTTTCAGTTGTCTTGCTGTTTCTCCAGTTCTTCTCCAGGCGTCTGCAGGTGTGTCTGGCTTCTTGGAGAGCAGTGGTGAACGAGGCGGCTTTCCTGGGGCGTTGTCTGTCGGGGTTGCGTAGTGGGGCGAGCTCATCTGCGCAGTTGAAGATCCAGGTGTGGAGTTCTCTGGCTGCGTTGTTTGCGTCGGGTGCCCAGGTGTGGTTGTCTCGGGTGAGGGGGGTGTTAAGTTGCTCGTCGGTAACCTTGCTCCAGTTCCTTCGAGGTGGGCGTGGGGCTGGTTTGGGTGACTTGGGTTTGTTGATGGCGAAGTGTACGCAGTGGTGGTCAGTCCATTGCGGCTGCGTTGTGTGGCTGAATTGGACTCTGTTTTCTGCCGCGAAGATGGGGTCGAGGGTGTGTCCTGCTCTGTGGGTCAGTGTGTTGACGAGTTGTTTAAGTCCGATGCTGGCGAGTTTGTCACGAAGGACAGTGGAGTTGGGGTCGCTGGGGTTGTCGAGGTGGAAGTTCAGGTCGCCAATATGTATGTAGTTTGCTGAGGCGATGGCGTGGGGCGCGATGAAGTCGGTGATGGTGGTGGCGAAGGGTGTTCGGGGGCCGTTGGGTCTGTAGATGAGTGTTCCTCGGAGTGTGGCTTTGGAGGTGGTCTGGATCTGGAAGTGCAGGTGTTCGACAGAGGGGAAGGTTTCGCTGGAGGTGGTGAGGCGGAGGGTGCTCTTGTGGGCAATGGCGAGGCCCCCTCCTGGGTGGTTGGGTTGGTCTTTCCTCTGGATCTTGTATCCGTCTGGGATGGTGGTACTGATGTCGGGGGCGGAGGATGCGTTGGTCCAGGTCTCTGTGAAGAAGGCGATGTCGGGCGAGAGAGAGTCGAGTAGGTTCCAGATTTCCATGGCGTGTTTGTGTACGGAGCGTACGTTGAGGAGGATGCATTTTAGGGTGCCCCCGGTGCTGGCGTCGGCGGTGTTGGAGGCCGGGGTGGCAGTGAGGGTCTGACAGCAGTGGAAGCAGGAGAACTGGCCGTGGGTTGTGTTCGGCGAGGCCTGTTGGCATTCTCTAAGTCTTCCAGGGTTGAGTGCGAGGAGGGTGGTGGAGTCGTAGCGATTGGTAGTGGAAGGTCCAGAGTTCCTGGCGCTGGCCGCGGTCGGGTCGCAGACGGGCGCAGATGGGCCTACCTTTGGCGCGCCGGCGGCGCGACCGCGCAGTGGCCGCCATTAAGTAGGGGAGGTGGGAGGGAGGAAAGGCTGGGAGGCGGGAGTGGGGGAATTCCGGAGGGGAATTCCGGGGGAGGGGCCGCAGGGGCAGCAGCGGCGAAAGGCAAAAGGAACAGGCAGGCATGAGAAAATAAAAACAGTGGTGGAATTAGAGCAAGACACAGATGGGCACAATAACAGTGGCACAACAGCGAAAAATTAAGAAAAAAACGGCTGAGACCATCTCGTCTGAAGACCATCTTTAGGACAAAATCATTTGCAATTGCTTTACCAGACATAGAATAGTGAACTTGTTTTCTTTTGAGAAATGCCTGGGTTCAGTAAGCTGTTCTCTTTGTGCTGCCGTTGTTGTTCTACAGATGCTCAATTAGAAGAAGCTCAGCTGGCGCCTCCAGAAGGCACTCCAAATTTTGATCTGTACGTGAAACATGGTCTTGGCCCTATTATGTTTAGTACATTATGGCACAAATATGCGAAGGACAATGCTGAGTTGCAGTGGCTGTTAACTGGCACTTTTGATGAATAAAAGATTGGGTATTTACAGGAACAGTTATTTAAGAGGCGAAGTAGACAGTCTATGTTTTATTCTCTTAGAACGTGGCAGAAGGCAGCTAGGCAGAGATGATTGAGAAAGAGGCCCGGAAAGGAAAGATGCAGACACTGACTCAGAAAGCTGTAGCATATGATAGGGAAAAACAAGAAAAGGGAGTTGAATGTGAAGACAGGAGGTTTTGATTGCATATTGATAAATCGTATTTGGCTCAGGAGGAAACTGATACTTTTGTGGAAGAACTGTTAGATACTCGCACCCCGCCCCCCTATGCTCCGCAAAGGATATATCCCACTGTTCCTGTGCCATCACAGCTGCCTGTTACAGCTGATCTTTCCGTTCCTGCGTCTATTGCTGTCGTTTCAACGGCTGTGGCTTCGGCTCCTCCTCATCCTCTTTCTTCTGTTTCTTTGCCGTCTGTGGCAACGGTGACTGTTAGTACTCCTGCTAAATCTATTGTCTCAGCATCCTTGTCTCCAGCTCTTTCTCCTGCGACGCAACCGCCAGCGACGATTGTGCCTGTCACTCCTGTTGCTTCTCCCTCTTTGGTTCTCCATCCCTCGATATTTGTAAGCACTGAGACACCAGCTCGTGGGTTTGAGGATAGAGACTTACCAACATTTAATGAGTGGATGGGCCCTTTTGTACGGTCTGCGGTGGGAGATGAGGAGAAGAAAGTTGTGGCAAATAAGGCTGCGCAGTGGAGTTGTAATCCCATTTACAGTGTGGAAGATGTTTGGAGTGTGATGAAAGATTATGAGCCCTTTGTACAGCAGCACGCTCTTAAACATATGTCCTCTACATTAATTGGCCTTTGGCAGCAACATTTTGGGGATGACGCGCCACAAATTTTATTCTATATTAAAGATCGTGTGTATACTAACGGTATGGACCCAGGTCAAGTTTTTAGTAACATTACTACATTGGTCGCCTATAGGGGCAGGCTACATGATAAGAGTCCTACTACAGTGTCCCGGTTCCCGATGAGAGAGGTTCATCCCATATATCACCCCGAGATACCAGAGTTAATGGACCAACCTGGTAATGTTACTCAAGCGGCTGTGGCTGCTAGGTTTCAGGAGCAATGGGTTTATACTCCGTGGAAAAGAAGTTAGGTCTTGTCTCTTAAAATTCATTTGCCTGATCCTATGAAAAATCCTACTGCTTATTCTAAGGAATTGATTGAAGCTGCTTCTTCGAAAGTAATGACTCTTGCTGATATTGAAATGTTTTTTGGTCTTCTTGTTCTGGTCGATATTTGGAGGCAGGTCCATACTCAAGGTCATGCTCCGGAGTTGGGTGGTACTTGGGATCAAATTAAAGCATGGGACCAGGAGAGAAAACCAGATGATAAACCCCGGGCGGAAATTTCAGCGTTGCCAGGCCGCATTATTACGTATATGCATTCTCTTATTCCACCAAGAAAAGTAGATTGGGATAAATTGTTAGCTTGTAGACAGAAGAAAGATCAGAGTGTGTCTGATTTTTTCACTTGGTTTGAAGATACATTTTTGGACTATAGTGGGCAGGATTTGTCTATTGAGGGAGGTGTTTAGTTATTTGTTAATAGATTTGTCTCTAATTTGCTTCCTGAAATTGCAACTCGATTGCAGGCTTCTGAGAGTACCTGGTCCACTTCTTCCCCTTCTGGTATTTTAAATATGGCTCAGTATTATGAACATCGAGATAATGAGGAGAAGGAAAGGACAGAGAAGAAGCATAAGGATTTAAAGACAAAGGTGCTGCTGCAGTAGGCTTTTAGAGGGAATGGTAGAGGACGTGGTGGTCCTGCCCGTCAGCTTCCACATACTGGTAGGCAGCCGAATGCGGCGCCTCTGGGACCGCATCAGTGTGCATACTGTAAGGAAGAGGGTCACTGACGTAGCAAGTGCCCCGTGCTTTTATAGAAGGTAGCAGTCCCCCGAGGACGAGGGTCACGTGGACGGGGTCGTGGAGCTGGTGGGGCTGATAGGGCTCAGAGCGCTACAGCCTCACTGGGTCGTTCTGATAGTAATTATTTTGACGACCCTCTTGATGGGCAGTACTATCATGATGATTATGATATGGAGGAAGTGACAGGAATGTCTTACAGCTAGGACAGCCAGGGACAGAGTGGGTGACCAGTTTCGATACCTGTAGACCAGGGTGGTCCTTAGGTAACAGCGGAACTGCAAGGTTCGACTAAGGAATTTTTGGTGGACACAGGTGCGACAAGGAATTCCGTTTCTCGAAATATGGTCCCTGGGGCGGCTCTGTCTGGCCATAACAATGTTTCGGTAGGTTTTTCTGGTGTACCGGTAGTAAGCCCCATTTCAAAACCTCTTGCACTAACTGTTAGTCCTTTCACAGTGGATTCACCATTTCTGTTGACATCTAATTGTTGTGAGAATTTGATGGGTTTGGATTTGTTAAAAAATTTGCATGCTCCGATTTATTGCTCCGCGGAAGGAGTTTACATGATGATGGGTCCCAATGTAAGTAGTAGACAGTGTTTGTCTCTCCCTCTCCCTCTTCCTGCTGAATTTGTTGATATTCCATCTACTCTGTGGGCAACTGGTGATACAGATGTGGGATTGCTGCATATCCCGCCGGTTTCGATAACACTTAAAGACGATGCTATTCTGCCTCGTATTCCTCAGTATAAAAACCACAGGCTGGAGAGCAAGCCTTATTGCAAATTATTCAGGATTTGATTAACAAAGGAGTGGTTGAGGAGACAACTGCCAATATTTTTAATAGCCCCATTCTTCTAATTCTTAAATGGACACCCTCAGGTTCCCCTGATGATCATGAAGATGTTTATCTTTTTGTGATTGATTTGCGCGAAGTTAATAAAATTGTAATTCCTCAGTTTCCAGTGGTCCCGGATATTACTACGCTTTTGACAATGAGTCCTTCTACTGCTCAATTCTTTTCTGTCATTGATTTGAAGAATGCATTTTTCAGAATACTTATTCATACTGATAGCAGATATCTGTTGGGTTTATCCTAGCTGGCAGAAGCTTAAGGTTCTGTCGAGCTCCTCAGGGCTATACTGAGAGTCCAAGTATTTATAGTCAGGGTTTGAAGAGTCAATTGGATTCCCTTTCGCTTCCTACAGGTAATGTATTGGTGAAGTATGGTGACGATCTCCTTATCGCTTCTGATACGGAGCAAGGCTGTAGAGATAGTACAGTTAAATTGTTGTTGCATTTGGCTCATCATGGACATTCATCATCATGGACATCATGGACTTTCTAAATGTCAGTATTGTCGACAGGAGGTCACCTATTTAGGTCACCTACTGTCCAAGGAGGGTAGGAGATTGACCCCTGAGCGCATCAGCACCAATGTTAAAATGCCTGTTCCACAAACTCAGAAAGATGTGCGCGCTTTTATAGGTATCACTTCCTACTGTAGGCAGTGGATACCTAGCTGCTCCCTACTAATCAAACCATTGATTGCTCTAACAACGAAAGAAGTGCATGAGCCCTTGCCTTGGACGCCTGACTGTCAGCAGTCTTTTGAGCAATTGAAAACTGCGCTTTGTTCGGCTCCAGTACTTGGCACCCCAGATTACAATAAACCATTTGTGTTGTACGTCCATGAGATGGCTGGCTGCGCGCTTTCTGTTTTAACACAAAAATGTGGAGATACGCAACAGCTGTGTGCTTATTTCTCTGCTGTCCTTGACCCAGTCGCGAGAGCCCTCCTGAGTTGTCTAAAAGCGGCCGTGGTTGTTTCGATCAGACAATCGGCCAGACTTGTGCTGGATACTAATCTCACAGTCATGGTACCCCATGCTGTGGATATACTTTTGACTAAGACAAAGACACAGCACCTCACCAGTGCACGTCTGACTGGCTATGAATTTACGTTGTTTGCTAAACACATCACGATCAAAAGATGTGCCGCTCTGTATCCAGCCACGTTACTGCCCCTCCCTTCCGAAAGTGATGAAGTCGACAAACATGACTGTATCTTCCAGACGGAAGAAGAGATGAAAGGATGGGTAGACTTGACTGATGTTCCCTTATCTGACCCACAAGGGGAACTATATGTCGATGGCTCTTGTTTTAAACTCCCAGATGGCACCACTACTGCTGCTTATGCTATTATTACACTGCATACAGTAGTAGAGACATCACGCATCCCTTATCAGTCGGCTCAAGCTGCTGAACTTGTTGCCCTTATATGAGCTTGTGAATTGAGTGAAGGACCGGTTGGCAGTATTTATACTGACAGCCAGTATGCCTTCGGGGTCGCGCATAGTTTTGGGTGACTCTGGGCAGAGAGAGGGTTTCTTACTTCACATGGCACCAAAATTCAACATGGGCACCTTATATTGAGGCTTTTGTCTGCTTTGACACTCCCTAAGAATTTTTCTACAGTGAAGTGCAGTGCCCATCGGAAAGTTACTGACGATGTGGGTAGGGGGAATGCTTTTGCAGATCAGATAGCAAAAGAAACTGCCCGGACTAAGATAAAAAGAATGTAGCAGGCCTGGCTAGGTGGGTGCCTGAAGTTACCATGTTTGAAGATACACTTGACAATGTGAAAGAGATACAGAGTGAAGCCACGATAGAAGAGTTAGCAGTGTGGCAGGAAAGTACAGCACAATTGAACGATGAGGGATGTTGGATTGATAAGTCAGGAAAGCAGAGATGGATGTTGCCTGATGCATATGTTCTCCCTGTAGTTACGATGGCCCATGGTCCAGCTCATATTAGTGCTAAGGGTATTTGCAAGTTGTTAGACCCTATATGGAACAACGACAACATTTTGAAAACGGCTGCACATTTAGTGAAGTATTGGATGGTGTTTATGATGCACAATCCTAGAAAGGGTACACCCACCCCCCCCTGGTAATTTTACACCACCCACTTTCCCTTTTGAGGTACTTCAGATGGATTAAAGAGAACTAGAAAGATGCAATAATTTGAAGTATGTTTTGGTAGTTGTCTGTGCATTCAGTAAATGGGTCGAGGCTTATCCCACTAAAGACAATACAGCTGTTACGACTGCAAAGGTACTCCTGAAGGAGTTCTTTCCTCGTTTCGGCTTGCCCCATTTGATTTGGAGCGATAACGAAAGTCATTTCAATGCAAAAGTGATTCAATTGATTTGTGATGGTTTATGTGTAAAGCAGAAGTTTCATGCAGCCAATCATCCACAGTCAGCAGGTTTGGTTGAGAAGTGCACTGGTACTCTCAAACTTAAACTGGCAAAGATACAGGAGACCACAGGGTTGAAATTGCGAGATGATTTACCGTTAGCTCTTTTGTCCACAAGAACAACAGCATATTCTAGGACAGGATTGTCACCGTACGAGGTCGTGCTTGGATGCTCGGCAAATGTATGGGGCGTCCCACGCCCTTCACAGTTTTCAGATATTGAATACCCGTTGTTGATTGACTATCTCTGCAAGTTAACTGAAAATGTGCGTTCTATTCACCAACAGGTCCGGGAAACCCTGCCAGCTACACCCGAGGGGCACGGACACAGCATTCAGCCTGGGGACTACATCCTCATAAGAAATTTCCAGCAGAAGAAAAGTTTGGAGCCGCGTTGGAAGGGACCAGAACAGGTCCTTCTAGCCACACGCACCGCAGTCAAAGTTGCTGGCCGAAAGAACTGGATCCATGCGACTCACTGTCGCAGGGTCCCCCTGCCTTTGCCCTATGATGAATGGGTGAGGTATGGAGTAGGAGACTCAGAGTGTGAGACGATGCCTCAGTTTGTCCCCTCCAGTGATGCCAGACTGACCTGGACACGAACAGATGAGGAAAATGAGATATGAGAAAATGAGGTAGGGAGCGACCTACCTTGCCAGGTAGGTCGCTCCCCCACCACACAGCTCCGCCTGTGCTGTCTGCCCGCTGCTCCTGTAGGTAAGATCGCCCTCCGCTTGTGGCCCCGGTGCCAGTTTTGTCTGCTTGTCTCCCCTTTTCCTTTCTGTGCCCCTCGCTGCCCCACTGTTGTTGTGCCCGTGATTTGCCTGCTCTCCCCCGTTTTTCCTTCTGTGCCCCTCGCTGCCCCACTGTTGTTTACCCGTGATTTGCCTGCTCTCCCCCGTTTTTTTCCTTTCTGTGCCCCTCGCTGCCCCACTGTTGTTGTGCCCGTGATTTGCCTGCTCTCCCCCGTTTTTCCTTCTGTGCCCCTCGCTGCCCCACTGTTGTTGTGCCCGTGATTTGCCTGCTCTCCCCCGTTTTTCCTTCTGTGCCCCTCGCTGCCCCACTGTTGTTTACCCGTGATTTGCCTGCTCTCCCCCGTTTTTCCTTCTGTGCCCCTCGCTGCCCCACTGTTGTTGTGCCCGTGATTTGCCTGCTCTCCCCCGTTTTTCCTTCTGTGCCCCTCGCTGCCCCACTGTTGTTTACCCGTGATTTGCCTGCTCTCCCCCGTTTTTCCTTCTGTGCCCCTCGCTGCCCCACTGTTGTTGTGCCCGTGATTTGCCTGCTCTCCCCCGTTTTTCCTTTCTGTGCCCCTCGCTGCCCCACTGTTGTTGTGCCCGTGATTTGCCTGCTCTCCCCCCGTTTTTCCTTCTGTGCCCCTCGCTGCCCCACTGTTGTTGTGCCCGTGATTTGCCTGCTCTCCCCCGTTTTTCCTTCTGTGCCCCTCGCTGCCCCACTGTTGTTTACCCGTGATTTGCCTGCTCTCCCCCGTTTTTCCTTCTGTGCCCCTCGCTGCCCCACTGTTGTTGTGCCCGTGATTTGCCTGCTCTCCCCCGTTTTTCCTTTCTGTGCCCCTCGCTGCCCCACTGTTGTTGTGCCCGTGATTTGCCTGCTCTCCCCCGTTTTTCCTTCTGTGCCCCTCGCTGCCCCACTGTTGTTGTGCCCGTGATTTGCCTGCTCTCCCCCGTTTTTCCTTCTGTGCCCCTCGCTGCCCCACTGTTGTTTACCCGTGATTTGCCTGCTCTCCCCCGTTTTTCCTTCTGTGCCCCTCGCTGCCCCACTGTTGTTGTGCCCGTGATTTGCCTGCTCTCCCCTGTTTTTCCTTTCTGTGCCCCTCGCTGCCCCACTGTTGTTGTGCCCGTGATTTGCCTGCTCTCCCCCGTTTTTCCTTCTGTGCCCCTCGCTGCCCCACTGTTGTTGTGCCCGTGATTTGCCTGCTCTCCCCCGTTTTTCCTTCTGTGCCCCTCGCTGCCCCACTGTTGTTTACCCGTGATTTGCCTGCTCTCCCCCGTTTTTCCTTCTGTGCCCCTCGCTGCCCCACTGTTGTTGTGCCCGTGATTTGCCTGCTCTCCCCCGTTTTTTCCTTTCTGTGCCCCTCGCTGCCCCACTGTTGTTGTGCCCGTGATTTGCCTGCTCTCCCCCCGTTTTTCCTTCTGTGCCCCTCGCTGCCTATCGCCATTCCCGCCGCTGCGTCCCCTGCGGCCCCGCCCCCCAGACTGCCCATTCGCTGCCCCTGCCTCCCGCCTCCCAGCTGCTCCTCCCTCCCACCTCCCCATAAATGGCGGCCGCTGCGCGGCCGCGCCCCTGGCGCGCCGAAGGCGCGCCTAGGGCAAGCCCGTCTGCGCCCGTCCGCGACTGGACCGCGCCCAGCGCCAGAACCCCTGGATCCCACCGATGCAACACCACTCGACGGACCTACGACGCCGCCACACTCACCGCACTCAATGCCGGCCGGAACCCTGCCTGCTACCGAGCCTCACCGAGACGCACCCACGGACCCTTCACCTGCCAAACCTGCCGATTCACCTGCCCCCTGACGTGCACCACCTCCGCCAAGTCGAGCAACAGCAGCAACCACCTGAAATGCATCCTGCTGAACACCCGCTCCGTCCACAGGCACGCCGTGGAACTCTGGGACCTGCTCGACGCAACAGCACCGGACATCGCCTTCCTCACCGAAACCTGGATGAACGCCTCCTCAGCGCCTGACATCGCCATAGCCATCCCGGATGGATACAAGATCACCCGGAGGGACCGCGTCAACCAGACGGGGAGGAGGCATCGCCATCGTACACAAGAACACCATCCGCATCTCGAACTAACTCCGACGAGACCTTCACCGCCGCCGAACACCTACACTTCCAGATACACACGGACCCCAAGACCACCCTCCGAGGCACCCTCATCTACAGACCCCCGGGACCACGCACACTATTCAGCGAAGACATCGCAGACTTCATCAGCCCGCACGCCATGCCCTCCGCCGACTACATCCTCCTAGGGGACCTCAACTTCCACCTGGAGAACAACAACGACAGAAACACCACCGCCCTGCTGGACAACCTCGCCAACCTCGGACTCAAGCAACTGGTGAACACGCCCACCCACTACGCCGGCCACACGCTTGACCCCGTCTTCTCGTCCAGCAAGCACATCTCCTTCAGCCACGCCACCGGACTCCACTGGACCGACCACAGCTGCGTCCACTTCAGCTTCAGAAAGACTGCGACCCACCACCACCCGCAACAGGCTCCCCGCCGGAGCTGGAGCAAGATCACCGCCGAGCAGCTCACCGCCTCCCTCAGCCAGAACACACCCACCGACACAACGGACCCAAACGAAGCAGCCAGCAACCTCGCCAAGTGGCTGACCGCCTGCGCCGACGACCTCGCACCACTAAAAACCCTCCCAGCAGACCCGGAAGCAAGAAAACCCCTTGGTTCACCAACGAACTCAAGGAATCCAAGAAGAACTGCCGCACTCTCGAGAAAACCTGGCGACTCGTCCAGACCACAGACAACAGGACCGCCCTCAAGCACGCCACCCGCAAACACCACCAGCTGATCCGTGCCACCAAGAAGTCGGCACTCAAAGAACGACTGGACAACAACGCCCATGACAGCAAGGAACTTTTCAGCATCGTCAAAGAGTTCTCCAACCCCAGCGCCGGAAACAACGACATCACCCCCTCGCAAGACCTCTGCAACTCACTCTCCGCGTTCTTCCACCGCAAGATCACCGACATACACAACAGCTTCGACGCACAAACAACGCACCCTACCGCCGAACCAATGCCCGCCACCACCACCCTCTGCAACTGGACCCCGATCAACACCGAAGACACCACCCGCACGATGAACTCCATCCACTCCGGATCACCAACCGACCCCTGCCCACACCACATCTTCAACAAAGCCGACGCCACCATCGCACCCCATCTCCGGGACATCATCAACTCCTCCTTCCACACCGCCACCTTCCCGGAGAGCTGGAAGCACGCCGAGCTTACCGCCCTCCTGAAGAAACCAACGGCGGACCCCACCGACCTCAAGAACTACCGCCCCATCTCGCTCCTTCCGTTTCCGGCCAAAGTCATCGAGAAGACCGTCAACAGACAGCTTGCCGCCTTCCTCGAGACGAATGGATCCCTCGACCCCTCGCAGTCCGGGTTTCGGGCCAACCACAGCACCGAGACCGCCCTTATCGCAGCCACCGACGACATCAGAACCCTAACCGACAACGGGGAAACAGCTGCCCTCATCCTCCTGGACCTCTCCGCGGCGTTCGACACCGTCTGCCACCGCACCCTAGTGAAGCGCCTCAGCAACATCGGAATCCGAGAGAAAGCACTGGAATGGATCATCTCGTTCCTCGCCGGAAGAACCCAGAGAGTCCGCCTCTCCCCGTTCAGATCCGAAGCCACCGAAGTCATCTGCGGCGTTCCACAAGGATCCTCACTCAGCCCGACCCTCTTCAACGTCTACATGAGCCCCTCGCAGCCATCGCACGCCGACACAACCTCAACATCATCTCCTACGCCGACGACACCCAGCTGATCCTCTCCCTCACCAACGACCCCACCACCGCCAGAGCCAACCTGCACGACGGGATGAGAGACGTCGCCGACTGGATGAGGAACAGCCGCCTTAAACTGAACTCAGACAAGACGGAAGTCCTCATCCTGGGCTCATCACCCTCCGCCTGGGATGACTCCTGGTGGCCCCCGGCCCTGGGCACCGCACCCAAGCCAACGGACCACGCACGCAACCTGGGCTTTATCCTGGACTCCTCCCTATCGATGACCAGACAAGTCAACGCCGTCTCATCTTCATGCTTCAACACCCTGCGCATGCTCCGCAAGATCTTCAGATGGATCCCCACTGAAACCAGGAAGACCGTCACCCAGGCACTCGTCACCAGCCGACTGGACTATGGGAACACCCTCTACGCCGGAACCACAGCCAAACTTCAAAAGAGACTCCAGCGCATCCAGAACGCCTCCGCACGACTCATCCTGGACATCCCCCGACACAGCCACATCACCGTACACCTGAAAGACCTGCACTGGCTCCCCGTCAGCAAGAGAATCACGTTCAGACTCCTCACCCACGCACACAAGGCCCTCCACGACCTGGGCCCAAAGTACCTCAACGACCGCATGTCCTTCTACACGCCCACACGCCAGCTACGATCAACCAGCCACGCCCTCGCCACCGTACCACGCATCCGCAGAACCACCGCCGGAGGAAGATCCTTCTCCTACCTGGCGGCCAAGACCTGGAACTCCCTCCCCACTCACCTTCGGCGAACCCAGGACCATCTCGCCTTCAGGAAGCAGCTCAAGACCTGGCTGTTCGAGCAGTAACTTACCCCCTCCCCCAGCGCCTTGAGACCCTCCCGGGTGAGTAGCGCGCTCTATAAATGCCGTGATTGATTGATTGATTGATTGATGAAGTGCTGAATGCAGCAGTTCCTCCAGAAATACAAGCTATACAAGAGCCACTTTTCATTGATCCTTCTGTGCCTGGAGTCACTAGGTACAATTTGCGCCCTCGACTGGAGAAAAGTGCAAAAAAGGAGAAGTCAGATTAGTTAGGGATGGACTGTGTAAGTTAGGGTGTACTTTGCTATAATACCAACGGAGTAAGCTTAGGGTGATGAGAAATTTGTGCACTATTTGAGCATTGGACAGGATAGATCAAAGGTATCCCCTGAGGGATATATTATCCTGGTCAACATGGGAATACGAGCTTAGGACAGAGCAAGCTCCACCGCCGGTGCTCAAGAGTGCCAATGTTTTGATGGACAATAGGAGCCTGTACCAATGGGGCTCTGACGGACACTGGGAACTTGTATAATTCTCTTGTTTGCATTTAGCTCCGTTATATCACTCATTATGCATGCCTTTGGCAGAATGGTTGCTGAGGAAGAGCAGCCAGTGTTTCCCCCCTGTTTTTACACATGTATTTAGGTCTGCAAAGAAAAAGTTCATATGTGCTGTTCTGGTGAATCTGTTGCTGTTGGTCTTGGGTGGGGTGTCATGGGTTTTGGAGCATAATACGGATGTGACATCATGTACTGAAGTTAAAGTTCCCTCAAGTTCGACAGAAAAGAATGACACCGAATAATATATTTTTAGACACGCATAAAAGATTTTTGGGAGAAGGTACAGCTTGTTATCCAACTGAATATGTCACAAGTTTATGGACTGCTTACCCATTGTCACTTGTCAATTATACGTATACCCGCCCATCCCAGTTCATAGAGGTGAGGGGTGAGTTTGGTATGGGGTATCCTGGCCCTTGTCTATATTACAGGAAGCCACAAGGAAGGGGATATCCAGGGTGTGACAATAATACATATTGTGATAATATGTATATGAAAGAACAGAATGTTACCTTAGTGGGCTGGCATTACCAAGATTTAACAGTCACCCGGAAAGCTGGTTATTATCTTGCCTGTTGCCCGATAATAAATAGTACTGACACATTTCTGTACATCAATTGCTCTGGGATAGTGTTGTTCAAAAATACGATGTCTTTAGCAAAAGATAAGAAGTACCTTTGGAATGAACACCAGATATGCTCCAGTAGATTATCAAGGCCCACTTTATGCACACCCAGGATTTTATTTGCTGTCTAATGGTACTTACTCAAATGTTTATAATGGCACAGGTGATGTTGCTCTAGGAATGGTGCTTCCTCTCGGCGTGCCTTGTAAGTACAGTAAGCCAAGTGTAAGTTGGGTAAATAGAACATTGACTGCAGAGTTCTGTGATGGAGTGACAGATATGGAAGTCAACAATTACAGTAATGGGATCACTTTTGGATACATTCTCTCCTTCATAATTACGTTTGGTGGTACTGCCATGGCTAGGGGTAAGAAAGCTAGAGAGTATTTTGGATGTAAGCTACAGATATTGTCTAATTCCACTGTAGCAGTTTTGCGGGACATCACCACTCAGTTGGAAAGCATGCAAATTTATTCCTAGCAGACTAGATATGCAGTCGACTTTATCTTGGCAAAGAGTGGTGGTGTGTGCGCTGTAGTCGGGGACCAATGTGTAGTCGGGATTAAGAATATGGAACAAAATATTACTAAACATATATTAGACATCTTGGAGAATGTCAAAGGAATGGAAAGTGGAAATTGGAGTTGGTCATTGTTCGGCAATTGGGGTTGGATTTTTGAGAAAATAATCTATTTAGTTGTAGTGCTGATACTTTGTTGTATCCTCATTCAATGTCTCCCATGCTGTTGTTCTTATTGCACTGCTCTATTCCTTCCAAATAAGACATCCATTCATGATACTAATCCTGCAGTTATGGTCCAAAAGGACATAGATGCCCTTATGCAAATTGATGAGGGCATTTTTGAGACTTCTTCCCTCCTTACTGTTTCCGTCCCTGATTCTGAGGATATGGACTGTGCATAGTTAACTTTACTTATGATTCTTGTTCTATTGTTTTGCATCTTTCATAAAATGTTTAGCTCATGCTAATAGGAGGGTCTGTTAGAATAAAAAGAATCCTACTTATGCGTTATTACATGTATGTTAGCATTCGCGGCGCCATTTTAAGTTACAATCAAAACTTATACTCTGCTATTTCTGAGAAAAGGACTCAGTTAGGTTCTGTTTCTCCAAGGTTAGGTTTTGCTTCGCTAATGAATACACTGTTCTTATTAACGCATACCTTTCCCCTTAGATAGAAACCCTCTCCCACTTCTCTAGTGCCGGGCACGGGCAGAATGACCTTGACTGTAAGATAATGTGTGCCCGGCTGCAGAATCAAAACTTATTTTTGTATTCCACTGTTCCATTGTATCTGCTTGGAAAATTCCATTGTGGGCGTGCCTTCATTAGTTCTGAAATGTACATAATGTATCTTTATGCTTACTGAAGTCAGTCCCTCTGCAGCACCCCAAAGCGGCTGGGCAGACTGGGCTCCGCTCTGAGCGTATCTAAATAAACAGATATTGGTTTGTATTCTCTACTGTCTGACCGACTCTTCATTTAGTATGGAAGGCTGAGAGGTGGTCATGAGTGACCCGGGTGACCCTAATCGGGTCACTTCCTTCAGTACCTTATATAAAAAAATACATGCAAAATGGATTGTTTCCTTGCGTAAAATTGTGGGTTGTAGGGTGCACAGAGAAATGTTCAGAATACTGCAGAATGACACTAGCCAGATAGTAGTCTGTTGTGTGGCCATGTTTATTAGGGCTCTTTGGATTGAGAGTGCAAAACTCATACAGTCTGCTATGGTTTTATATAAGAATGTTTACAATGTGGGAGGCACTGAGCTGAGACATTTTGTATTTTAAAGATGTAGGTATTTTTTGTGATTTTGACACCTTTATATTTTTTTGCAGTGATTGTGTAATGGATATTAGTGCCCTGTTTTACCAATATGCCTATTTATTTATCAAAAGTGTATTTTTATGTATTTGTTTACTGTGTAACTTTGTCTACACTTGTATGATCGTTTGTGATCGAAATGAAGTTCTTATGATGATGATGATGATGATGATAAAGAGGATTTTAAATTCCAATTTCTTTGACACCAAAAATGATATCTTTACCTGTTACCAATCAAAGGTTAGCACTTAATAAATGCTATAAAGAAACCCAATGTTATCCTATGGTTTATATTATGTGGGAGTTTTCTCTACCAGGACATGCAAAACTTAAAAGTACATGCCCACCCTTTTGATTCCAATGCACTCTGCTCTATTGGCTACCTAGGGCCTACCTTAGTGGTGGAATATGAAATAAAAATGAAGCATAAGGCTCAGCATGGGGTTGTTTTGCCAGGTAAAATTAGCAATTTAAAATTGCATTTGGGCTTTTAATGGACGACGGAGGCATGTATTAAGGGGCTACTTAGGTGGGTGGCACAATAAGTGATGCAGGCTGACTAGTAGCATTTAATTTACAGGCTCTAGGTTTGTTGCACCATTTTACTAGGGACTTTAAAGGTAAATTAAATATGGTAATCATGTGTAAGCCAACTTTAACATGTTGTAGGGAGTAAGCACATGCACTTTAGCATTATTTAGCAGTGGTAAATTACACAGAGCCCTAAGGCCAGCAAAAACTCAGCTGATGAGAGACAGATTTCACCACATTACCAGACCTTTGCAGTAATCTAATACAATATCCTCCGTTATTGACACAAGTGTTGCTCAATGGATGTACACTACTCTCATAGCACTGCCCATTAAAACTTTATGGGGGTGAGCGATCAGTCTGTTTGCCAGGAGTACTTTTAACACTCACAAGAATGAGAGGAAAAGCATATGGCCACTTATGATTTGTGGAGACACACACTTGAGCTAAAACTTACTAATGATAACTACATTAGAACTTTTGTTCAATTTGGAGACCTTTACACAATAACTTTCGGATCTCATTTTAAAATGAGTTCCACAATCTGTCTCAATAGAGGTTGGCAAATCAAATCTTGCTATGAACCCTCTCCATGAGAATTTGGCAATTGTCATAGTGATGCCTTTCTTGGTTGGGTTGGCCTCCATTCACTCACAAAACAACGTGACAATCACAAGAACATATTTATGCTTATTACAAACAGGTATTTAAATAAAATCTGCTTGAACTGTAGCAAATGGACCATCTGATTTACCTATGTCGCGCATGGCCACTAATGTCTTCTTTCCTTGATTATATCTGTGGCAAGTAACATAGCTCTGGTAGAAATCATTTGCTACACTTCTGAATTTTCTATTGCACCAATACTTTTAAAGTCCTGGACATGGCATCCCTTGCTACATGTGTCTCACCATTCAAATACCAGGTCATGGAATATAACAGGGAGTCTGGAAGTTCATATTGATGTTTGTTGTTAACCAAAAAATCATTCAAGTTTTTCTTACAGGCAATCCATTCTCACCTCTTTCTCTCGTCCTCTGGTACTTCCTCCTGGAGGTCGCTCAATTCACTTGATGTGATCTATATCAGATTTAATAAGAAACAGTTGACCAAATGTGTATTTTCAACAGTCATTCCATTAGCTTCACATGGCTCTGATTCTTCCACTAAGGTTTGTGCATTTAATTTCACAGCTGCATTTTCATGTGCAGAGTACTTTGCCACTTGATCTGCCCAATTATTGCCCATTGTGACTATGTCATCACCCACTATGTGGCTGTACACTTTACCACTGCATTTTCTCTTGTGTGCTGTATTGCTTACAAGAGATCAAGAATATAGGAACCATTCCTGATGGGAGTACCAGAAGATGTCATAAAACCCCTTTGTGCCCATAGCTACCTAAAATTGTGTACCACTCCAAATCCAAATTGGCTGACTGTGTAAGGTGTCACACTCAATTCATTGAAGCCCTTGTCATAGCAATCAATTCAGCCATTTGTGCTGAAGTTACGTCAACCATGTATAATGCTTCAATGATTTTAGAAATGGAGCAGACTGCATAAGCAGCTTTTAGTGCTCCTCTATGATCTCTAAGACAAGAACCATCTGAAAATATAGTTAGATCAGCCTTTTTAAGAGGAACATCTTTGATATCTGGTCTTGGCTTGTTACACAATTCTGTCAAATTAACACATTCAGGATCAGGGTTCTTAATTCGGGTGGGTGGAAAGAAAATTCATTCAGCTCGTGGAATTAGTGCAACTTTGGTCACTCCACGTTACTTTTTAATGCAGACTTCTAGACGCAATTTCGCCAATTGCAGCATGGAAGAATTTTGCTCCAATTCAAGCAACACAATGACAATGAGAACAACGCGAGGCTCTGGCAACTGAGCTGGTAAGCACGAGTGAGATTTGGAGTCCCCTAATGTGGTTTCTGGTCATTAGGAAGTTTTCCAGTGCCATTTTCTAACATGGATAGTCATTAGAGGTCCCATTCAGAGAGCTGCTTCTTTTGTAGATTTTCTAGACAATAAGCTGCACAATTAACTCAAAATTGGATTTGTGAGTAACTAGTCTACTCAAATGGATGGTTCAGGTAGTTTTGTGGTGCAAAATGCTTTTTTTTTTTTTACAAGAAGGAAATGCACCAGAGACTCCAACCACCTTTTCCTGTCCCGAAAGCTCCTCCCAGTGCTTTGTCAATCCCTTGGTCACTTTTCATTTGGATCTTGAGGGGAAAGGATCACTCTCTTCTTTGTCTGACACTCCTGTGGCATATTCCATTGGGTTTTCAGGGATCGTTTTGAAGAATCAAGTGAGTTAAAGAACTTGTGTTAAAGTTTGTTGTTTAATGAAGGGCATGCACCAGTATCTTTTTACCTTTTATGTTTTTTCTTCGATTTTAAATTTGATTGTGGGTTGCCAGAAGTTGCAGTAGGGGCTATTTTGCATTAACATTTTTAGTTTGGGTTTGGGTGGGCTGGGGGTCTGGTTTGCAAACTTTTAAAGTATTTTTTTTTAATTTTCTTGGGTGTTGGTTGGGAATGTTGCACTATTATTTTGCTAATTTTACTCTGGATGCTAGTCTGCCAACACCACTACCAGCCTGCTATTATTACTAGCCATTGTACAGGACCATTTGAAAAAGTTGTCACATAGGTTTGCCAGTAGTGTGAACGAAAAAGCAAATGAGTTGGTTTAGAGCTTAATTCTTCACTTGACTGTTAATACAAGGCTGCAGAGAGAGATTGTGTATTCTGAGGAGCACATCTGTGCCACAAAACGTATTCATGGTACAAAAAAATACGGACCACTTTCATTCCTTTTCCAAAGGGAATGTTTCACAATCCAAGACGTGGATTGTTGACCAAGCAAGAGACCTGAAAGAAGAACGGCTGGAAGTTAGAGGCCTGGGAAGAAGTTCTGGTGTGCAGATTAAAGCCTCCAGAGAGTGCAGTGCTGTTGTCTCACAGTCATCACCATCATCACCAGCAATGTCAGCAACACAGGCAACAGAAGAATTTGACTCAACCTTTGCAATGGCTTTGTTTCAAGTGGCAGGGCTTACGTCAAGTGCTGGGCTAGAGTGCTGTTCTGCAGTACTAAGGAATTATGGCCTGATCCAGGGAACCGAGTACAGACGTTTGAGATATACAAATCTGGTAAGCAGACAACTTGCATTTTGATAGAATGGAAGTGCTTCCTGTCGCGATAAACTTGTTCCCTGACATGTGGTGGTACTAAGGCAATATGGGTGCCATCCATGGTTCCTGCCACATGTGGTAGGTGAGCAAGTCCATGGAAGTCAACCTTCACATTGGCTAAATCCTTACATCTGGGGAACTAGATATAGCTGACAATGTGTATCATCATTGCCAAAAGCAGTTCTTGTAGTACACCACTGATCCTTGTCTGTGACATACCAACAGATATTGCCACAGTGTATTGAGGGGAACCTGTGGCTAGGAAATGAAGCACTGCCATAACTTTCACAATTGGTGTGATACATTTGGGACTAGCATTGTGTGGCAGGAGATCAGGCTTCAGCTGATGACATAAATCCAGTACGGTTTGCCTGTTCAATCAAAACCTCTTGAAGATATCCCTTTCTTCCACGGTCTGTAGGTCCAAAAATGGGTGGTACACTGAAGGCTGTTGTCTTCTCCCTCTCCCAGGGTACCTATGTGTGCAGTGAAAACACATTTTACTATCTGTTACAATGTCCACTATAACATATGTGAAGATTAAGCAAAAAGTCATGTGATAGTACATCACTGGATCAGACTGCAATAAACAGTATTCACAGAGACAGAGCTTTATGTCCTTCATCCAACAGTAATCCCAAATGTGGCCTTGACATGTGTATGCAAAATTAATGTGTAAATAATACATCCAAATGTATTATTTAGACCTTTAATTTATTTTTACAACTTTTTCTTACACATTACCGTCAACAGAGCTGTACACTTCACAGTGCAAATATAGCTTTTGACAACAATGACGCACTGCACAAAAGATAAGTCTTTGCAAATTTAAATCTCGATGATGTGTCAATATAGCAACTTTTTAGGCCTCATTTGGAGTGGTGGTGACACAATTAACAGTCGCCAATACAGTAGTGTGAACCCCTAAAATGGCGCCTGCCTGAACTCGCAGAATGGACATTCGGAATCAGACACCGCAGGCAGAACTCAATCACACAGTGGGCGGTTGACTACACAACGGAAGAGGACCAATGGCTGTGTCCGTCTCGGTTGATGACCGCATACGTTGTGTACATGCACGCCGTTGCCTTAAAAAGAACTCACTTGCCCCCTGACACTGCCGCTATCGAGCCCTCTTCCACGTTTGCTGCTGTTTGCCCCCTCCAGGAGAAATCATGCCAGGCCATGCATGTGAGAGGGCCACTTCCTTCTGAGCAGAGGTAACGGAGCTGCTGGCAGATAAGGTCCTTTCTCTGTATGGCCAGCTCTATGGCTCACCAGAGGAACATGTAACAGTCTGACATATACATGCTACTCTGCGTAACTGCATCATTTCCAGAACCACAGGCTACAATGTGCCTCTGAGTTTCAGAGCTAGGTGTTGTTATTGTTATAACATGTTGTGGGCCTTGCACAGGACACTCATGTTTGGGATTGTTGAGCATGATTCATTTTGTAATGAACATCACTCTTGGGATGTGTAATATGTTAAAACCCCTAGATTCTACTTGGGGGTGCATGTAGCCATCTATGCATATATACATTTCATGGTACCTGTGATATTTAGACAACTCAGATAATGCTAAATGTGATGACAAATCTATACCCCTTACAGCATGAGCTGTGTATGTACTCCGTCCAGTGCCAATGAGGATGATGTAAGCTATGTGTATAGTCCAACATATCACTCAGCCCAGATCCGGGCTCTCCAAACTGTTGTCTGGGAGCTATCAATAGCTTACAGACCCCTTCAGAGTGGCACACAGTCTTGTGGTCACTTATTGGATGGGCACTTTCTTAACATTTTTATTTTAAACTGGTTGAAAGGTGCTGTTCATGTGACTCAATATGCTCAGGCTGTAGAGAGCAAGGCCTGACAATAAGCTGTTCCCAGGCAGAACCATGGGCAAGGCTGGGGCTGAGTCTCTGAGGCAACACGACTAATGCACTGAGTTACATCCTGATTAACCTGTACATCCTTGGATGAAAACAAATTGAGTTGTGACTAACAATACTACCTCTGCTTGCTTTCTAATGCGCTAGATTTGTAATGGTGAGTGGGGTAACAACTCTTCATTCCATTTACCTACATTTTCAAAGTGTGTGTTTTCCTAAAAGCAGGCCCCTTACTCCCACAGGTCACTTTTCACTGTTCCACAAGTCATGCTTGCCCTGTAGAGCCCTATCTCACATGTGACACTTTAACAGTGCAGATGTTTGGTTACTTAATATGAGGTGTTGTATAGGAGATTCTTCTGTACTTTCATATTCCTCCAATACAAAAGGGCATACAATGGTATGTTAATGGTATCCCTGTAACAGTGCCTCATTTGGCAAAAGGTGTGTCCTGTGATGCTAGTACATACCACACAGACTCAATCAGCTGTTGTATGATATCTAATTAATATGTACACATGTCCACACATCCCCAGAGAGCAAGCTCTCAGTCACACACATGGCAGCCTGTCATAGTGCCCTTAGTCATAGGATGTTGTCTATTCTATGGTACCCACCCCTATTGGCTGTAGCCATCAAGTCAATTTGGCAGGCTGTGAAGCTGTCTGCTAAAAATGCACAAGTTGTTGAATCTTCAGTAGGTCACAATGTTTTATTCTGTTTCATAGTAGCTCACATCACAGGAAATGTAGGAGGCCCCTGGGCTAGATGATGTTACTTGGCCGGATTACTGAGTTTAGGACATTACAAGAGAGGAGCATAGCAGCTTACAACAAAAGTGTGTATTAATGTGTTTGCAGAGATCTGCATGTGAAACCACACATGTTATATGGTAACCTAGGAGTAATGCTTGTGGTAGATGTAGTCAATAGTATGAAATCAAAACATATATACAAAAAGTTTCAGTAACATTCTTTTTCTTGCCTCTCTTGTATCTATATAGATCAATGCCCATCAGAAGTGGAAGGTCATCACCAGGAAGGTGCAGTCCCTGGAGGCCTACAGGCAGTGCTGCGTCCATTGCCGGAAGAGGTGGGAGGACCTAAGGCTCTGGACCTGGAAGATCGCAGAGGTCTAGCTGGGACTGTCCTCCCAATGTATGCAGGGCACGTGCCACACCCTGACACCCCCTAATGACCCACGTACTTGCAGTGGCCTATCCTGATCATGATGGGTAGTTGAGGGCCCAACAGCAGCAACAAGGGGGTAAGTCATGACCAGAGTTGTACATGTTACATGGCCCTCTTTTTGGTTACAGGCAGGCATTTCCACAGTAACATTGAGGGTGAGCCATGTCCAACACACAAGAAGAACTCTTAAGTGTGTAACTCTGTTAGAAGGTGAAAGATGATGTGCTTAGCCTATTGTCTTTTTGACCAGGAGCCCAGCAGATTCCTGTCTACTTCCAATGTACTGTATTGAGCAGACAAATGACTGACTAAAAGTCCTAAATCTCCTCATGTAGTCTGATGTATGGGTCACAGTTGTATAAAACAGGCCACTGGTCTATTGTATCAGGTCTGATGCTCCTTCACTACTGTCTCTCATGCACTGGTACATGTGACATAAAAATATATTGCAGTGTCTGGACAACACTTCCCATTGGTAAGTTGGGATTCTACACAAACATGAATTTGCATACATCACTTGTGCCCTCTGTATTAGGGCCTACATGTTGGTATGTGTAAATTTCACTGTTGTTGTTTCATTGGCAATACTGTTTCATACCTGATTGAAGTGTCTTTATAGGTTGATGTCTGACTCCTTCACAAATATGTGTGTGTAGGCCAGTCTGTATGCTAACAAATAACTGTGATAGGTATACAGTTAATGTGAAAACACAGCCAGGACTGTGTACACATTGGTGAGTGTGTGACACATAACCTAAGGCATTACTCATTGTCCTTGGTCATGTCCAAATGAAGAAATGAAGGACATCACTGGTAGACTTACAGTGATTTGTCCATATTGAAAGTTACATGTCATTTACTTGGGAGTATTTACCAAGGTGAACTGGACATCTTGATTTTTCCAGATTCATTACCTGACTGTTGACATGCATTAAGGAGTGACATGTAGAAATGTAGGAATCATATGTGAATGTTTACACTCAGTATGAAATAACAATTGGTGTTAGAGTTAAAGTGGTAGTGTGATGTGCCTTTCCATTAGGACAAAAGTGAAACAACCTCTTTTTGTCATATATATTCACTTTGACACAACAACCTTCAATGGTCTCCCACTTCATTGTACCTGAATGTGTTCAGACTTATTAACTTCCATACTACATGTGAGACATAGCAAAGCTACTTAAGTACAGCTTTCATTGGACTATTTTCACAGTGGACATATGAGGAGGTATTAACTAAAAAGTGTAATCATTGTGAAATGCCCATTTGCAGGTGACCTGATTTTTGTTTCTGGACATATTTGAGCAACAGTGCAGTATTAACTGACTCTCATTCCATCATGCTTTAGTTTTAGAGAAATTACACATTGCTGATTTCAGGGCCTTGTGTCGACACTGTGCAAATGTATTTTTTCTAGACATCCTATTTGGTGACATCAGTTCACTATGCTACACTACAAGGGCCAATGTATGCAAGATGATAAACTGTCCTAGTGGATACATAGGATGGAGTGTTGACCAGTTAATTCATGATATTGGAGCTATCCAGGTTAATGAGATCACTGTGAGAAAATGTGCTACGAATATGTAGCCTGCATGCATGTGCTCATGCTAATGGGGAAGCCAATTGTCATTGCCTTGAAACAGGTGTGTTATGTACACTTTGGAAATGGTTTGTGTTCAAAGTCCATGAACAGTTGTGTTTACGCAGATTTGATAAACCTATTGTATATGTCATTTCAGCATCATCACAAGTAAGCAAAGGAGAAAGGGCCAACATCGGTAGGGAAGCAGCTGGCCACAGTGGCTCCGGTCGTGGTTCAACTAAAGAGGGAACCAGTGTTCCAGAGGATGAGGGGAGTGTCACGGAGGACAGAGGCTCAACATCATCGGAGTCATCCTCCAGTGGACACTCCCAAGTGTTGGCAGATACCACAGGAACTGTGAGACCATCATCTCTGTCCACCACCCTTTTACACCTTCCCTGTTTCTCCCTACCCAGTGGGCCAGGCCCGCATCCCAAGAGGGGTGCTGTCTCCTTCGCTCCAGGCACCTCAGCCCTTGCCTCTGTCACCCCGCTGCCCTGAGTGAGGAGGCTATTGCCCTACTAAGACACATCTGCACTACTGAATTCCATCCAGGGTCAAGGCAGCCAACAGCAACAAATGGTGTCCTACGTGGAAAGCATTCACAGTGCAATTACTGGCCTACAGAGATCTTTTCAAGCCCTGGCCCCTCCCTCACTGCAGCTTCTTATCTACCCCAACCTTGTGGCCTGCCCCTTCCTCATTCCAATACCCTATTCCCAAACCTGATCCCATAAAACGCACACATGTGCATGCACTCACTCATACACACAAACACAAACCACACAAGAAACACGTACATCCAAATAGTAAGACAACACACACACCACCACATCCACAACCCCCCACCCACATCACCTCCACATCCAGCACAGACAATAGCACACCCACATATATACATCCCACCCCATCACATCCACACGCTGCACAGACGATAGCACACACTCATGCACACACCCCACTCCATCACAACCACACATGGCACAGATGACACCACACCCACATGCACACACCACACCCCACCATCACATCCACACTCAGCACACACACCACCACACCCACATGCACCCCTCAACTACTATCATATCCACATGCACTGCACACACAACCACACCCACAATCCCTAGCACATAAACATACACAATACCTACACCCTTCGCATCCACAGCAACACCCTCCACAGACACACCAATCCCACAGTACACACCCCAGAAACAGAGACTTACACAATCATGCACCCAACAGACACATGCACACCTATACTTGCAGAACATGCACCAGACCCACAAGCGACTGTATCCTCATCAGACACAGGCACATCACACACTGTTACTCACTCTACCTCCAAGACCCCACTCATTCCCAAACAGCCTACCAAGTTCCCCACTGAAGTACCTTTTTCCTTGCCCTCACCTCTCAAAAACCACCAACCACCCCTTTCAAACATAATCCTACCCCTCCCACACCCAAGACCACCCCTTCCACAGTTGAATTCACCCCTATTACAGACCCATCCACCTCTTCCACTTATCAATGCACCCCTTCCAAACATAAATCCACCCCTTCCACTTTCAAACCCACCACTCCTAAACAAAAGTCCACCTCTTCCTCTTCCCAAACACCCTTCTAAATGAAAGTCCACTCTTCCTTTTCCCAAGCCCCTCCTCCTAAACAAAAATCCACCTCTTCCCAACCATCCCCTTCCCAACGGAAGGACACCCCTCCCAAATCCTATCATCCCTCTCCCAATTACCATCTATGAGGGGCCTGCCCTGCCCAATAGATGCCCTTTCCTGAGGAGGTTCCCCTGGCAGTGTCTTTTGAAGCAAGATTGGTGGCACAGCACTGTGCATGGCAGAAATCTTTATTTCTGGGCTGGCTATTGGCCTTTAGTTCTGGGCAGAGATTATCTTGTTTTTAAAATAAATATTTTGTTCATATTTGAGCACATTTGTCCTAGCATTACTTTTGCATAGCTATTGTTGGGTACCTAGCAAGCAGAGCTTCGATTGTGTAAAATGTTTATTTGTTTGCACATTATGGCAGGTTATATAACATTTACTTTTACAGTGTACTTTGTTATGTACATACAGGGGTTGTAATGCTATGTGATGATCATTAGATTTTATGCTCAGCCATTCATCATAGCAATGATGACTTGCGCCACCTAATTGAAATGAGATGAGCCATTGGGATGTGTGACTACAGGTGTGTTTGTTTCACCTTGATTGATGATCAATATGAAGACGTTTGTATCTATTGTCCTTGGGTCCAGTGCAGGAATTACCCAGGAAAGGGGAAGTGTTGCATGGGTGGATATGTGGCAGGATCCTAACTTGGGACTGACATTGATTTGGGTGGTATTTCAAATGGTAAAGGTTGCAGCTTGTCTAGAGCAATGTCAGCATAATTTTTCATTGAACTTCTCCTTATGATTAGTGTTGTATATGTGTTTAATGTGTGCAAGTTAGATATTGTCTATCCATACCTGGAGATCTTATCAGGCTCTGGCCTCCTCCCTCAGCACAGTCTCCCATCACCCCCAACCTTGTGTCCCTCCCCTGGCCCTGCCCGTTGGAGGGTGATTGTCATACATTTTTTGATCCCCCTTTTGTGCATGTGTCCCTTTTTTAAGGTAGCTTCCACCAACTTTCTACATGTGAATCAAGTGCTGTTACGGATGTGTTAATGTTGATATCCTGTACTTCAACATTACCCACACATGCATTGCAGTTGGTTATGCTATTGGTTGTCCGAGATATCTTAAAAAACCATGCGTCATGTGCATCTGTTAACTGGCATGTAAATGGAAATGGGTAAGTGTGGTTCTTACCATCGGTTGCGTTGACAATGGTGTTGGTTTTGGAGATCATCAAGCAGCAGCGGTAGGGCTTGTAGGATCAGTTCCATGGTGGTACAGGAAGTGTGAAGGTGAGTAAAGATCAGTTTGTGTCTTATATCCCTTCCATTCCACCAACTCGGGTGTGGAGAGTTGACTGCCACAGTCACGTCAGCAGGAAGGCACATTGTGATTGGGCCAGCGGGAAAACATTTAGTCCTCCTTCAAACAGCTGCTTTGCCCTATTCCGCTGTCAATGCGATCAAGATTTCCTGGCGGCGGGAGCACGAATGCAGTGGTCTTTTGTATATGCACCCACATGTTTTGTAATAGGGGGGCAGACCATCAAGTAGGCGAGTGGGAAATCTGACGCCATTTCATTGGCAGGACCATTCCTGCCAAACTCGTATTCAGACCCTTAGCTGGGGTAGAAGTGTTTCCTAATTCTGTTGACCTCCAGAGGGATGGCCACAGGGTTGCTGATATACTAAACCTAATGACTACTGTTGTATTGCTTTATAACGTCAGACAATTCCAGGTAGAAATGGACCAAATGATCCTGCTGAATTTGGCTTGGGTCTCTCTGACCTTGCTTGAAATTGAAACGATAATGTAAGTATGCACTTTGTTGAGCATTAATAGTACTCAAAGTGAACGACTTGTGATATAATGACTAAGGGCCTGATTATGAATTTAGCAGTAAGGGTACCACTGTCAAAATGGTGTCAGATTCCCCACCACCCAGTTGGCAGTCCGCCCGCCCTAATACAATGCATGAAGTTCCATAGATGAAAAACCGCTGCTCCACCGCCGCCACTAGGAAATCTCGACAGCAGAGGGATCGGCCAATGCATCTGTAGAAAGGGCAGACTGACAGTGTTTCCGCCGGACAGATCCCGACGTGCTCTCCTGCGGACATGGGTGCGGTGGTCTGACCACCACACCTGAGCTGGTGGAAAGGGACGGATAGAAGGCTGAAACTCACCTGTACTCAGCTTGACTCATCCTATGCCTCCATGGAGCCGATCTTATATGTCCTGCCTCTGCTGCGTCTGCTTGTTGATATCCAAAACCCACACATTCGTGGGTGCAACCAACGGTAAGTCACAATCAAACCCGTTTCCATTGACTTCCCAGTTAACCGATGTACAGGCAGTGACAGCTTAAGGTGTTTGGGTGCCCTGGCCCAAAACAAATTTTGTGGGTCCCTTCTTGGAACAGCTTTGAACGTATGATCTAAATTCACCTCTTTGATGCCCTCTTAGGCCAGGTCACTGACACAGCACAGACACAGCCTTCCAAATTCCACATGTTTACATATAATATCCATGGATACTGATGTGTGTTTTTAATATTGTAACACAGCAGCAGCTCCTCACTTTCATTACATCAAATAAGCTTTGTGACACCCTCCCATTTCTCACATGCTAGGTCCTGCTTTGATATGAAATAAACTTAAGTATGGATATTTCATGAAACTGAAACACACCTTTTCTGCAAAATTTCTGTAATAGACTCTCACACATCACCCACATTAAATAGTAGTTTTTGAAAAATGTTAATCAAACCAATCTGTTGAAGAAGTATTTTAAGGTCATCATGGCAAGACTCTCTATAGAACAGGGTTGGCTATATCAGGGGTCACCCTGAAAGTCTAGCTCCCTGGGCCAGAGCCAACTTTGCCTATGCCTATAAACGTCTCTGTGCACTGGCCCCCTGGCTTCAAGTATATCAGGGATAACCTCATATAGCATCACATAGTGCCTTGCAAGTGTGTAAGTGCAAGATATCAAAGCAAAAACATCAGTAACAGCATTCTTCTCAAATAACTAAAGTAGGTGTAAGGTACACACATAATAATGCAAAACACACAAGATGATGGACGGAATGTTGCACATTGGCAAACATTCACCCCCAGTCACAGATCTGGGTTTAATCCATCGTTATTTTGCTTCACCACGCCACCCCAGTTCAGACATAGCCATATGCAAATCAGTCTTGACCCTGTGCCTCATGGGAACAGTCCAGACCGAACTGCCAAGCCATGTCTTCCCTGGACCGGAATCAAGCATCCTAGGACCGGTTTCGGGCTTTCAGCCCTCATCAGCCAGGATAGCTTGACTCCAGTGGCGTAGTGAGCACGGGACCCACGTCTGGGCATACCCTTCCCACTTAGGGCGAAATGCAAAACACCCAAGATGATGGACGGAATGTTGCACATTGGCAAACATTCACCCCCAGTCACAGATCTGGGTTTAATCCATCGTTATTTTGCTTCACCACGCCACCCCAGTTCAGACATAGCCATATGCAAATCAGTCTTGACCCTGTGCCTCATGGGAACAGTCCAGACCGAACTGCCAAGCCATGTCTTCCCTGGACCGGAATCAAGCATCCTAGGACCGGTTTCGGGCTTTCAGCCCTCATCAGCCAGGATAGCTTGACTCCAGTGGCGTAGTGAGCACGGGACCCACGTCTGGGCATACCCTTCCCACTTAGGGTGAAATGCAAAACACACAAGATGATGGACGGAATGTTGCACATTGGCAAACATTCACTCCCAGTCACAGATCTGGGTTTAATCCATCGTTATTTTGCTTCACCACGCCACCCCAGTTCAGACATAGCCATATGCAAATCAGTCTTGACCCTGTGCCTCATGGGAACAGTCCAGACCGAACTGCCAAGCCATGTCTTCCCTGGACCGGAATCAAGCATCCTAGGACCGGTTTCGGGCTTTCAGCCCTCATCAGCCAGGATAGCTTGACTCCAGTGGCGTAGTGAGCACGGGACCCACGTCTGGGCATACCCTTCCCACTTAGGGCGAAATGCAAAACACACAAGATGATGGACGGAATGTTGCACATTGGCAAACATTCACCCCCAGTCACAGATCTGGGTTTAATCCATCGTTATTTTGCTTCACCACGCCACCCCAGTTCAGACATAGCCATATGCAAATCAGTCTTGACCCTGTGCCTCATGGGAACAGTCCAGACCGAACTGCCAAGCCATGTCTTCCCTGGACCGGAATCAAGCATCCTAGGACCGGTTTCGGGCTTTCAGCCCTCATCAGCCAGGATAGCTTGACTCCAGTGGCGTAGTGAGCACGGGACCCACGTCTGGGCATACCCTTCCCACTTAGGGCGAAATGCAAAACACACAAGATGATGGACGGAATGTTGCACATTGGCAAACATTCACCCCCAGTCACAGATCTGGGTTTAATCCATCGTTATTTTGCTTCACCACGCCACCCCAGTTCAGACATAGCCATATGCAAATCAGTCTTGACCCTGTGCCTCATGGGAACAGTCCAGACCGAACTGCCAAGCCATGTCTTCCCTGGACCGGAATCAAGCATCCTAGGACCGGTTTCGGGCTTTCAGCCCTCATCAGCCAGGATAGCTTGACTCCAGTGGCGTAGTGAGCACGGGACCCACGTCTGGGCATACCCTTCCCACTTAGGGCGAAATGCAAAACACACAAGATGATGGACGGAATGTTGCACATTGGCAAACATTCACCCCCAGTCACAGATCTGGGTTTAATCCATCGTTATTTTGCTTCACCACGCCACCCCAGTTCAGACATAGCCATATGCAAATCAGTCTTGACCCTGTGCCTCATGGGAACAGTCCAGACCGAACTGCCAAGCCATGTCTTCCCTGGACCGGAATCAAGCATCCTAGGACCGGTTTCGGGCTTTCAGCCCTCATCAGCCAGGATAGCTTGACTCCAATGGCGTAGTGAGCACGGGACCCACGTCTGGGCATACCCTTCCCACTTGGGGCGAAATGCAAAACACACAAGATGATGGACGGAATGTTGCACATTGGCAAACATTCACCCCCAGTCACAGATCTGGGTTTAATCCATCGTTATTTTGCTTCACCACGCCACCCCAGTTCAGACATAGCCATATGCAAATCAGTCTTGACCCTGTGCCTCATGGGAACAGTCCAGACCGAACTGCCAAGCCATGTCTTCCCTGGACCGGAATCAAGCATCCTAGGACCGGTTTCGGGCTTTCAGCCCTCATCAGCCAGGATAGCTTGACTCCAGTGGCGTAGTGAGCACGGGACCCACGTCTGGGCATACCCTTCCCACTTAGGGCGAAATGCAAAACACACAAGATGATGGACGGAATGTTGCACATTGGCAAACATTCACCCCCAGTCACAGATCTGGGTTTAATCCATCGTTATTTTGCTTCACCACGCCACCCCAGTTCAGACATAGCCATATGCAAATCAGTCTTGACCCTGTGCCTCATGGGAACAGTCCAGACCGAACTGCCAAGCCATGTCTTTCCTGGACCGGAATCAAGCATCCTAGGACCGGTTTCGGGCTTTCAGCCTCATCAGCCAGGATAGCTTGACTCCAGTGGCGTAGTGAGCACGGGACCCACGTCTGGGCATACCCTTCCCACTTAGGGCGAAATGCAAAACACACAAGATGATGGACGGAATGTTGCACATTGGCAAACATTCACCCCCAGTCACAGATCTGGGTTTAATCCATCGTTATTTTGCTTCACACGCCACCCCAGTTCAGACATAGCCATATGCAAATCAGTCTTGACCCTGTGCCTCATGGGAACAGTCCAGACCGAACTGCCAAGCCATGTCTTCCCTGGACCGGAATCAAGCATCCTAGGACCGGTTTCGGGCTTTCAGCCCTCATCAGCCAGGATAGCTTGACTCCAGTGGCGTAGTGAGCACGGGACCCACGTCTGGGCATACCCTTCCCACTTAGGGCGAAATGCAAAACACACAAGATGATGGACGGAATGTTGCACATTGGCAAACATTCACCCCCAGTCACAGATCTGGGTTTAATCCATCGTTATTTTGCTTCACCACGCCACCCCAGTTCAGACATAGCCATATGCAAATCAGTCTTGACCCTGTGCCTCATGGGAACAGTCCAGACCGAACTGCCAAGCCATGTCTTCCCTGGACCGGAATCAAGCATCCTAGGACCGGTTTCGGGCTTTCAGCCCTCATCAGCCAGGATAGCTTGACTCCAGTGGCTGAAACCGGTCCTAGGATGCTTGATTCCGGTCCAGGGAAGACATGGCTTGGCAGTTCGGTCTGGACTGTTCCCATGAGGCACAGGGTCAAGACTGATTTGCATATGGCTATGTCTGAACTGGGGTGGCGTGGTGAAGCAAAATAACGATGGATTAAACCCAGATCTGTGACTGGGGGTGAATGTTTGCCAATGTGCAACATTCCGTCCATCACCTTGTGTGTTTTGCTGTTCACCCTATGTGGGAAGGGTATGCCCAGACGTGGGTCCCGTGCTCACTACGCCACTGGAGTCAAGCTATCCTGGCTGATGACGGCTGATAGCCAGAAACCGGTCCTAGGATGCTTGATTCCGGTCCAGGGAAGACATGGCTTGGCAGTTCGGTCTGGACTGTTCCCATGAGGCACAGGGTCAAGACTGATTTGCATATGGCTATGTCTGAACTGGGGTGGCGTGGTGAAGCAAAATAACGATGGATTAAACCCAGATCTGTGACTGGGGGTGAATGTTTGCCAATGTGCAACATTCCGTCCATCACCTTGTGTGTTTTGCTGTTCGCCCTATGTGGGAAGGGTATGCCCAGACGTGGTCCCGTGCTCACTACGCCACTGGAGTCAAGCTATCCTGGCTGATGATGGCTGATAGCCAGAAACCGGTCCTAGGATGCTTGATTCCGGTCCAGGGAAGACATGGCTTGGCAGTTCGGTCTGGACTGTTCCCATGAGGCACAGGGTCAAGACTGATTTGCATATGGCTATGTCTGAACTGGGGTGGCGTGGTGAAGCAAAATAACGATGGATTAAACCCAGATCTGTGACTGGGGGTGAATGTTTGCCAATGTGCAACATTCCGTCCATCACCTTGTGTGTTTTGCTGTTCGCCCTATGTGGGAAGGGTATGCCCAGACGTGGTCCCGTGCTCACTACGCCACTGGAGTCAAGCTATCCTGGCTGATGACGGCTGATAGCCAGAAACCGGTCCTAGGATGCTTGATTCCGGTCCAGGGAAGACATGGCTTGGCAGTTCGGTCTGGACTGTTCCCATGAGGCACAGGGTCAAGACTGATTTGCATATGGCTATGTCTGAACTGGGGTGGCGTGGTGAAGCAAAATAACGATGGATTAAACCCAGATCTGTGACTGGGGTGAATGTTTGCCAATGTGCAACATTCCGTCCATCACCTTGTGTGTTTTGCTGTTCGCCCTATGTGGGAAGGGTATGCCCAGACGTGGGTCCCGTGCTCACTACGCCACTGGAGTCAAGCTATCCTGGCTGATGACGGCTGATAGCCAGAAACCGGTCCTAGGATGCTTGATTCCGGTCCAGGGAAGACATGGCTTGGCAGTTCGGTCTGGACTGTTCCCATGAGGCACAGGGTCAAGACTGATTTGCATATGGCTATGTCTGAACTGGGGTGGCGTGGTGAAGCAAAATAACGATGGATTAAACCCAGATCTGTGACTGGGGGTGAATGTTTGCCAATGTGCAACATTCCGTCCATCACCTTGTGTGTTTTGCTGTTCGCCCTATGTGGGAAGGGTATGCCCAGACGTGGGTCCCGTGCTCACTACGCCACTGGAGTCAAGCTATCCTGGCTGATGACGGCTGATAGCCAGAAACCGGTCCTAGGATGCTTGATTCCGGTCCAGGGAAGACATAGCTTGGCAGTTCGGTCTGGACTGTTCCCATGAGGCACAGGGTCAAGACTGATTTGCATATGGCTATGTCTGAACTGGGGTGGCGTGGTGAAGCAAAATAACGATGGATTAAACCCAGATCTGTGACTGGGGTGAATGTTTGCCAATGTGCAACATTCCGTCCATCACCTTGTGTGTTTTGCTGTTCGCCCTATGTGGGAAGGGTATGCCCAGACGTGGGTCCCGTGCTCACTACGCCACTGGAGTCAAGCTATCCTGGCTGATGACGGCTGATAGCCAGAAACCGGTCCTAGGATGCTTGATTCCGGTCCAGGGAAGACATGGCTTGGCAGTTCGGTCTGGACTGTTCCCATGAGGCACAGGGTCAAGACTGATTTGCATATGGCTATGTCTGAACTGGGGTGGCGTGGTGAAGCAAAATAACGATGGATTAAACCCAGATCTGTGACTGGGGGTGAATGTTTGCCAATGTGCAACATTCCGTCCATCACCTTGTGTGTTTTGCTGTTCGCCCTATGTGGGAAGGGTATGCCCAGACGTGGGTCCCGTGCTCACTACGCCACTGGAGTCAAGCTATCCTGGCTGATGACGGCTGATAGCCAGAAACCGGTCCTAGGATGCTTGATTCCGGTCCAGGGAAGACATGGCTTGGCAGTTCGGTCTGGACTGTTCCCATGAGGCACAGGGTCAAGACTGATTTGCATATGGCTATGTCTGAACTGGGGTGGCGTGGTGAAGCAAAATAACGATGGATTAAACCCATATCTGTGACTGGGGGTGAATGTTTGCCAATGTGCAACATTCCGTCCATCACCTTGTGTGTTTTGCTGTTCGCCCTATGTGGGAAGGGTATGCCCAGACGTGGGTCCCGTGCTCACTACGCCACTGGAGTCAAGCTATCCTGGCTGATGACGGCTGATAGCCAGAAACCGGTCCTAGGATGCTTGATTCCGGTCCAGGGAAGACATGGCTTGGCAGTTCGGTCTGGACTGTTCCCATGAGGCACAGGGTCAAGACTGATTTGCATATGGCTATGTCTGAACTGGGGTGGCGTGGTGAAGCAAAATAACGATGGATTAAACCCAGATCTGTGACTGGGGGTGAATGTTTGCCAATGTGCAACATTCCGTCCATCACCTTGTGTGTTTTGCTGTTCGCCCTATGTGGGAAGGGTATGCCCAGACGTGGGTCCCGTGCTCACTACGCCACTGGAGTCAAGCTATCCTGGCTGATGACGGCTGATAGCCAGAAACCGGTCCTAGGATGCTTGATTCCGGTCCAGGGAAGACATGGCTTGGCAGTTCGGTCTGGACTGTTCCCATGAGGCACAGGGTCAAGACTGATTTGCATATGGCTATGTCTGAACTGGGGTGGCGTGGTGAAGCAAAATAACGATGGATTAAACCCAGATCTGTGACTGGGGGTGAATGTTTGCCAATGTGCAACATTCCGTCCATCACCTTATGTGTTTTGCTGTTCGCCCTATGTGGGAAGGGTATGCCCAGACGTGGGTCCCGTGCTCACTACGCCACTGGAGTCAAGCTATCCTGGCTGATGACGGCTGATAGCCAGAAACCGGTCCTAGGATGCTTGATTCCGGTCCAGGGAAGACATGGCTTGGCAGTTCGGTCTGGACTGTTCCCATGAGGCACAGGGTCAAGACTGATTTGCATATGGCTATGTCTGAACTGGGGTGGCGTGGTGAAGCAAAATAACGATGGATTAAACCCAGATCTGTGACTGGGGGTGAATGTTTGCCAATGTGCAACATTCCGTCCATCACCTTGTGTGTTTTGCTGTTCGCCCTATGTGGGAAGGGTATGCCCAGACGTGGGTCCCGTGCTCACTACGCCACTGGAGTCAAGCTATCCTGGCTGATGACGGCTGATAGCCAGAAACCGGTCCTAGGATGCTTGATTCCGGTCCAGGGAAGACATGGCTTGGCAGTTCGGTCTGGACTGTTCCCATGAGGCACAGGGTCAAGACTGATTTGCATATGGCTATGTCTGAACTGGGGTGGCGTGGTGAAGCAAAATAACGATGGATTAAACCCAGATCTGTGACTGGGGGTGAATGTTTGCCAATGTGCAACATTCCGTCCATCACCTTGTGTGTTTTGCTGTTCGCCCTATGTGGGAAGGGTATGCCCAGACGTGGGTCCCGTGCTCACTACGCCACTGGAGTCAAGCTATCCTGGCTGATGACGGCTGATAGCCAGAAACCGGTCCTAGGATGCTTGATTCCGGTCCAGGGAAGACATGGCTTGGCAGTTCGGTCTGGACTGTTCCCATGAGGCACAGGGTCAAGACTGATTTGCATATGGCTATGTCTGAACTGGGGTGGCGTGGTGAAGCAAAATAACGATGGATTAAACCCAGATCTGTGACTGGGGGTGAATGTTTGCCAATGTGCAACATTCCGTCCATCACCTTGTGTGTTTTGCTGTTCGCCCTATGTGGGAAGGGTATGCCCAGACGTGGGTCCCGTGCTCACTACGCCACTGGAGTCAAGCTATCCTGGCTGATGACGGCTGATAGCCAGAAACCGGTCCTAGGATGCTTGATTCCGGTCCAGGGAAGACATGGCTTGGCAGTTCGGTCTGGACTGTTCCCATGAGGCACAGGGTCAAGACTGATTTGCATATGGCTATGTCTGAACTGGGGTGGCGTGGTGAAGCAAAATAACGATGGATTAAACCCAGATCTGTGACTGGGGGTGAATGTTTGCCAATGTGCAACATTCCGTCCATCACCTTGTGTGTTTTGCTGTTCGCCCTATGTGGGAAGGGTATGCCCAGACGTGGGTCCCGTGCTCACTACGCCACTGGAGTCAAGCTATCCTGGCTGATGACGGCTGATAGCCAGAAACCGGTCCTAGGATGCTTGATTCCGGTCCAGGGAAGACATGGCTTGGCAGTTCGGTCTGGACTGTTCTCATGAGGCACAGGGTCAAGACTGATTTGCATATGGCTATGTCTGAACTGGGGTGGCGTGGTGAAGCAAAATAACGATGGATTAAACCCAGATCTGTGACTGGGGGTGAATGTTTGCCAATGTGCAACATTCCGTCCATCACCTTGTGTGTTTTGCTGTTCGCCCTATGTGGGAAGGGTATGCCCAGACGTGGGTCCCGTGCTCACTACGCCACTGGAGTCAAGCTATCCTGGCTGATGACGGCTGATAGCCAGAAACCGGTCCTAGGATGCTTGATTCCGGTCCAGGGAAGACATGGCTTGGCAGTTCGGTCTGGACTGTTCCCATGAGGCACAGGGTCAAGACTGATTTGCATATGGCTATGTCTGAACTGGGGTGGCGTGGTGAAGCAAAATAACGATGGATTAAACCCAGATCTGTGACTGGGGGTGAATGTTTGCCAATGTGCAACATTCCGTCCATCACCTTGTGTGTTTTGCTGTTCGCCCTATGTGGGAAGGGTATGCCCAGACGTGGGTCCCGTGCTCACTACGCCACTGGAGTCAAGCTATCCTGGCTGATGACGGCTGATAGCCAGAAACCGGTCCTAGGATGCTTGATTCCGGTCCAGGGAAGACATGGCTTGGCAGTTCGGTCTGGACTGTTCCCATGAGGCACAGGGTCAAGACTGATTTGCATATGGCTATGTCTGAACTGGGGTGGCGTGGTGAAGCAAAATAACGATGGATTAAACCCAGATCTGTGACTGGGGGTGAATGTTTGTCAATGTGCAACATTCCGTCCATCACCTTGTGTGTTTTGCTGTTTGCCCTATGTGGGAAGGGTATGCCCAGACGTGGGTCCCGTGCTCACTACGCCACTGGAGTCAAGCTATCCTGGCTGATGACGGCTGATAGCCAGAAACCGGTCCTAGGATGCTTGATTCCGGTCCAGGGAAGACATGGCTTGGCAGTTCGGTCTGGACTGTTCCCATGAGGCACAGGGTCAAGACTGATTTGCATATGGCTATGTCTGAACTGGGGTGGCGTGGTGAAGCAAAATAACGATGGATTAAACCCAGATCTGTGACTGGGGGTGAATGTTTGCCAATGTGCAACATTCCGTCCATCACCTTGTGTGTTTTGCTGTTCGCTCTATGTGGGAAGGGTATGCCCAGACGTGGGTCCCGTGCTCACTACGCCACTGGAGTCAAGCTATCCTGGCTGATGACGGCTGATAGCCAGAAACCGGTCCTAGGATGCTTGATTCCGTTCCAGGGAAGACATGGCTTGGCAGTTCGGTCTGGACTGTTCCCATGAGGCACAGGGTCAAGACTGATTTGCATATGGCTATGTCTGAACTGGGGTGGCGTGGTGAAGCAAAATAACGATGGATTAAACCCAGATCTGTGACTGGGGGTGAATGTTTGCCAATGTGCAACATTCCGTCCATCACCTTGTGTGTTTTGCTGTTCGCCCTATGTGGGAAGGGTATGCCCAGACGTGGGTCCCGTGCTCACTACGCCACTGGAGTCAAGCTATCCTGGCTGATGACGGCTGATAGCCAGAAACCGGTCCTAGGATGCTTGATTCCGGTCCAGGGAAGACATGGCTTGGCAGTTCGGTCTGGACTGTTCCCATGAGGCACAGGGTCAAGACTGATTTGCATATGGCTATGTCTGAACTGGGGTGGCGTGGTGAAGCAAAATAACGATGGATTAAACCCAGATCTGTGACTGGGGGTGAATGTTTGCCAATGTGCAACATTCCGTCCATCACCTTGTGTGTTTTGCTGTTCGCCCTATGTGGGAAGGGTATGCCCAGACGTGGGTCCCGTGCTCACTACGCCACTGGAGTCAAGCTATCCTGGCTGATGACGGCTGATAGCCAGAAACCGGTCCTAGGATGCTTGATTCCGGTCCAGGGAAGACATGGCTTGGCAGTTCGGTCTGGACTGTTCCCATGAGGCACAGGGTCAAGACTGATTTGCATATGGCTATGTCTGAACTGGGGTGGCGTGGTGAAGCAAAATAACGATGGATTAAACCCAGATCTGTGACTGGGGGTGAATGTTTGCCAATGTGCAACATTCCGTCCATCACCTTGTGTGTTTTGCTGTTCGCCCTATGTGGGAAGGGTATGCCCAGACGTGGGTCCCGTGCTCACTACGCCACTGGAGTCAAGCTATCCTGGCTGATGACGGCTGATAGCCAGAAACCGGTCCTAGGATGCTTGATTCCGGTCCAGGGAAGACATGGCTTGGCAGTTCGGTCTGGACTGTTCCCATGAGGCACAGGGTCAAGACTGATTTGCATATGGCTATGTCTGAACTGGGGTGGCGTGGTGAAGCAAAATAACGATGGATTAAACCCAGATCTGTGACTGGGGGTGAATGTTTGCCAATGTGCAACATTCCGTCCATCACCTTGTGTGTTTTGCTGTTCGCCCTATGTGGGAAGGGTATGCCCAGACGTGGGTCCCGTGCTCACTACGCCACTGGAGTCAAGCTATCCTGGCTGATGACGGCTGATAGCCAGAAACCGGTCCTAGGATGCTTGATTCCGGTCCAGGGAAGACATGGCTTGGCAGTTCGGTCTGGACTGTTCCCATGAGGCACAGGGTCAAGACTGATTTGCATATGGCTATGTCTGAACTGGGGTGGCGTGGTGAAGCAAAATAACGATGGATTAAACCCAGATCTGTGACTGGGGGTGAATGTTTGCCAATGTGCAACATTCCGTCCATCACCTTGTGTGTTTTGCTGTTCGCCCTATGTGGGAAGGGTATGCCCAGACGTGGGTCCCGTGCTCACTACGCCACTGGAGTCAAGCTATCCTGGCTGATGACGGCTGATAGCCAGAAACCGGTCCTAGGATGCTTGATTCCGGTCCAGGGAAGACATGGCTTGGCAGTTCGGTCTGGACTGTTCCCATGAGGCACAGGGTCAAGACTGATTTGCATATGGCTATGTCTGAACTGGGGTGGCGTGGTGAAGCAAAATAACGATGGATTAAACCCAGATCTGTGACTGGGGGTGAATGTTTGCCAATGTGCAACATTCCGTCCATCACCTTGTGTGTTTTGCTGTTCGCCCTATGTGGGAAGGGTATGCCCAGACGTGGGTCCCGTGCTCACTACGCCACTGGAGTCAAGCTATCCTGGCTGATAGCCAGAAACCGGTCCTAGGATGCTTGATTCCGGTCCAGGGAAGACATGGCTTGGCAGTTCGGTCTGGACTGTTCCCATGAGGCACAGGGTCAAGACTGATTTGCATATGGCTATGTCTGAACTGGGGTGGCGTGGTGAAGCAAAATAACGATGGATTAAACCCAGATCTGTGACTGGGGGTGAATGTTTGCCAATGTGCAACATTCCGTCCATCACCTTGTGTGTTTTGCTGTTCGCCCTATGTGGGAAGGGTATGCCCAGACGTGGGTCCCATGCTCACTACGCCACTGGAGTCAAGCTATCCTGGCTGATGACGGCTGATAGCCAGAAACCGGTCCTAGGATGCTTGATTCCGGTCCAGGGAAGACATGGCTTGGCAGTTCGGTCTGGACTGTTCCCATGAGGCACAGGGTCAAGACTGATTTGCATATGGCTATGTCTGAACTGGGGTGGCGTGGTGAAGCAAAATAACGATGGATTAAACCCAGATCTGTGACTGGGGGTGAATGTTTGCCAATGTGCAACATTCCGTCCATCACCTTGTGTGTTTTACACACATAATAATGGGCACATGTCCAAAAACATAACACACAAAAAGGTATGACAACTAACCAGCATCCAGGTGTGGATAAACGGATAACTAACTTGCACACATTAAACACATATCCAACATACATCATAGGGAAAGGTACAAGCAAAATGATGTAGACATTGCTCAAGACAAGCTGAAACCTTTACCATGTGAAATACCACCTTAGTCAATGTCTGGCCCAATTTGGAATCATCCCACATATCCATCCATTGAACATTTTGAATTGTCCTGTGTGACTCCTTCATGGTTCCAAGCTGTAAATATACAAACCTGTTCTTATTGGTCACCAATCAGGGTGAAACAACCACACCTGGAGTCACGTATTCCAATGTACCAAATCATATCAAATAGGTGGTGCAAGTGGTCAACACTATGATGAATGCCTGCCCATAAAATGTAATCACCATCATATACCATATAAAAATGGTGCAGGTATATAACAAAGTACACTCTAAAAATATTTGTAGTATAACCTGCCATAATGTGTAAACACAATATCAGACACACGGACCCTTTTTGTCTGCGGTGTGGCTAAGTATCTCGGCCGCGCCTGGATAACAAGACATACATTTTTAAGTGGGGTTTCAAGATGAATGTTTATGTTTTGATGTTAGTTTTAATGTAAATTGTTTGTCTATCTTAAATTCCATTGTCATTTTATACTATATCTTGTGAGGGTCATTTTGATGAATCTTACATTTTTATGTTATTTTTTAACTAAAACAATTTACACAAGTTGCACTGTCACTTTAGATGAGAGCTGATATGGAATGTTTTTTTTTTGTTTTCTTTTTTTTTTTTTCCCCGTTCTTCCCAGCTCTGGGCTATCATGAAACATAAGAATTGATGGATTTTTAAAGTTTTTATGTCCCGTTTTATATTTTGTATACTGTTTATGGATGGAAATAAGAATGTTGATGCTTTTAAGATACTTTGTTATCGAATAAAGCTTTAATACATACGTAAACACAATAACATTGCAGCACAATTTAACCTCTGCAACATTGCTAGGTTCCCCAAATTTAGCTAGGGAAAAGTAATGCCAAAACTAATGTGTTCGAAAATCAAAGCAGATTTTAATTAGTCCAAATAAACAACAGGAACAAAATATAACAAAAGGCAAATGGCCAGTCCATAGTGAAATGGTGTGGCTTCGCACACTGCAGTGCCACAAAACTTGCCCTGACTAGCACTGCTAGGGTAACCCCCTCACAAAGGGGCATCCATTGGGCAGGGCAGGAACCTCAAAGATGTTATTTGGGATTGGGATGTTTGGTTTTCGGAGGTGTGTTCCTAGGTTGGGAAGTGGTGGTTATGGAAGAGGAAGGGGTGGACTTATGTTTAGGAGGGGGTTTGGGAATGTGAAGTTGAGGAACGTTTGGCAGTGTGCCTTGGGAAGTGGAATGGGTGGATGGGTCGGTAAGAGGGGTGGTTTTGGAGGTAGAAGCAGTGATCTTGGGTGCAGGAGGGTAGTAAGGTCCTTGGAAGTGGTGGTTGGAAGTTTGGGTGGGCTGATGGCAAGGGAAAATGGAGGCTCTTTGATAGGGTACATAGTAGTGGGAATGGTAAGGAGTGTGGTCTTGGAGGTAGAGGGAATGACTGTGTGTGATGTGTTTGGGTCTGTTGTGGGTGCAGGTGCCTGTGTGTCAGGTGTATGTGCTGCAAGTAGGGGTGTGTCTTGTTTTGTTTTTGTAGTGTCTGTTGGGTCTTGATTGTCTGCATCTGTATTTTTTAGGTGTGTAGAATGTGACTGGTGTATCTGTGGATGTTACAGCAGTGGACGTGCTGGGTGTGAGTGTTTTGGATGCTGATGTGGTGGTGACTGTGGGTGTGGCTGTGTGGTGTGTGTATAGAGGTAATGGTGGTTGTAGGGTGGGTGTGGTGTTGTCTGTGCTGGCCTTGGATGTGGTGTTGGGGGTATGGTGTGTGCATGTGTGGGTGCTGTCATATGTGCTGTGTGGGGATGTGATGGGGAGTGGTATGAGTATTTGGGTATGGTGTTGTCAATAGTGGTCGTGGATGTGATGGTGGTGGGGATGCCAGTGGTTGTAGTTGTGGGCCTGGTATCTGTCTGTTAGGATGTGTGCCTGCTTTTTTGTGAGGTTTTTGCTTATCTTTGAATGTGCTGCTTCGGTCTTTATGAGTGGGTGTGTGCAAATGTTTATGTGTGGTTTGGATAGGTTTGGGAATAGGGCTTTGGCATGGGTAACGGGCAGGGCCAGGGGAGGGACACAAGGTTGGGGGTGATGGGAGACTGTGCTGAGGGAGGAGGCCAGAGCCTGATAAGATCTCTGTAGCCCAGCCATTGCACTGTGAATGCCTTCCAGGTAGGCCACCATCTGCAGCAGATGGCTGCCTTGCCCCTGGATGGCTTTCAATAGTGCATTCTGACCCACAGAGATATTTCTCAGGAGGTCAGTAGCCTCCTCACTCTGCACAGTGGGGGGGGGCAGGGGCTGAGGTGCCTGGAGTGAAGGAGACAGTTCCCCTATTAGGGAAGTCGCCCGGCCAATTGGTTGGGGAGCCCGTCCTTGCCATTCCTACCAGGGGGTGCTGTCACTACATCTCCCAGCCTACCTTGCGGCCTGCTACACCACCAATGCAACCTGTCAGCGCGCCAGGAGGTGCTACATAAACAACTCGGGCCCCCGCAGCGCGGGAGCCCGTCCTTCCCGTTCCTGCCAGGGGGAGCTGTCACTTCATCTCCCAGCCTACCTCGTGGCCTGCCACACCACCAACGCAACCCATCAGCATGCCAGGAGGTGCTATATAAACAACTCGGGCACCCCGCAGCGCGGGCCGCGCACTGGCACGCCCGTCCTGCGCCTGGGTGAAGCCCGGGCCAAGGGCGGGCCCATCTGCGCCCGTCCACGGCCGTACAAGACTGGACTGGGCTCTTTCTCTTGGCTTTGTATTGAGGCCCTGTTCACCCTCTGCAGATTCGACCGACAGATTAGGTAATAGGATGGGGAAGCGAAAATTAGTTATGCCTTCTACTAAGGACCGCCCATTAACTTCTACCATCGCTAGCTTTCTCACCACGGCTATGGGGGCTATTACTAGTGAGATTGAGGGGGTGGAGGAGAGACTGGGGGACACAAAGCTGGCATTACATGCAAGTTATTTGACAGATCCACCCAGCTTACTACAAATCCAGCCAACTATTGGTCCCAAGCCCCCTATGGAAGACCCAAACTCCTGCGATTCAGAGTCTGCCATTAATATACCGCATGGTCCCCCATCTGACATCTTATGCTCGCCCTTCCCAAAAAGGCAAAAGCTTGTAGCAAACCCAAGAGTGACTTATTGCCACCTCAAGCCTGGAAAACAAAATTGGCCCCCACTGCAAGGAAGAGCATAAGGGAATCTAATTTGGGAGTTGAATCAGGAACCCATGGCCAGGGCGAGACTTTGTCGTATGCTCAGTTTGTTAGCTCTCTGGAAATAACTGTGAAAACTCTTTTCAACCATTTTTTAAGCATTCTTAATCGCATTGACACCTCGCTGAAAATTTTGATTGGCTCAAGCCTGTAGAGTTTAACTAGTGGGACTAAAAAAGTACCGGACTCCGAGCCTCTGCCCATGTGACGCACTACCCTGCCCCCTCAGAGGCCGGTCATGCCAGATCATCAGCCTATATCTGGGCTCCAGTCCAATATCATGGCTAACAATATTTTACATTGCCCATCTCAATCCAGAGCAAATGTTGCACCCACTTCAGTTGGCAGGGGGATATCCAACAATTTTATATGGGACAAATGTTGCTGGAAATTTCAAACCAGTCTGCAAAAGCCATTTTGAAACAAGGAGAAATCATGAAAGAGTCCTTCACCTTCCACCGGAAGCAACCCCGTTGGTTATAGTCCTTAAACATTTCCACCTTTATCACCTGATAAGGAGGAAGATATGACACAGCTAAAAAATAAAACTGTGCACTGGTTAGCACAAACCACAAACTGGACGAACTGCGAAGATTTATTCAGGAATATAATTAATGGTGAGCGAGTATCATGGGTGGGCTCACAATTTAAAACTGATGCTGGTGATTGTGTCGTCATCAACTTTAAAAATATGTTTCTGGTACACTCCCTCATGGAAAGGCTTTATAGGCATAGAAATGCTAGTGGCTCTATCATGGCAGTACCCCTTGGCTATTTTTATAAACCTAGCACACAGGTAGAGTTGAGGTTGCATCATATAAATTATATTGAACCGCAGCATTTCGTTATTTCAACCTCTAATCAATTTTCTCCCCTGGAACAAGTAGAATGACTACATCAATGGGTGCTGGGAACTACACTGGACACTAACTGTGATTTAGATACGATAGATGCTGAGGGTAGCATTGATATGCCAGTAACTAACGGCCCGGCACATGTGGAAAAACCTACTATGCTGGATCTGGCAATGATTGTTCCAGTGGAAACCACAAATACTCTATTAGTAGACATGGGCCAACATATGATATCCCCAAACATAGCCCAGAAGCCTCAGGATGACTGCCGGGTAGTTGGCCATGCGAGCAGCTGGGGTGCACCTTCTGGTAATAATAATACAAATGTTCATGGCGGCTTGTTTTGGAATATTGCAGGTTTGCTAAACAAGGTGAGAAATGAGGCTTGGCTCAACCTTGTAAAAGATTATAGCATTATATGCCTCCAAGAATCCTGGATGAGAGAAGTAGTTCAAATTGATGGTTACGCAGGCGCAACACTGGGTGGCCATCTTAAGGGGGGCCTACTTACTTTAGTGGCAACTACACTAGCAGACAAGGTTGGCAAGACACAGCTTGATTCACTGCATTTTCAAATTATTAACATTTTATATAATCAGAGTGTAACATTGGTTATTGTTAACTTTTATCATAACAATTTTCATATACAGGAACTAAAAACAGATTTTATTGTACTCTGAGGGGAGATTTTAACTGTAGATTATGTCCTTTATCAAAGCAGTCTGCATGCTGTTTAGTAGACGGGGAAAATGATGGTGGTTGCCATTTTGACCATAGCCCCTGCGGGAACATTTTTAACTCTCTGCTTTTAAATTTTCTCTTTTTTTAACAATAGATCTTATCAAACCAGTGGGTTCAGATCACGACTCCTTCATGGGCAGAGGCCAAGGTAGCCTCATTGACTTCATTGCCCTTTCTGAATATTTTAGACCTCACTCTGTGGCATTTTCTATTTTAAAGGTTTGTTTCAGTGACCTCTTTCCCCTAGCCATTCTTTTAGAGACCCAGATTGGCTATTCCTCTGGAAAATCAAATTTACACCCTATAATTTATAATAAAAACAAGGGTTTCCTGCATAAGTGGTCCCTGGTAGATCCGGACTCCATTCTTCAGCAGATTTTGATTACCAATAAGGCACAAATCCTGGAGTGTCTAGAAAGTAGAATAAATCCACCGTCCATGCTAAGGGCTTTCGCTGAAATAACGGAGACCATTAACAATGTTTTACGAGGGGACAGGAGACCGAGACCCCAGAGGCTTCATAAATGGTTTAACAGTGACTGCTCACGATCTCATAGCAACCTTATTAAGGCACTGGGAAAAAAACAGGGATAATCTAGTGGTGGAACATCTTCGAAATGAATACAAACAGGCTATTGTGAAATGTAAAATGGCCATAAGAAAAGAGGCATGGGAACAATTGCATGAAGCTAGTTTCAATAAAGACTCTAGACTTTTTTGGAAAACTGTTAACTCAACTTTTTTCCAAAGCTCCTACAATAGTAGCATTGATGCCACAATTTTGCCCGATGCTTGGGTACAACACTTTTCTAGCCTATATAGCAATAATGGAGAGCCCTGTTCCATCTCAAATTATAGGTACATGGAAATTGGTCAGGGAATCTTAGAGCTGGTGCGCCCAACGCTTGATGAAGTTGAAAAAGCCTTAAATCAGAGTATAAAGAACAAGGCACTGGCCCGGATGGCGTCCCTGCCGATATTTTTCTAGCCAATCCTGTCCTCTGGCTCCCACTGCTGACCAATATTTTAAGCTGCATAGCTTCTCAGGGCCCTCCAAAATCTTGGGCAACAGTGATTATAGTACCCATTTTTAAAAAAGGGGACAGGTCAGACCCAAAGTGTAATTGCCCAATTTAATTAATTGATTGTACATGCAAACTGATGGGCAGGGTCATTTTAGATCGACTGGAGACTTGGGTAACTGAAAGTGGGAAGTTCTCTGAAATACAATATGGCTTCAGGAGGAGCCTGGGAACTGTTGAACAGTGTCTCAACCTCCACCTGGTCAAATCAAATCAAAGCAAGCTTTATTCGGTTAAAAAATATAACCATAAAAGCATCCTAAAAACTAAAACATTTTCACATTTTATCACAAGGGAGTACGATAAAGTGCATTTAGATTCCAGTTGAAAGCCCAATAGACATTATACATAAAGTGTCATGTGCAAAATATACAACCTTAAAAGCAAAAGCATTTTCACATTTCATCACAAGGGAGTATGATAAAGTGCATTTAGGTTCCAGTTACAAGACCAATAACGTTATACATAAAGTGTCATGTACAAGATCTACAACCTTAAAAGCATCCTAAAAATAAAACATTTTCACAATTCATCACGAGGGAGTACAATAAAGTGCATTTGAGTTCCAGTAGCAATAAACTTTGTACATAAAGTGTTGTATGCAAAATATACAATCTAAAGCATAACTCATGTCCTGGATTATCAATTATCAGTATGCATCCTATCCTCTTCATGCATGAGGGCCTCGAGATATGAATTATTTTTCCTTATTCTAATCGCCTTATGGATATAAACCGCCACTGCATTACAAACTCTAATATTTGCTAGGTTACAGATATACTCAAAAGCACTTTTGTATGTGAACAGTCTCTCCTTTAAAAACAGCGGTCGTAATATACTTTTCCTTAAATCTCTATAAAAGTCACAGAATAAAATAAAATGCAAGGTTGTCTGATCTGACTTTCCATCACAAGGTCACTTTGGGAGATTTCCTGTCCACTTCCCCATGGATGGAAACGCAATTAAAAATGGGCTACTCCCATTCTTAATCTAGTGAGATAAAATCTATGTCTTGTATTTGTAACCTGAATTAAATAATGTTGAATCCCTGTCCCCAGTGTCCTATGATTATGTGCGTTAATCATCTGTTTTGAATTAGCCTCGATTTCCCTTAACCTGCTCCTAGATTCTATAATGGCAGTTTTCAAATCCTTTTTATTATACTTGAGTATTTGGAGGGTTTGTTAAAAGCGACATTTTCAGCACATTCATTTAAAAGATTGTTAATATACATCAGCCACGGAATCTTTTTCCCATATTCTACTGCAAAGCAATCCTTGACAATGTCCTGGGTGAATTTTGTGCCCTTCTTACTCATATTCCATTCCAGGTATTTAAACTTGCCAGGCTAATAAAATCCTTAATATACGGAGCACCCAACTCTTTGTGTACGCTACATATGGGGGTAGATTTTAGAACATCTAACAATCTCCATAGGAAATTATTGTCTTGGGTCTGGAGGATGGAATGGTTTGTTGCTCCCCATAGCGCAGCACCATAACATGTTCCTGATAGACATTTACTTTTATAGAATGCCATAATTTCCCTGATGGGTTTATTACCCATTTTCTTTAAAAATCTAAAAATTGCTTCTGTTATCCGGGTAAATTTTCATTTACAATGTTCAATATGTACTCCCAAATGTACATTTGCTGTAAATTTTAGGCCTAGATAGACAAAAGAGCTTGTTACTGCAATAGGGACACTATTTATGTGGTGGGTCCTGGTCTTTGTTTTTCCCCTACCACACACCATCGTGAAGGTCTTTTCCAAATTCAATATGAAGTCCTTCTCCTGCATATAATCAGTGAATTTCTCGATTAGAGTCTGCAGCCCGTTTGCAGTTCTTGATAAAAGAACTGCATCATCCGCATAGAGCAAAGTGGGTATATCACGTTTGCCTGCTCTAGGGACATCAGCATTTAATTTTTGCAAGGTTTCGTCTACTCCATTAATGTATAAGGAAAAAAGGAGTGGGGCAAGTACACAACCCTGCCTGATTCCCCGTGTTACCCGGAAGGGAGTTGTGCATTCTCCTTTCGTTCCGTAGCGAACTCTAGTGCTCAAACGACTGTATATTTGTGAGAGATATACAATGATGCCATTTGGTGCTCCCATATGTGTCAATGTTTGCCATAACTTCCCATGGTTTACCAAGTTGAAGGCACTAGTAAGATCAATGAAACAAAGATGTAAATGGCCCTTTTTAACAAGTGTATATTTGCTGATTATAAGGTGTAAATTTACGCACTGTTCAATTGTCCCTATCTCTCTTCTAAAGCCATACTGGGATAGAGTGAGGATATTATTTTCGTCTGTCCATATTTCCAACCTCTCCAGGAGGATTCTGCCCATCAATTTAGAGGTTGTGTCGAAGAGGGAAATAGGGCGATAACATTTGACATTACTTCTGTCACCTTTTTAAAAAATTGGCACGATTATGCTCTCCGTCCAGGTTCTTGGCACCGGACCACCCGATATAGTGTTAAATACTTTTTGTAAAAGTGGGGCCCAGAGATCTGTATTAGTTTTAAAAATATCTATCGGTACCCCATCGGGGCCTGGTGCCTTTCCATTTGTACATCCATCCAGGGGCAGTATGACCTCCTCTAAAGTGATAAAAGCTAGATGAGGAGATTCGATAAAATCTGTACTTTCTAAGTGTATCAAAATACCATTTGAGTTGGTATTTTCTGCCAAAGTAGGATATTCATCTTCTGGGTTAAAACCTGGCTAAAATAGCTTACCCACTCCGACGGCTGTACCAAACTCTCAATTTTAACTGCAGTGTGAACTTTAAAATAAAGGTGATTAATCGTCTTCCAGAATAAGGAAGCATCCTTAGTGTTTGCGGCCTGGTTAAGTTTCTCCCAGGCATGGTCTTGGATATCCTCTTTTTTTTTATAATGGACTCTTTATATATCCTCGTTTGGGCACTAATAAGTACACTATGTCTGGGCCTAGTTTTTAAGGCATTTTTTAAGGATTTGTTAGTCTTCGAACATTGAGAGTCAAACCAACTAACTTTCTTCTGAGTGTTCTTTTTACTCTTGCTTTTCAAACCCCCTCGATATCACAGAAGTAATATTGCAAAAAGCCCCAATAATCTGATGGTCAGTGAAGTCTCCCTTAATACAAATCTACATTTCGTTTTTACAGTCATGCTTCAATTTATCTACGAAATCATTAGGATTCACTCCAGACCACTTGATGGGGATAGCATTCTCTCCTTGCGTTGATATCAAAAGTGCTAAACAGGGCCCTTTCTGGGGAGTCTCATTTAATTTAACAGTTAAATATAGGGGATGATGGTCACTAAAACAAGTTTTTAGTACCTCCATTTTCACTATTTGATCCCGCCCAGATACAGAGATTAGTATGTGATCAATGATTGAACCCTGTCCATGACCTTCATAGGTTGGTAGCCGAGGTTGTCCCTCCGGGATAAACTGATCCAATAATTCTAAGTTATATTTATACATGGCCCCATTTACAGTTTCACTATAAATGTTATGTGGGAAATGGGAATAACTTTCGCCAGACTCGTTCCCGTATCCACAATATTTTCAGTCTAAAATCCCACATTTCTTACTATTAAAATTGCCAGCCCAAATCAAGAAACAATCACTTCTAATATTTTTTAAGAATGAATCAAGCTCCTTATCTAGGGCCAGTATAACTTGGTTTCTAGTATTATCAAATACATTGTTATAAAAATTGATTATTACGAAACACTTGTTATCCACAGATAAAAACCACAGGAATTGAAAATAAGGTGAATCAGTATAGGCTTTCTTAAAAATCAGTGGGCATGTGACGGAAACTAAGACTGTCAGACCCCCTTTAGCCATTCCATTTCGAGCGGGGGTTGCTGGCGTATCAATTGTTGTGAAACCATCAATATAGAAGGGTTTCGTATGCCAGGTTTCTTGCATGCAGATGATTTGACCGTTGCTTAAAAAATCCAACCAGGCTTCATCACTCAGTCTCTTATTAATACCTGCAATGTTCCATGTTACCAACGTCAAGGTCTTAAATTTCAGATTTTTGGTTGATTTTAATACTTGATTTCTTTTAGTAGAGGGAGAATTATATTCGGCAACATGCTGTAGTCAGTCTAAATCACTGCATCTTCTGATAGGTAAAAATCTGATTGACAAAGTAATTGATGCCAGCCTATCCGCCAGTGCTAATCTATTTACAGGGTGACTTAGATGTTCCATGCCTGGTTTATAAAAGAACCCTAAGGGGGCTGGGGTAATGACCTCTGACTGAGACTTTATTGACATTATCCCTCTACTATGTATCTCCTTAACCCCTTCGATGCTCGTGACGAGCTCAGCTCGTCATGCTGCGCGGTCGCGCTGTGCGCAGGACGAGCTGAGCTCGTCACGACCACACCCGCGATCGGAATGTCCAGCACACGAGCAGAATTCCGATCGCGGTCAAGGGGTTAAACAAAGATCTGACCATTTCTGGATTTCGAAAAGAAACCACAACACAGTCTTCTCGGCAATCTTTTGGCAGTTTCCCCACCCCGGATACTCTTTCTACTATGATGATATTTTGGGCCAAGATATTTGAGTTATAATAGCAGTGTTTGGTAAACCAATACACTGTCTTATTTTTCAAATCTCCCCAACCCTCTTTAGCCCCCTCCCTCAGCTCTGGGACATTTTTAAGAACATTGGTATAAGGTGTTGCCTCAGGTGGTAGGTGGCGAGATCTCTGGTGGCTTCTTGCAGTTTGAGAGGGAGATTGCGTTTTATCCATGTTTTTATTCTTTGATGTAGTCATTTTCGCATTGCTGGAATTTGGCGACCCAGAGTTAAACACCGTATGCCTATTTTTTGTGGCCATAAGTTCTGCAATGTGGTCCCTGTCACCCGATGGTTGTATTCCTGGGATACCTGGCAAAGTATCAGAAAAAGAGGATGTTTCATTATGTTCAGTCATTTTCCCGGCGAATTTGGCATTTGGACCAATTATGCTGGAGCGATTTTCTATTGGTATCGAATCTGTAATTAATTTTGAGATCTTGGCTACATCGCTCTTGATTTTTGTTATTTCTGACATCAACTTCTTTTCAATTGAGTCAATTTTCCCATGTAGTTTTTAAATAACATTTCCAGATTGGTCTGACATTCAATGCTTGTGGAATCCCTTATGCCATTACTCTGTCTCTCAGATAATGATTGAGGTTGTTTACAAGGAACTTTTGTTCTTCCCTTCGGTGGCAGTTTTTTTTTATTCACTAAGGTAATCGTTGAGTCTGTGCTCTCTGTTAAAACTGTTAATTCAAGTGGTATTGTGGATACGCAAGGCGCTATATTAGGATTATGTATTTCGGCTATTATATCCTTTTGTTGAAGGTTTATATCTATACCAGGCTCAGTTACTGCAGTTAAGGCTGTTTTGGTAGCTGCTAGACGCTCCTCCACATTGACATTCTCGCTGTTAATTAAACCCATAGCAGTATTTAAATAGTTTGTTATGGGGCGCTCAGTCTGGTATTTCTATTTTTGCTGCCTGATGCAACAGCTGCGAGTTTACGCTTTCCCATGGTTCCTAAAAAATTTTTAAAGCACCTCCTGATGCTGCTGATGACATGGGTGGCTACGGGCCGCGTTGGGACCTGGGTCTTGTGGTACTGACCCTGTCCTGGTCCCGGTAAGGCCGTGGCTGGCTGGCAGACAAACGGGCCTCCACCTGGTCATAGGCAAGTACACAATAGCCAAAAAGGTTACCTCTATCTTGGTTGTATGGATCTTACATCGGCATTTGACTGGGTGGAGAGAGGGAAACTATGGGAAAAAATGCTGGAGCTGGGCATTGATCCATCCTTAGTTCATTTTCTAGCTCAGATGAACCAGGATGTGACTGGGAGGGTTAGGTATGGGGTGGACGGGGAACTCACTGCTCCCATTAAAATGAATCGTGGGGTCCGTCAAGGGTGCGTCCTTGCCCCTTTTTTATTTTGTCTTTATATCAATGATTTGGAAAGCTATAATAATAAAGGGCATGTTGATGTTCCCAAGATAGGGACTAGAAATTTTCCGACATTACAAAAGCTTGTCACTAGAGTCAATGATTTTATGTCTCATTTGGGTCTAAAGACTAATACGGCCAAGTCTTACACTATGGTGGCAGGCAAATCTCCCCCCTTTTAAAATCATGTTTTATTAATAATGAAAGGTTGTCCTATGTTCCAACTTTTTCGCATCTGGGAATCCTCTTCGACTAGAAAAGTACTTGGCATCATTTAGTTGAAACAAGGGTTAGTAGTTTTAACCAAAATTTAGAGGCATAGTTTAGGTTCATAAAGAAACTAGGATCCAGACCCATTGATTCAATAATTAACATCTAAGGCTCGCTCGTGTTCTGTAAACTTGTATGGGGCTGGAGTGTGGGGCTTTTGTAATCCGGCACGTCTTCAGGTAGTTGAGAAAAATGTCCTTAGACGTTTATTAACAGTTCCAAGTAGTCTCCCTATTATCCTCTGTCATAATGAACTTGGCTTGACTCCCTTAACCCATCATATACAAATTGCGCCAATTTTATTATGGCATTCAGTATGGGTAAAAGATGAGCCGGCCCTTAACCGTGCAATTATATTGGATTGTTTTAGACTCGACCATATGCAGAAGATCCCATGGCTTAATTACATAAAAAGGCAGTTGGAGACAGTGTGGCTGGTGGATCGTTTTTACAACCCAGAACGTATTGCCAAGATCCCAAAATTCAGCTGAAAAAGGACCTTTTATATTTTTTAAATCGACTAGTGAGCACCTGGAAATAGGGAAAAAAAAGAGTTTTGGAACATTTGCCTCTAGTACGCTCCCTGAGTGTTGAGCCCTATCTCTCCTTTTATTTTTGTCATGCAATTTTTTTTTATCGTATTAGATTTTGGTTTAGCATCGCATATTTCTTGGTTTCCTATCCTCGCAAAGCCTACTGTGATACTAAACTGGATCCATGCCCGTGTGACTCTAAATCAATCCAGAACAAGCTGCATTTCCTGTTTTTTTTGTCGACTTTATACTAAACCGAGGCAGGATTTTATTATCCCCCTATTAAGATTTTTAAATATCAGGAAGTGTCAGCCGGTCCTATACCACCTCCAGCTTTTAAACGATGAATACACATGTCTAATGGTCTCCAGATATATTTCCACAGCTGTCCGTTTACGGAATTTGGTTGGGAAATGATTTTTTTAAATTCTAATCTGATTTTTAATGAACTGTTTTTGAATATCATGGTTTTTAGGGACACAAAGTTGTTTTAAAGATCAATATATGTTGTTTGTATGTTGACCTATGGTCGCTGTCTTAATTTGTTAACTAGTGCTATGCTGCTATTTGATGAAATATCAATTTAATTTCTCACTGTCACATTGCTGATTATGAATTTCTATTGTCATAAACTCTAATATGTATTGTCTGCATTCTATTTTAAATGTTTTAAAATCTTGGTTGCATTCTTTTATGGTTGCAAGAAAACCGAATAAAGATTATTTGACTGACTGGTTGGGGAGCAACAGCGAGGTTGGCAATGGAACTGGGGGTGGTCGACAAGGATGAAGTTGGAACAAATCTTGTGGGGTCCACCACCACTCGGGAGTGTCTATTGGAGGATAACTCTGATGATAATGAAGTAGAGCTTGTTTCCTCTGTGGCACTCCCCACACCCTCTCCGTCACTGGGTCCCTCCGTGACTGTACTGTCACAACCAGAACCGCTGTGACCAGCTGCCTTCCGAACAATGTTGGCTCTTTCTGCTTTGCTTGCCTGGGAAGGATCTGAAATTACATATAAAATTGGTTTAATTGAACTGCATTAACACATCTGACCATCAGATTTAAACACAAAACATTTCTAAAGTGCACAGATTACACCATCTTTATGGGTTACTATATAGGCTTCAAATTTAGCATGAGTACATGCATGGATGCTACATTACCTTGGAACAGTTGGTCAGAGTGATGTAATAACCCCATACAGCTTCAACAAAATTAATGGACTTGTCTACACTCTATCCTTATCTGTATACTAGGATAGTTGATCTCTTGTATACTTTGGCCCATGTAGTATGCCATAGTAAACTGATGTCACCAAATAGGATGGCTACTAAATATACAAGTCCACACTGTTCACACAAGCCCCAGATTTCAGCAAATATGAATTTACCTTAAACAACATGATGTCATGAAGGTCAAGTTATACAGCAATGTAACAGCAATATGTGCTGTAGCAGAAATAATGTCACATGCAAATACTCATTTCACACTGATGTCACTTTTTACTTGAAACTTCATCATATGTCCATTGTCAAAAAAGTCAAATGAAAGCTGTACTGAAGTAGTTTTGCTACATATCACATGTAGCATAGAAAAGTATCCTGGAGACATTGAGGGTCAAAGTATTGGAAGATAGATTTCCAAATGCATATAACATAAGAGTTTATATAGTCCTATGAACATCCCCAATCCTGCTTGGAGCTGGTGACAACACCATTCTTATATTGCATTCCTACAAGTCAATACACCTATGAAGGTTGATGTGTGTCAGTGAATATCTATGACATGAAGAGGTGGGATCACTTTAGTCCAAATGGAATGACACATAACAGCACCATTTGTTATATGCAAACAAAAATTGCCTTGTATGACTGAGTGTAGACATGTGATCTCTACATTTCTACAACTCACTCCCTGATGCATGTAACCAGTCAGTAAATGAATCTTGAAACAGTATTGCAGATGAAATAACAACAGGGAAAGGTACACTGGGCAATATGTAGGCACTAATGCTGATGGCACCAGTGGTGTTTGCACACTCATGTTACTGTAGAATCCCAACCTACCAATGGGAACTGTTGTCCAGTCACTGCATATAAAGTGCACTGTATGCCATGTAACATGTATAGAATATCCTGTTTTAGGTTTAAACCTATAATAACTGATAAAAACCCCACAGAAAGGGAAATAGCCCTCAACAGTGTAAACATATAAACACCTGCACAACCACAAACTAAATGCCATTCAAAGAAAGAAAAAGGAGAGTGAAAGAGTAATTTTTATTTCTACCTAAAGGGGCAAATGCAATGTAACTTTGTTATACAAGGTAGCAGTGAGAAATACTGGGCTAACACTATTCTGTTTCAGTTTTTTTTGTTTAGGGATGTCACTAAAATAGTGTTTCTTCTTCCTTTTGCTTTTTTTTTTAGTTTTGTGGTCTTTGGTCTAAAGATACAGGGTTTAGAAGCTTGTTTTTAGGTCTTATTTAATTATTTTATAAACTGTAGAGAATAATGAAATATCAAAATTATATTTGATATTTTGGATACATTTGTTTGTTTCACTGATAGGTAAAATGACTGGTTTCAGAAGAATCTTTCCCAATATGTACCATCACATTTTTATCCACAGACAGAGAATGGGTGAAACCCTATGATACATCAGCCCCCTTTTCTAGCGAGTCAGTATTGATAGTAGGCGAATTTCCAAACACTCAGGCATTAAAAATTCAATGCAAGGTGTAGTGACAGGTATATGTGAAAAGAGTGCTGTCACCAAGCATCTGGGATAGTAGTGAAATCATGACACCAGACATTTGGAAAACATGGAACGCATTGTCACTTGGAATACTTCGGCAAAAAGTTTTTACCAAGTTCAACAAAGATTGGAGTGATATTGTTTGTATTTGCAGTGATTCAGCTATGTATATGAAAAATATGGGTGATGACCAGTCAAAATCGATACCTGAGCAGAAATGCTTCCCTGTAAGAGATCCTTGCCACTTGCTAGATGGTATGCTGAAAGAATCTTTACAATCTTCAGAGTTAATGAAGAAGGCTATTGACTTTGTAGTCCATTCTGGTGCTCTGTTTTGGTATGCGCAGGAACTAAAACGCTAATATTTCTCATTTTATGCTTTGTGTGGCATCAAAGAAAGATTCATCCCAACTATGTCATTTAGCTGGTGGTTCTCAGTCCTACAGGCTGTGAATGCTATATTATCCATGTGGTGACCGTTTCCAGAATTTTTGCTTAGTGATGATGCCAAAGGCAAGAAATGTGCATATTGATTGTGATGTGAAAAAAGTATGCTCTACTGGATTCTTGGATTTTTACAGGAAAACATGATTGCTGTAATGGACATAATAAAAAAAACTAGAGTCTGAAAACATCCTTGTCTACCAAGTGTTCAGCGTAATTGGTGTAAATGTGAAACATCTCCTTGAGTGTAGGCTGGGCGACACTTTTAGTGCCTTTGGCACTGCTACATGTTCCATGTTAGAATGCTTGCTACTTGTTAAGTTAAAAAATGTTGAGGAGCAATTCAGGAAATTTTATTTTACAATGTATGTGAAATGGCTTGCAATGATACATATAAATGGGCCTTTACCAACTCTGACATTTGAAGTCAATAAAGCCTCACTGTAGTACTCTGCACAAGTTCTAGATCCCTTTCATAAAGGGGAATTTTCTCTGGACTTGAAAAGTACTGCTTCATTTTTGACCTCTTCAATAACTCTGAGGGCATATGCGCCCAGTTCAACGCATACGTTGCAGAACCTGTCCCAAAAAAACCGCAATCTTCAGGTGCACCAGTATTGGCATGGAAAGCTATGTCAGTGGCCAGAGTTAGCAAATTGTGTACTGGCTGTTATGGCGTTGCCTGTCTCAAGTGCCAATGTGGAGAGGGCCTTTTCACACATAAAAGTTTACATGGGAAGGGAAGAGCGAGAGTGCATGACCAAAAACTCACTGAAGAAGTATTGTATAGTGTACTACAATAAGTTTGATTTGTAAAATTGCATTGGGACCTCCCATACACTGTATGTACACTGCCTATATACCATGCACATTCAGTGCAGAAAGCAAGAAATAATAAAAGCAAAGCGTTCTATAAACACCGGAAAAACACTGTTTCTGTTTTTTTCAATGGCGCGAAAATGTGTAACTACAGATAACCACTGTTTTCTTAAGGTATTAAAATCACTGGAAAACACTGAAAAAAAACCAGCAGATTTTACCAAAGATAGAAACCGAAAACAGGAAAGTCTAAACATGTAATAGGGCTACCATCACATGAGACACAGTAGTGAGGGAGCATCTCTCCTGACACAATGAAGACAAGTGGCCTGTTTGGTACAACTGTCACCCAGAACATCAAAAGAACATGAGGTGATTAATTACTTTACTCAGCCATGTGTTTGCTCAAGACAGTAAATTGGTAGAAGACTGGACTCTGCTGTGTTCCTGGTCATAAGGACAATAGGAAACGCACATCATTAAGCACCTACTACTAGACCTAAACAAACAGGAATGCCTTGGACATGGGTCACCCCCAATGTTGATGGGGAAATGGCTGCCTGTAACAAAGAAAATTGCCAATGTAACATGTACAACTCTGCTGAGGACTCACCCCTTAGTAGCTGCTGTTGGGCCCTCAACTGTCTATCAAGCTGTGGGTAGGCCCATGCCAGTATGCGGACCATTGGGGGATATGGGTTCGGTGCGTGCCTCATCCACGCTGGGAGGACTTCCCTAGCTGGACCTCTGTGATCTTATGGGTCCAGCACCTCAGGCCCCTTCACCTTTTTCTGCAATGAACGCTGCGCCAGCCATAGACCCCCATGGTCTGCACACTCTGGGCAATGGCTATCCAAATGGCCCACTTCTGATGGGTGTTGACCTGTATGGATACAAGAGGAAAAAACAGATTATCACTGCAAGTTTTTGGATATCTGTTTTGTTGACACACAATTTGCATACATCTAGCACAAGCATAAATCAAAAGTTGACACACAACATGTGTAGTTCTCACATGCTGAGTACTACAAAGACATGAATATACACTTCTGGAGTCATCTGCTGAATATACTCATCCATGGTCATGTCCTACACTGACTAAGTCAGTCCAATAACATCATGTAACCCAGGGCCATCCTACATGTACTGTGATGTGAGGTACTATGAAACACGACACATCAATGTGACCGTTTGAAGGGTAAACTACTTGTGCATTATTGTACAGACACCTTTACAGTCAGGCTTATTGACTTGATGCATACAGTCCATAGAGCCTGGTACCATAGAATACACTGCATCCTAAGACTTAGGTCACTATGAAAGGGCTGTCATTTGTGTCACTGCAAGCTTTCTCTCTGGGGATGTGTACACATGTGGACTAGGCCTGGGCAGAGTTCATGGAGTTCCGCTATGCGGAACTCCGCGAAGTGGTATAAAAACTCCGCGAGCTGCGCAGAGTTCCGCGAGTGGGTGGAGTTTCTTGCCGTGCCCGTTCATGTTACATTTTCGTCAAACGTAATGCAACATGCTTTCTCGTGCAGGAAATCGCACGTAAACTGCACCACGCGGTTCGCATGGGCGCACCCATCTTGGTTTTGCTCTATTTTAAGGTGCTAGGCCTATTTTCCTCCACTGAATCTTCTTAATCCTACCTCTCCAAAACCAATCTACCCCTCATTTTTTATTATAACCTTATACTGTGTCTTTGTGCTTTTGTATTTTACTTTTTTACTATCTTTTTGGTATTTTTTGCGTGACTTTTGTACTTTATTTTTGATTTACTTTCTTTTTCCTTCCTTTCTTATTTTTCATTCCTCTAATTTCTTCTCTTCCCTGGCCATTCCCAGCGCCATTGCAGAGCAGAGGATCAGCAGCGCAAGGCCCCCCTGAACCACCAGCTGCAGTCGCCTACCTTGTGGTAGCCCGCGCTGTGAAGGAGTGCAGCCCCGCATACTATTCACAAAGGTGGAGGTGGCAGGACTGGTTTTTTATGTGCCGCGCTATCTCCCCTGCATCCTGGCAGCAGGCGGCAGGTCAGGTAGCGGCTACGCCCTCCCAGAGCAGAAGCAACGCTGAGAGAGGGTGAGCTGAGCTGTTCACCTTGGTTCTGGGATCCGGTGCACCCAACAACAGCTGACGCACCGGTGGGCGGACATACTGAATCTGGACCAGGACTGTTAGATCTGCTGGGTGTGGAGGTTGCAGCGTTTGGTGAGTAATAATTATTTATTTATTGTGCTCTATCTATGCTAATATTTTTTTCCCAAATAGCAAGCATGGTGCTCACACTCAGGTAATTTAAGTTTATGCTATAAATATTATGTGATGATGCTCCAAGAGTAGACAGGTGTTCAGTGGCACTACCTAATCCTACTCATGCCATTGGCGCTTGCTTGGACTGTTTATTTAAGAAGTAATGCAGAGACTCCTCTGTCCTGTAACTGAGATAGTGGTAGTTATTGCTATCAGTGAGCTAGCATGTTCTCTCACTTCTCTGTGCCTTTATTTTTGTAGCTCATACATTCCCCCAACTCCCAGTCCCAAACCCAAGTGATTTCCAAGTGATATGTAATAAGTAACTAGTAACTATTCATGCATCCGCATGTATGCGTTGAAAGAAAATGCAGACTGAGGTGACCCATCAAAGGTTGAGAGATCAAGAATGAGATGAGAAGCAAAGATCAATCTTTCAAATGTATTAGTAGTTCCAATGTAGTTCAGGAAATTTGGAATAGGGTTAGGGAATTATGGAATGGGTCCACAATAGCAATAAGAGAGGAGATCTGATTTATAAATATTAAATCAAATATTACTACAGTCAAACCATGTTTGGGGAGATTGACTGTACCAGTAAATCTTTTTTAATTTTTATTTTGTTTATTTCTTACATCAGCATCCAGGGGCAGGAGGGATACGGCGAGTGGCAGGTGAGGGGGCTGGAGGTGCCTCCACGAGAGCAGATGGCTCTGCTGGGCCCATTAAGTCCTCCTGTTAATATTATGTATTTCCCTATGTTGATTCTTCTTTTACCGCTCCGCATTTAGAATATTTTTTTTCCTTTTTACTGGGCCTGTTTAATATTTTTTTTCCAACTCCACTTTGATCTCTTTCCTAAATCCATCTTCTCCCTATATTTTTCCTCTTTATTACTTACTTTCTCTATATTTCAAGTTTCTGTTCTTGACTTCAAAACTATCTATACATGTCTGTAGCTTCCTTTTTCTTCTGCTTTGTCAGAAAGCTTTCTCTATCCCCTTAAAGACTGGTGGTACAGTAAGACTCAGAAAACCCATTTTATGTCAGGTACTCTACTGTGAAGATTGCGCGCAGTTAAGTTATTCTATGCTTGTTTGTTGAGAAGGCTTTCTTTTTTTTGCTCATGCTCAAACAGCACTGTAAAACGAGAGAATGGCCATGGTCATGGTGGACCTCCCAGTGTTGTGCATGTATTATTATCATGGTATACCAGCAGCCAATGACAGGCAGCATGATTGGAACTTGGAAGTATGATGAGGAGGACGGCCCCCGGTCATATGTCCTTTATTGACCAATTATTGAACCACTTCATTGTGCTTCAATAACTCAGATTCATTATAGCTCTGCCCCTCCATAATTGCAAAACGCTTTTGTTTGGCTTCTCTACCTGGCTTTTCAATGACTGCCAACCAACAAATTGCCCAATGTAATGTTTTGAATGTTGAAAGGAGATTAAGATACTGTAACTAAACTGCAGTGATGTTTTGTTTTGTGGTTGTATTTTGCTTAAAAAAACAGGGGGAGGCATATCTGGCATCTCAAACTAAAAATGTGCAATGTTTTTTCTAGCCACCAGTACTGGGGATGGTAGCTCCAGCGGAGGGGATGTGTCTACAGCGGTCACAAGTGAGGGGAGAGAACCAGCGACAGCAGGGTTGGGCAGTGGTAAGTCACATTGCTTACTTATTGACAAAAAGTAATAAACTTACTGCGAGGGCATTGACTGGCGCGTGAACAGCACCCTGTTTTAGCAGATACAGTGGGAGTTGAGTAGTTATGTCCTCTTCTATCTGCAACTCAGCAGACAAAGGTTCATAAATTAACCTTAAGAATGACGGGGTGATGGGAAAGACACAACAGGATGGAAGAAGAAAGGATGGGTGACATGTATGTATATGAGTGAAAGGATAGCTGTGTGAAAGGATGCATATTGGTGGGTGATGATGATAGGAATCAATCTGCATGGATGGGTGAAGGATGGTTGAAAGGAATGCTTGGGAGGGTTTAGGCAAAGTAGGATGGGTGAATGGAATGGGTGAAAGTAAGGATGCATGGGTGGGTAAATGGATGTTGGTGAAAGGTTTGTTCGGAGCTATGTTTGGATGGATGGATTGATTGGATAATGATGACTAAATTTCTATCTCAAAAGAGTGATTGAGAGAATGTAAAGCTTAAATGGTACATAGCAAAGCCAAGGTTGAAGATTAAGATTACTAGAAGAACAATGTAATGTTGAATGGATAATGTAATTTGGTTAACTTCTATGGATGGGATAGTCTGTGATAAACATGCCAAAGCTATATCCTGGTCCTTCATCCTTTCACTGACAGAACTGCAGTACATTGCTTTTCCCACCATCTACTTCCTCAAAAGGATGTAGGTTATAGCTGAGGGAATTAAGGGTTAAATGGGCCTGAGGTGATAACATAATTAACATGGAAATAGCAACACAAGGATTCTTGTTTGGCAATCCCTGTTGACAGCTTCCCAAACCTCGCAGAGAGTGAGACAAAGGTCCGATCACTTTGGACAGTTTGTAGTGGACTGATCTCCTATGAAAAATGTGCAAATGAAAAGTTTGGGCTAGAGATTATAAAAGTAAATTCAAGTTGCCTGATCATACCAGAATCATTATTGTAGCTAAAACTAGACCATTCATTAGTAAATGGGCCTAATTATGGAAGCCCCAAACCATAACCGGTCCTAGGATGCTTGTTTCCAGTCCAGGGAGGACCTGGCCTGGCAGTTCGGGCTGGACTGTTCCCATTGGGCGCAGGGTCAAGACTGATTTGCATATGGCTGGGTCCAAACTGGAATGGCATGGTGAGCAAAGAAACGATGGATTTAGGCCCAGATCTTTGTACTGGGGTGAATGTATGACATTGTTCTGCATTCTGTCCATCAATTGTTGTTTTTCCAAACCATCTAAGCACTTTACTAGGAAATACTTAAAAATAAAATAAAATAGCAGTTTTATAAAGATTGTGTGTTGCTATGTTTATTCTGCCTTAATTCGTTTCAGGCAGTTAGAGCTTTTGACATTTGCCTTTAGTTTTATGAGAGCGGGTAATGGTGGCTGTGACTCTATTCACATCAAATTAAATGGCCCGAGGGGACCATCAATATACTGCTACTGTGCCACCCACTACATAATTTTAAACATGTTTTCTCTCTAGCTGCTCCTGGTCCCTGGTCACCAGGGACCAGGTCGCCAGAATGCAGCAGCCCTGATGTGGCAGTGGAACCTGGAGGCAATACGGGGTGAATACCAGCAGCTGGCAGCCCAGGAGGAGGAGGCAGCAGTCCAAGGCCCCAGCCAGGCCCCAGTACCTCCAACTTCACAACCGCAACATCAGCGCCACACTCTGCAGGCTGTTGCCCGCCATCCAAGAACACACACTGCTGCCCCCTTGTCAGTCTCAGACCGTACCCTACTGCGCTGTATACTGTCAAGGCTGGCGTATTGAGGCCCGGCAAAGAAGAATGGACCGGCACCTCAAGGAGATCCTTTACCGGGTCTAGTTCTCTCTGCCCCTTTTTTTACTTTTATTTTGGCGGGTGGGACTTGTTTGTTGTTGTGGGTGAAGAGGGTGGGGATATGGGAGTTGGTATTGGGGTTTCTGGACTTTTTCACAGACAATAGTTGGGGACGGGGAAATTTCATTTGTTTGGAGAGAGGGGTGGGCCAGTTGTTGTTGGAGGTGGGTAGAAGGGATGGGTTTTTTGTTTTACTAGAATAATAAATATTTAAGTTTCTTTATTTATGCCTCTAATCAAGGTATTTGGGGGTGTTTTACTTTTCAAAGCTGTCTTTTAATGCAAAGCATTTTTAAAGTGTGCTGATAGTGTGTAACAGCAATTAGGTATGTGCTATGCCTATGTGGTACTTTTGATCTACTACTCTCCTAGTCTCTGCAGTCTGCAACTATATTGACCACTAAAGGGGGGTGGGGGTTTGCCATTGCCTTTCCTATAAGAACTAAGTATAACAACAAGCTATAGTTCTCTTACCGCATAGAAGAAGCGAGGGCTGCAGGGTTTCCTAAGGTGCCATGGTGGTGGTAGTTGTAGCAGGCTAGTGTACTAACAACAGTGCAGGAATCAAAAGTTAGGTCCCACTCCCACCTAGGTGAACTCCAACTGTAGGATTTTAATAAAAGATTATTCATCTCAGGCAACCAAATGGAAATAAAAGATACTGAGTGTGTTATACATTATTAGCTTTACAAACACTTGAGACCAGACTAGCAAAAAATAAAGAATACCTGATGCAGGATAACAAACGAGAAACAATACTAAATTAGTCAAAGCAATGGTTGGTGAGCTAGTATTTCAAGGAAACACAAGTAACTCTTAGTCTCGCATTGTGATTCGTTAGGAGGAGGACTCAAAGTCTGGAATGGGGATGGTTATTGGTTAATCATTTAACGCAACACACAATACCTGAATGATGATACTGATGAATGATGTTTTATAACTAAAATATCGATCACTTTTATGCGTGGGTGGGTAAATGGGGCCAGTGTGGACTATTGTTTCAGCAATAGGATTAAAACTGAAGATCCTGCACTGAGTTGGTGTTGCTTTCACCACATCCGACCCACCAAGTTTGTGATCCAATTGATGGTGTAAATTAAGCCACACCTCAATAAATCACACAGCCCGGGGGAAGAGGGGTAGGGGTTTGATGAATGGATAAGAAGGCAGATTTGGGAAAAGGTTTGACAAAGATAAACACTACACATTGACAACATTCATCTGAGCAATGAGTAGCCAACCATCATAAATCTGTTATGGGAGGAAAAGGAAACGAAAGAATGAGTACAGGTACCTCAAATGCAATGCAAACCAAACAGTCCATCTGCCCCCAGGAAGACCCAAGCTACATTTTATCTAAATGTTCTGTTACCTAGGTTTGAAAGATAGCAAATATATTACACATGATATAGGAGTCAAGTGAACAACACACACAGTTCTAATGATTACTAAAAGATAAAAATGATACTGTATTGCCAAATTGGGAGTTGCATCTGATTCTTCTTGAACTGTCCGTCAATCTTGGGTGCCTGGTTGCTGCGGTCCTGTAAGGTAGGCATGAGTGTTATGGTACTTTTCCAGTTTGACGCAGGAAAGAGAAGGCCTGCAGATTGTAAAACAAAAATGATATTGTCAAATCAAGGAGAAGCACAGAAGGTAAGCTTCAGAAGGAGTGCACCGAGAAGACTCAGAGGCAGTGCAAGAGAGAAGAGAAGAATAGTCCTTTTTGCACTCATTCATGTTATAACTGATGTACCACGGCAGTTGGCAGTGGAACTTAGCTTCACAAGTTGAAGAGATGTCTGTGATGTACGGTCAGGTCACACGTCACGTCGGGCGCAGGCCTTCTGTCTGGCAGTATTGTGGGTGATGTCTCTTGTGCACCTAAAAGCAAACAAGCGAGAAGAACATCAGTGAAACGTGGCATTGTTGCAGTTCAATTAGTAGTACAAACAAACAATATCATTTAGTGTGGTCACTGGTTACTTAAGTTATTATATAAATAATTAACAATACAGTGTATCTACTATCCATTTGTAAAACCATACCTACATAACCTTTAATGGTGTGTACACTCAGGAAGGATAAGAAAGAGCAACAGCAACAACATACAGATGTAACTGTTTGCTTTATGTGCATCAAGTGGGATGTGGCACTCAAGAGGTACAGCTGACAAATGATGACAATGAATAATCCCTAGATAATGAATGCTGTTGTCCACCTATAGCAGACATGGGGTTGATTCATTGATAGCAGATGTTATGGAAATGGTTAAAAAAATGAAATAAAAAATTATTTAAGTTAAAAAAATCAAAATAAAACATCAACATACCATTGTATTTCTTATTTGATTGGTTGAATGTAAAAAAGCTGGTGATTCACATATTAAAACCTCTTCTGAAATATCCAACTATTTACACTGTTAATATGTCACATGTGAAATAGGCCTATACAGTGCAAGCATGACTTATGGAAAAGTGAAAACAGACCTATGAGAGAAAGGGGCTGGTCAAGAGTAAATGACACACATTGACAATGTGGGTCAATGGAAAGAATTATCAGGTCAGGGTGTTGCCTCAGTCACCATTCCAAATGTAGTCCATGTAAAAGCAATCAGGGCTACTATTGTTTCTGGAAACTCATTTTGGGATCATCCAAGGATCTGCTGGTCTACAGGGATATTACTCTGTGCATCAGTTGTATTGCCACAGTAACTCTGCCCCAGCCTGGCCCACAACCCAGTCTAGGCACAACTCATTGCCGTGCCTTGCTCTCTGCAGGCTGAGCATAGTGATCACACTTGAACATCACATTTCCAACATTTCAATATATAAAAGTATATCTTGTGGCCATCCAATATGTGACCTCAAGGTTGTGTGGCACTCAGAAAGGTTCTGTGAGGAATTGCTAGCTCCCAGACAACAGTTTGGCAAGCCCTGATCTAGGTTGAGTGATATATGGGACTGTGCAAATAGCTAACATCATCCTCAACTGCTTTTTACAGAATACATACACAGCTCATGCTATAAATGCTATAGATTTGCTTGCACATTTAGCATGATCTGATTAGTAAATATATCATAGGTACCATGAAATGTATACATGCACAGATATGGGCATGCAACACAAGTAGAATATAGGGCTTACCACGCTTCACACATCCCAATGGTGATGTTAAGTGCACAATGTAGAGTGCTCAACAATCCCTGACATGATTGTCCTCTATAGGGACCTCAAAATGTTACAACAGTAGTCATACTTCACTCTGGAACTCAGAGGCACATTGTAGCCTGTGGGAATGAAATGATGGAGTTAAATAGGGTAACCTATGTATGTAAGATAGTTACCTGTTCCTCTGGTGAGCCATAGAGCTGGCCATGCAGGGTAAGGACCTCATCAGCCAGCAGCTCCAGCTCTTCTGCAGAGAAGGCAGGGGCCCTCTCATCTGCTTGGCCTGGCATGATTGTTCCCAGAGGTGGCAAACAACAGCTAAAGTGGAGGAGGTCTTGATAGCAGCAGTGTCACGAGGCAAGTGAGGTATTTTTCAAACCGCAGCATACATGTACGCGATGTATGCTGTCATCAGCATATACGGACACAGCCAATGGGCCTTTACTGTCACAATCACCAACGTTAGCCTATGGCTGTTTCCGTCATGGAGTCAACCACCCACTGCGTGGTCGACTTCCGCAATTAGCGTTAGAAGCACAAAGTCCAAGATGCGAGGTCTGGCATCCACCATTTTAGCAGCTGTAAGTTCTGTATTGGTGACTGTTAACTGCATCATCACCACTCCAAATTAATTTTTACATGTTTAAATATGTACAAATGCATTGCCATAAAATATTTTGATACACTTTTCATTTGTGTAGGGTGTTACTGTGTATTAAGGCTATATTAGTGCAAATATTAATCTGAGATGAATTAATTACACATTAATTGTCAAGACACCTGTTAAGGTCACAATGATGATTTGTGATGGATGTTGCACAAAATACTATTTGAAAGTAATATGTGTATATTGCAATCTGAAACATTAATGTACTGTCACATGAGTTTTGGCTTACACTTCACATATGTCACTATGGATATTGTGACCAATGATCAAAAACAGTTTTCAATTCATACAGGTACCCTGGGAGAGGGAGGAAATGACAGCCTCCAGTGTACCTCCCATTTCCAGACCTTCAGACCATGGAAGAAAGGGATATCATCAAGAAGTTTTGTTTGAATAGGCAAACCATACTGGACTTATGTTGACAGTTGGAGTCTGATCTCCTTCCCACCAATTGTGAAACTTTTGGCAGTATTGCATTTTCTGGCCACAGATTCCTTTTAATATACTGTGGCAGTATCTGGTGGTATGCCAGAACCAATGTTTAGAGGTGTACTACAAGACATGCTTTCAGCAATGATGAGACACATGGACAGCTACATCCAGTTCCCCAGACGCAAGGATTAAGCCAATGTGAAAGTTGACTTCTATGGATTTATTCACCTCCCACATGTGGCTGGAGCCATTTATGGCACCCATATTGCCTTAGAACCACCGCAAGCCAGGAAACAAGGTTACGTAACAGAACGTTCTTCCATTCTATCAATGTGCAAGTTGTCTGCTTACTGGATTTGTATATCTCAAATGTCTGTGCTGGGTTCCCTGGATCAGCCTATGATTTCTTAATACTGCGGAACAGCACCATACCCCTTCTGATGTCACAACTACTACATGAGAGGACCTGGCTTGTTGGTAAATAGGATCTGTTCTATCTTTGCATGGGTAATGTCAGGTAGTAAAAACAGAAAGTGTGTAACTTATTGTTGCACTTATGTCTTTCTTCCATCTAGGAGACTCAGTGTATCCCAACCGTCCATGGTTGTTGACACTGCTGAGAAATCCAATATTGCAAGGGGAAGTACGCTTCAATGAGGCCCATGGAAGGACACAGCAGCCAGTGAAGCAGGCATTTCTGCTCCTGAAGTCCAGATTTAGATGTCTGGACAAGACTGGTGGAGCCCTCCTCTACTCACCCGGTAAGGTGTGTCAAATTACCGTGGCCTGCTGCATGCTCCACAACATCGCCCTGCAATGCAACATTCCTTATATCACAGAGGTTGGAGACCATGAAGTGCCACTGAGTGAGGATCCTGAAGTGCCAAATGATGATGATAGTGGTGAAGATGAAGGAGCTAACTTGCATCAAGATCTCATCTACAACTTCTTCTCAAGAGTGTATTTTGTGAAATGTCATTACTTTGACTGTTATAGCAACTCTTGTGGTGATGATGAGAGGAGTATGTTAGAGTAAAATATAAGGAAGGTCGAGCTCTGGGAAATCCTGGTGAAAGGTGTTTGTTGAGTAAGATTTAAACACAAGGTCATTTTGTTTGTGTTGCTTGTCTTGCTTTAATTTCTGTCTTGGGCTGTGTCCTCCAGATTTTGACTATGTGTGTCTTCTATGTACGGTTTGATCGCTATTTTCTTTGTTTTGGTCTATTTTAGGTACCTTCACTATGCATTTGGACATTTTTGAGTTTTGACAATTGTGGGTATATGATCTGTTTGGAAGTACAAAGTGGACATGGGTTGTTCCTGGGAATGACTGTCACAGACTTTGGGTGTACAAATCCTGTACCAAGACCGCTTGCACAGTGATAGGATGGAAGTTATTAGGAATCTATTGGACTTGTTCTTTGTTGTGTGGTGGCTCTAATGCAATATGTGTGTAATCATGTGCTCCAGCAACATGTTGTTGTGGGGCTAAATCATGCTATTATCCCTTCACATTGGCTAAATCCTCATTGTGTATAAAGTGTATGTAGCTGTTGATGTGTCTCCTCATTGTGGCACACCACTGAAAGTGCTTGTGGCACACCACTGAAAATTGTTTGTGACATTCCACCTGAAACTGCAATAATGTATTGGAATGATCCTGTGATCAGAAACTGTAACATTGCTATTTGTTATTCTAGCTGTTATTGATGTGGGATTCCTTTTGTGAGCTAGGTGATGTGGCTCCAGCTGATGACATTGACCAATTTTATTTTGACTATTCAGTAGGAAATTGTCTGATGTATCCCCTCCTTCCATGTTGTTAAGATCTGCAACTGAAGAAGTGATCACTGGCAGAGAATATCGGAGTCATGTATGATTTGCTATGTTTCTGACATAATGACAGGCTATTGTTGGTAGACTGGAATAAAGACGTTATATGAGAATACACTTGAATGTAAGTGTTATTGAGACATGGTTGTGATCCTGAGGTAAACATTGTGTATATGCAACATATCCATGCTTATACAAGTTGATATTTTTGGAATTGTAAAGTTCAGATGGAGTACATATATACATTGCTAGATGTGAGATATACTACAGCAGGCAATGAGTTTCAGGCTAGTGGATTTACTGAAGTGAACAAGGAGAAAATAAACATTGCAAAACCAAACAGGAAAACAGAAAAGTAAAAATGTCAGTCATGGTGAATGAAACCATAGTTATAGATGCCAAATAGTTTGAAGCGCAATGTCCAAAATACTACTCCCATCAGAAAGGTAAATGTGTCCAGAAGCAGTCCACAGAGTAAATGTGTTACACACACTGGAGGAAATTAGGTTTGAGGTTTCTTCCTGGTGGTGGTGGAGGTCTTGCCATCTGCATCTCCTGGAAATTTGCAAGGACATCCTCACTTAGCAGTGATGGGGGATATCCACAGCTGCAGGGACAGGGGTGTATGCAGGTATGTCTTCCTCTGGCAGTGATTCCTGTCCTGTGGCTCCTGCAGATGTTGATGGGCCTGCTGTTGTTCGACCACAGGAAGAAGTAGAAGGATGTTGGTAAGTACCAGGCCCATCACGCCTAGAGACTCCAGATAGGCTCCCAAGATTTGGTCGATGGTGGCCTGGTTGTGAGTGGCCTCAGTGGCCTCCCTTTGCCGGCCCACAGTTACCCTCCCACACCCATAACCCCACGAGCTTATACCCTTAGATCAGGGTGCCCTCTCCCATTGGGTACTAGCTCCTCTCTAGTGGGGTAGTGATTGTCACATCAGGATCCAGGCCTTGGAGGCACACTATGCTTGAAACTGTGCTAGGCACACAGGTTGTGGGAAATGAGGTTGGCTGAGGTGTTGCAACTGGGGTGGTATTGTTCTGGGCCAGTAAGACTCACTGTTAGGGTTTGCCCAGGCTGACCAGATGGACCAGCACCATCATCCACGTCCATATCTCCAGGGGTGTTGTCATCACTGAGGGCTTGATACTGGGGTGGAGTGTCTCCTTTCATTAATGTCTCAACATCACTCACAGCCCACAGTGAAGTAATGAGATGCACTTCCTGAGCCAAAGGATAACATCCGATAACCCTGTCCAGCCGTGGATGAGTTATTTAAAAATAAATAATTCAAATTTTACTGTGATGTTCATTAAAATTCGGGGTGAGCGGCACACACCGGTACACTCGGCCCTGCCGGCGAATGGTGGAGTTTCTTTGTCAAACTCCATGCTCCAAGCACACATAGATCGAGGTAAAATGCCTCTTGTGATAGTTTTTGTGCAGGAAGATGACCCTTCCTGCACAAAAACAATCATACCAACAACACAGACATTCTTGCACCATGGTGCAAGGATGCCTGCATTGGTGCTCGGCTGCAAATTGTAAACTGGCTGAAAGGACAGGAATGCACTGTTTCTTGTAGATACGGTGCATTCCTGCCCTTTCGAATTGGCGTAGGGCAGCGCAGCAAAATGACTTGTGGCACTGCTCTTCACCAGTTCTTTGCAAATGAGGCCCATCATTTTTTAACTAAAGAAAATTTTGACAATGGGAAATCTACCTTAGCCTATGCAGTAGGTAGCACTTTAGGAACATGTTAATGCCGAAACATGCATTTACCTTCCAAACATTATGCAGCTGGGCCTTGCAAGCTTCAATTCACACTTAACCATTCACTTATGCAATTTTAGAGTTAAAACTAAGCAAAGAAAATTGTTTTAATGTGTTATGTTATTGCTGCAGCTTGGCTTGAAGTGGCGCAAAGCAACTTGTAGAGCTCTACTGTCATATATTTAAATTCTCCCATGTCAGTGATGTAAAATGACATTCGCTCCCACATGGCACATTTGCTCTCTATGCAACTTGAGTAATCTGTTCATATTTTTACCATGGATATGTCATTAGTTTATAAGTTTAACACAAATGTGGAGTGCACCACCGGCCCCAAAAGATAATGATTCTGTCCATCCACTGTAGATATTATGCAAGTTTTCTTTTATTCTTCTTATTCAATAAAACAACAGCCAAACAGCCGACGCGTTTCGTCCAACTGGTGTGTACTTCATCAGGGCTTTAAAAAGTGAGTATGGGCTTCTAAGGGTAATGGGTAATAGTACGAAGATTGTAGAAGAATAGTAGACTGTGTTGGTACTGAAAGGGGACAGCTGTACCCTCCTGGATCCAGGGGCAGTTCAAAGATGAAGCGGCTCCTGTACCTTGAAAAGTGAATATAAGCTTCTCAGGGTAGTAAGATGTTTATAGATAGTCGAAGGATTGTAGATTATGTTGGTGCTGAGAGACAACTGTACCCTCCTGTATCCAGGGACAGTTAGAAAATGAGGTGGCTCCTGTGCAGTAAACAACAGCGGCAAAAACGTCCTGGGTAACATCCTCTAGCTCAATTAGATAGAGGACTTTACCCAGGATGTTTTTGCCGCTGTTGGTTACGGCACAGGAGCCGCCTCATTTTCTAACTGTCCCTGGATACAGGAGGGTACAGTTGTCTCTCAGCACCAACATAATCTACAATCCTTCGACTATCTATAAGCATCTTACTACCCTGAGAGCTTATATTCACTTTTCAGGCACAGGAGCAGCTTCATCTTTGAACTGTCCCTGGATCCAGGAGGGTACAGCTGTCACTTCAGTGCCAGCACAGTCTACTATTCTTCTACAATCTTCGTACTATTACCCATTACCCTTAGAACCCATACTCACTTTTAAAGCCTGATGAAGTCCACACCAGTTGGATGAAACAGCGTCAGCTGTTTGGCTGTTGTTTTATTGAATAAGAAGAATAAAGAAAACTTGCATAATATCTACAGTGGATGGACTGAATCATTATCTTTTGGGGCCGGTGGTGCACTCCACATTTGTGTTAAGTTTTACATTGGTCTTGGAGACTGCTCCTTGGAAACGGCAGGAGCAGTGGAGATGCACACGTTTTGAGCTATCAGACTCATAATTTTGGGATATTATTTGTGGGGATGTGCTTCACAAGCACACAGTGGTTTGCTTGTTAGGCTTGCTGTTTCAAGTTTGTAAGTGTATAGTTTATAAGTTTATGAGAAATCAATATGGCAACAAACCATACTGTGACAAATTCGAGGGAAATACAAAACATAAATACGAGTGCTAGACATAAACCCCCAATCATTCCGAGAAAGAGCTGAGATGAAAGAACGTTCTGTTTGGCAAGTTTTGTGCAGATTCATCAAAAGACTCCAAAGCTATTAGCGAAACAAAATACATTATATAAATACAAATATAGTCGCTACTGGATAGTTAAAGTTACGATTATATTTCCATAGGAAATGCATTTTTGGTGTTATTAATAACTTTGGCCTTTTTGACAAATCTCCACTAAACTTTCAAAAAAAGTACTAGTTTTTAACTAGTTTGTACATGGAAAGTTTCAGATGATCCATCAAGCAGAGGCCAAGGAACAGGGAGTGTCCCAAAACGCGTTCTCCCCATTCCATTTTTCCAGAGGAAATTTAGATACTGCTACAGCCCAAACCACTGAACAGATATACACCAAATTTGGCAGAAAGCTAGATCTTGGTCCAGAAAGATAGCTTTTTGTGTTTTGGTATAAATCCATTCAGTAGTTTTGGAGAAATTAAGGCAAATAGTTTTTTATATATCATGCTGCTGAGGATCTACAGAGCAGACAGATCTCAAACTGAGATCTGATTGGCTGCCACCACCTCAACCAGGAAGTAGTAATGTAAAGAAAAGACATACTGGGGCAGGGTAGGGATACCCTGACCCCCTAGGCCTGGTGGTGCATTCTCAGAGGGACCCCGACTGGGGCCAAAAATATATTTTTTAATTGCTGTGAATTTGCAGAGGACCCAAGAATCTGCAAACAAAAGAAGGGTGTGCTCCTCTGCTTTTTTTTCAAAACATGTTTTTTCCAGAGTTAGGCCGTGATCCAGTTGTGTTTGCATTTAACTTTAGCACCAAGACACCTCAGGGTATTCGTGCGCTTAACACGTTTAAATAATATAACATAACGTATCAAAAATCCCTGGGGTGGGCCAGGACCCAGGGGGACAATGCACGCTTTTTTGTTTGAGGGTGGGCTTGTAGCCCCCCTCCCCAGGCCATTTGTGGCACTGGGGATCCCATCATATGGGGGCCCAATTGAATTTATATTGGGAGGGGTACACAGCGCTCCTCCTTGAGCTATATTCAGCCCCGGGGATCCCATTCCATGGGGCTCAATTGAATTAATTATCGAAGGGGGTACACAGCCCCTATCCCTGAGCCACATTTGGCCAGAGCAACCCATCCCAGGTGCCCCCCTGTATTTTTTTAAAGGGAAGGGGGATCGTGCAGCCCCACTCTCCAATCTTTTAAAAAGTCCTGGGGATCCCATCCCCCAGGGCTGCTACTTTTAAAAAAAGGGAGGGGGCTGCATGACCCCGTTCCTGAGTCGTTAATGGCCCCAGGGATCCCACCCCAGGATTTTTCACGCCTGCACCGGGGTGGTCAGGGAAGCCTGTGTTTTGTCCCACCTGGTGGGAGCATTTTTAAAACTCCCACCAAACGGGAATAAATGCAAAGTCTGCTCCCAGAGGGCGGGAGTTTTAAAAATGCTACCGCCAGCTAGCAGCAGACTTGAGATCTGTTTTGCTGCCCGCACTGATGCTGGCAGGGAAATAGATCAAGATATTGCTCTCACCTGAAGGGAGAAGCTTAAGTAGCCATTCCCTCCAGACAGGAGCAATGTCCGCTCCTGCAGCATGCAGGAAGAGAGATGGGGCCACAGGAGCCCTGGGGCTCCCTTCGCAGCCCCCAATGTTGTGCATGATGGGTGCCCTAGATGGCACCAGGGCACTCACCTTGAAACAATGAGGGCCCCTGGGAATGGGGTTCCAGGGGCCATAATAGGCTTAGGGAGGGGGGCGTGTAGTCCCCTTTGCTTGTCCGTCTTGTAAGTACCAGTGTTATGCGCCTGAGTTAGGCCCATGTAGCAACACTGCATATTCTCCTACAGTATTGTGAAGAAAAGAGGTTTTCTTCACAATAAAATTATGCTGTGACCTTTTGCACATATTCGCGTGTGTGACAATGTGGGATTCGTTTCTCTGAAACTGCTTTGCTTATACATGTGGCTTTGCGCAACATTATCACGATGCCTCAAACACCGAGTACAAGGCCTTTACTTATGATGTACAAATATCATTCTATCTACATCCATGGGATGACAGGGCTATCCATATATCCACAACAATGCTAATCTGGGTGTACATCGCAAGGATGCTTTTTATTATAAATGAAGGAGCATTTCCGAGAGTTAGCAGAGGAGACACTTCAGCTGACACTGAAGGTCCCTGTATGCTGTGTCTTTGCAGAACAGCTGCCTGACAGATCCGTGAGGGGTGTCCAATTCATAACCAAGACGGGGTCCTACATTGTCTCCCACCAGGTAATGGGAGGATTCTTGGCTCTACATCTACACACACTCTAGACATACACAGCATAGGAATTGCATAGTGGGAGTACGCCTGATTACTACTTTGTTTTATATGCCTGCATATATACACTGTCTCAGCACTATGATGGAACTAAATCTGCTATTTACTCTTTTGGTGCTTGTAATCACTTTCATCTGCTTCTGTCTACTGATTATCGCAACTCATGAATTGTATACAAGAATAACATTGGTTCAATAAATATATTGAAAACATCCCATTGTGTATATTTCTGTGAGAACAAGAGTGAAGGAGTGTCTGAGCGGAAGGGTTCTGATCTGTTACCATGATCTCTAAGGGGTCAGGGTTGTCATGTTCAGTGGTTGCCAGAAACCATTCACTCCCTGTTTGGGTTAGCGGGGCTTATGGTGGCACTGTGAGCTAGCTGGTCTCTAGGCCAACATATATTACTGGGGTGCATGGAATCAGTCTAGGCACCTTACCCTAAGTGTCTGTTGTTCACAAACTAGCAGGTCCTACGGATTAGTGGAAACTACACAACACAAGGATGAAGAAAAAGGTAATATTTTATTTTTTTATAAAGCATATAGTAGAACAAGAACCAAATGGGTAAAGTTGCTTTGTAACCTATACGGAATAAGGCACTATCTTGTGGCATATAAAATGTGTAAGATCAATACAAAGCCTACCGTTGTCTTTGTAGTAGTAACATTTTTAAACTCTGCTTTGGGCATTTGATGTAATGCTTCTAAAGTGATTCCTAGACATATATCCTTTTAACAATTGTTTACAGACTTTTGTACTTTGCACAATCGCACTTTACTGTTGTTCAGGAAAGGGGTCCTTTACTTATTATTTACCACTGGACCAAATTACGATAAAGTGGTGCTTGGAGGAGCATGATGGAATGGGCAAGGTATGATCTATTTAATCTAACTGCTTTTAATGAATTTTAAGATTTGTTTGTTTGTTTCGTGTAATGGTGATGATGTTTTATATTGCTCTTTGTTTTGTCAATGTATGTTGTATCTGAAATGACAATAAATAAATAAATACATTCTAAAAGGGAGGGAGTACAAGGTCTTTCCTCCCTGAGCCTCTTCAGGGCCTGGGCATCCTATCCCCAGGAGCCAAATAACAAATTAAAGGGAGGGGGTCATGTGGCCCCCTCAACAAGTAACTATAAGCACCTACCTCCAAATAAAGGGGCCCATTAGGATCACGGGCGGATCGCCACCGCTGGTCCGGCGGTGGAGATCCGCCAGCCAAATGTCCCTGTGTCACCCCTCGCCATATTAGTATGGCGAGGGGCAACGCGGCGGACGGAAAGACTGTATGCCGCTTTTCCGCCATTCGGATTGCCAGCCGGGCGGAAAAGGCACACAATATGGTGGCGGTGCCTTGCAGGCACCGCCATCCATATTACCATGCCTGCGGTGACATGCCTTTCCATGGCGGAGACTCCGCCATGGAAAGGCATGCGTTGAATGGCTTTGGGGGCCAGTTGCGGGCCCCCGAGGGGGTGGGGGGTGGGTGGCTGCACCTGGGGGGTACCTATGGTACCCCCCTTCATTGCCAGGCACAAGGTGGCAGGCACTGCGCGGTGCCTGTCACGTTGTGCCTAGGATGCTTGTTTCCAGTCCAGGGAGGACCTGGCTTGGTAGTTCGGGCTGGACTGTTCCCATGAGGCACAGGGTAAAGACTGATTTGCATATGGCTGGGTTCAAACTGGAATGGCATGGTGAGCAAAAAAACGATGGATTTAGGCCCAGATCTCTGTACTGGGGGGAATGTATGACATTGTTCTGCATTCTGTCCATCAACTGTTGTTTTTGCATTTGTCACGGCGAGTGGGACGGGTATGCCCAGACGTGGTTCCCGTGCTCTCCATGCCACTGGAATCAAGCTATCTTGGCTGAAGAGGGGTGAAACCCCGAAACCGGTCCTAGGATGCTTGTTTCCAGTCCAGGGAGGACCTGTCTTGGCAGTTCGGGCTGGACTGTTCCCATGAGGCACAGGGTAAAGACTGATTTGCATATGGCTGGGTTCAAACTGGAATGGCATGGTGAGCAAAAAAATGATGGATTTAGGCCCAGATCTCTGTACTGGGGTGAATGTATGACATTGTTCTGCATTATGTCCATCAACTGTTGTTTTTGCATTTGTCACCCCGAGTGGGACGGGTATGCCCAGACGTGGGTCCCGTGCTCTCCATGCCACTGGAATCAAGCTATCTTGGCTGAAGAGGGGTGAAACCCCGAAACCGGTCCTAGGATGCTTGTTTCCAGTCCAGGGAGGACCTGGCATGGCAGTTTGGGCTGGACTGTTCCCATGAGGCACAGGGTCAAGACTGATTTGCATATGGCTGGGTTCAAACTGGAATGGCATGCTGAGCAAAAACGATGGATTTAGGCCCAGATCTCTGTACTGGGGTGAATGTATGACATTGTTCTGCATTCTGTCCATCAACTGATGTTTTTGCATTTGTCACCCCGAGTGGGACGGGTATGCCCAGACGTGGGTCCCGTGCTCTCCATGCCACTGGAATCAAGCTATCTTGGCTGAAGAGGGTGAAACCCCGAAACTGGTCCTAGGATGCTTGTTTCCAGTCCAGGGAGGACCTGGCTTGGCAGTTCGGGCTGGACTGTTCCCATGAGGCACAGGGTCAAGACTGATTTGCATATGGCTGGGTTTAAAATGGAACGGCATGGTGAGCAAAAAAACGATGGATTTAGGCCCAGATCTCTGTACTGGGGTGAATGTATGACATTGTTCTGCATTCTGTCCATCAACTGTTGTTTTTGCATTTGTCACCCCGAGTCGGACAGGTATGCCCAGACTTGGGTCCCGTGCTCTCCATTCCACTGGAATCAAGCTATCTTGGCTGAAGAGAGGTGAAACCCCGAAACCGGTCCTAGGATGCTTGTTTCCAGTCCAGGGAGGACCTGGCTTGGCAGTTTGGGCTGGACTGTTCCCATGAGGCACAGGGTCAAGACTGATTTGCATATGGCTGGGTTCAAACTGGAATGGCATGGTGAGCAAAAAAACGATGGATTTAGGCCCAGATCTCTGTACTGGGGTGAATGTATGACATTGTTCTGCATTCTGTCCATCAACTGTTGTTTTTTCATTTGTCACCCCGAGTGGGACGGGTATGCCCAGACGTGGGTCCCGTGCTCTCCATGCCACTGGAATCAAGCTATCTTGGCTGAAGAGGGGTGAAACCCCGAAACTGGTCCTAGGATGCTTGTTTCCAGTCCAGGGAGGACCTGGCTTGGCAGTTCGGGCTGCACTGTTCCCATGAAGCACAGGGTCAAGACTGATTTGCATATGGCTGGGTTCAAACTGGAATGGCATGGTGAGCAAAAAAACGATGGATTTAGGCCCAGATCTCTGTACTGGGGTCAATGTATGACATTGTTCTACATTCTGTCCATCAACTGTTGTTTTTGCATTTGTCATCCCGAGTGGGACGGGTATGCCCAGACGTGGGTCCCTTGCTCTCCATGCCACTGGAATCAAGGTATCTTGGCTGAAGAGGGGTGAAACCCCGAAACCGGTCCTAGGATGCTTGTTTTCAGTCCAGGGAGGACCTGGCTTGGCAGTTCGGGCTGGACTGTTCCCATGAGGCACAGGGTCAAGACTGATTTGCATATGGCTGGGTTCAAACTGGAATGTCATGGTGAGCAAAAAAACGATGGATTTAGGCCCAGATCTCTGTACTGGGGTGAATGCATGACATTGTTCTGCATTCTGTCCATCAACTGTTGTTTTTGCATTTGTCACCCCGAGTGGGACGGGTATGCCCAGACGTGGGTCCCTTGCTCTCCATGCCACTGGAATCAAGCTATCTTGGCTGAAGACGGGTGAAACCCCGAAACCGGTCCTAGGATGCTTGTTTCCAGTCCAGGGAGGACCTGGCTTGGCAGTTCGGGCTGGACTGTTCCCATGAGGCACAGGGTCAAGACTGATTTGCATATGGCTGGGTTCAAACTGGAATGGCATGGTGAGCAAAAAAACGATGGATTTAGGCCCAGATCTCTGTACTGGGGTGAATGTATGACATTGTTCTGCATTCTGTCCATCAACTGTTGTTTTTGCAAATGCACTACATGCAGCTTTTGCATTGCGGCGGGTGCTGCTGATAGCACCGCCCGCCGCAATGTAAAATGTTGTGGATCCGACCGCCAGGGTGGCGGTCGCATCCTAATTGCCATAGCGGGACCACCGCACCTATGGCGGTCGGACAAAGTCCGCCCGCCATCGTAATAGGCCCCAAAGTTGCTGACCCCTGAAAGGAGAACCAACAGGGGCCAACAGGTCCTTTGAGTTCCACCCACTGCCCCAAAAGACCCCTGGAGTGTGGGCACCAGGCACCCATCCACAAATAAAAGTGTCTGTCTCCTGCAAGGGCAACTAGCAGTGGCCCGGGGGCACTAAAGCCTTCCTCTGCAGCTCCCAACTGCCCCTGGTGTGTGGGTGCCCCAGGTGGGAACCTGGATACCCACCCACAAATAACGTGGCCAGCTCCCACAATGGGATCGGGCTGTGGCCACTGGTGCCCTGAAGCTCCCCCCACTGCCCCAAACAAAAAGAAAAATGTGGATGTTCCAGAAAGGTACAGAGACACCCACAAACATTAAATAATACAGTGAATAATAAATGAGCGGCCAGAGTCACTCATTTATTATTCACTTATTTAGCATCGAGCACCCCAAAATGTCCTAGGGCTATTGTTAAAAAAATATATTTTCATACTGGTGGTGCCTTCACCAGAGGAACCCGCACCAACAAACTTTTTTTAATGTTGTGGGGGGCTGCAGGAAGAGTAGCAGCCCCCAGCATTATTAAAATAAATAAAAATATTAAAATAAGTCTCCTGCATCATTAAAACCATGTCCCCAGAAGAACGGATCATTTTTTTTAAATCACTCTTATCTGAAACTCTATGCTCTTCAGCTGGAGTGCAATGCCCTCCTGTGGTTATTTTTATGATTTCATTTTATGGGCTGAATAATGTTAAAAGGAAGACTCAGAGACATTTTGGTTTTATTTTTTTTTAAATGCCTGAGGCTTGCCTTTAACATTCTTCAGTCCAAAAATGCAATTACAAAAATTACATTGAAAGAAAGACTCACAGACATGTTGATCATATTTTTTTAATTAAACATTTTTATAATAATCACTGTTAATAAACATTGCATTGTGTGAATTACTAAAATATATATTTGATTAAAAACATTGGTGATTTTTGGAGAAAGATGAAAAATGTTTGTTAAAAGGTCACTGGAAGGAGTAGGTAGGTAAAGAAGTCACTATTTCAGACTCCACTCTCCGCCTCATGAACGCCCTCAGGACAAGTCTCACAGGTTGGATTCACCTGTCAGCATTCTAAAGCCAGCTTCAGCCAAACGGCTGTAATGCACGTTATGTAGGGAAGGTGGGTGGAAGGGAAATATCATGAGGAAAGATAATAACAGGATAAAAACAACTTTATACATCAATAGGAAATAAATAAAATAAGAATGAATTACAACACATCTTCCCCCTTAGATAAATAAAGAAACAGGGAAAAATATTACTTTCATACCTGGTGTACTTGGTGGTAAGATCTTCCTGAAGCTCTGGCGTGGCAGAGGAATTGTGGGATCTGTATTTTACTGGGGGATGGTAATTGGTTAGCCGGTCCATACTCCATTTTTGCCCATTGTCCATGACCACCACATTGTGTTTGATTTCAACTATGCACATAGGTCAAAAGAATTTCAAGGCACCCTGGCACTTTTCATTAGGTTTGATGACATACACACAGTCACCCACCTCCTAATCCCATTTTTTGGTGCCGTGTTTGTGGTCGTATGACATTTTGTAATCTTTTTGATAAGAAGAAATTTTGGGGCATATTAGCAAGACCCACGTTAAAACTATCGCCGTTTTAGCGGCAGGAAACTGCCGCTAAAGCGGCGATAATGAGCTTGCTAATATGCGTTATGGAATTCCAATAGAAGCCCAGGTTAGATGTCCTGCACATCTAACCTGGGCTTCTATTGAATTCTATAACGCATATTAGCAAGCCCATTATCGCCGTTTTAGCGGCAGTTTCCTGCCGCTAAAACAGCGATAATTTTAACGTGGGTCTTGCTAATATGCCCCTTTATTTCTTGTGTCAATTGCTCTGTATTTCACTTTTCCACCTCCCCCAATCCAATTTGGAAAGAACTTTGTGCAAGGCTTCCTTCTTTTGAGGGAGGAAAAGGGGGATATACCAGTGACCTGGTTAAGGGTAGTGTGGTATGCCCAGAGCATGTCCTGTATAGCCCTCTCAACAGGAAGATGATTAACACAACAACACAACAACAAGCTAGTTGTATACAATCCTTAATCATTCTGTTAATTCTTTCCACAAGGCCATTAGCCCTGGGACAGTACAAGGCCGTTTTAAGGTGGGTGATGGCTAATTTAGAAAGGAACTCAGTCATGAGAGTAGAAGTAAATTGCACCCCATTATCCGTGATAAGGATGGACGGGATGCTTTCTGTTGTAAACGTGTCAATTAGAAAATCGATAAGGCATTCTGTGGTGATCTGATTTAGCATCCTAGTGACAACATAATGGGATTGGTAATCAACTAAAACAAAATCAAAGCATTTTGGCACACCTTTATGATTAATGGGGCCTATTATATCCAGAGCAAGTTTTTCCCACGGTTTTTCTGGAACAGATACAGGGGGTAAGGGAGCTTTGCAAACAACCTTGGATTTGTCACTATTAGCACAAATTAGGCAGTTTTTAACCTTGGATTCCACCAACGAATCCATGTTGGGAAACCAGTAGCGTTCTCTAAGCCGGGCTTTCATCAAACTCTTCCAAGGTGACCTTGATGGACGAGGTCAATCACCTTATCTCTTATACCTTCAGGGGTTATTATTTTGTCATTCCTGAATATCAAGTTCTGGTTTAGAATGATTTCATGACAGATTTACTAGAAACAGTGGGCCCTTCGATGACTTCACGGTAACACTTGGGCTAACCTTGCCAGATATATGTACTAAGTTAGTCAAAAGTCTTATCATGTGTAGAACATTCTTCCCATTCCTCAGAAGTTATGGCGGTAGAGTGGATCTTCAAAATAGGATATTCTGGAGTGCCAAATTGTTCCTCTTTGTTCAGAGGGGCTTGAGACAAGAAATTAGCTGCATTGTTTAGATTACAAGGGCCATATTCCACTTTGAAGCAAAAACTTTCCAACACTAAGACCCAGCGGGCAATACGGGGAGTACTGTTAGAGGAACCCTTGGGGCTGAACATGTATGTTAGCGGTTTATGGTCTGTGCGAATATAGAACTGTAGACCCCATAGGAAATATGTAAAATGTTTCACGGCCCAGAAACATGCAAGGGCCTCTCTTTTTACAACTGAGTAATTAATTTCAGGTCTAGTAAAGGTATGCGAAGCAAAGGCCATAATTCTATCTTTGCCATCAATTATTTGGGATAACGTGGCCCCTAATCCATTATTGCTTGCGTCAGTGGTTAATATTGTTTTCCTTCAAGGGTTAAAGTTGCAAAGATACAGAGAAGACAAAATAGCTTCTTTGATGTTCCCAAATGCACTTTGGTGTGCGTCAAGCCATTTGAATTGTTTTGTTTTTTTGTGTGTTTTTTTTAGTATCCTCCCTGCCAGATCAATAGATTGCTCAACACGGGTACCCTGGCACCCTAACCTGTGTTCCCACTTTAAATTTTGGGCATCTAAATCATCATTCTGAGTGTCGAGCAACATGTTGTATAAAGTACCAAGGAAAACCAAAGGGGATGATGGACGGAGTGTTGAACATTGCAAGCACTCACCCCCAGTCAACTGATCTGGGTTTAATCCATCATCATTCTTTAGCTCACTCCGCCACCCCAGTTCAGACATGGCCATATGCAAATCAGTCTGACCCTGTGCCTCATGGGAACAGTCCAGCCCAAACTGCCAAGCCATGTCTTCCCTGGACCGGAAACAAGCATCCTGGGACCGGTTTCGGGTTCATAACCCTCATCAGCCAGGCTATCTTGAATCCAGTGGCAAAGTGAGCAAGCCAGAAACCGGTCCCAGGATGCTTGTTTCCGGTCCAGGGAAGACATGGCTTGGCAGTTCGGGCTGGACTGTTCCCATGAGGCACAGGGTCAGACTGATTTGCATATGGCCATGTCTGAACTGGGGTGGCGGAGTGAGCTAAAGAATGATGATGGATTAAACCCAGATCAGTTGACTGGGGGTGAGTGCTTGCAATGTTCAACACTCCGTCCATCATCCCCTTTGGTTTTGGTATAAAGTACCAATGCAGGAGTTATTTCTAATAAAGCCATTTGAATTGTGTGTGATTTTTTTCAGGATCCCTAAGCGTGCTGGTTAAATCTGCAAAGTTTTTGACATATTTGCTCATGTATTCAGCTAGACCAAGGAACGACTTCAGTTCATCTTTTGACTCTGGTGCGGAAGCATCCTTAACTTCTTTGAGTAGGCACATTTTGGGTCTGAATCCATCCTTGGAAATCGTATGCCCCAGATACTCTACAGACCTGACACCAATTTTACACTTCTCTTTTTTAAGCATCAGCCCGGCCTCTTTCAGTTTGGCAAAGACCTTCCTCAAAATCACATTATGTTCCTTCACGATGGCCCCATATATTAACACATCATACTGGAAGCACAATGTTTTAGGTATTCCGTCTAATATTTGTAACAATATTTTTTGGAACACCGCAGCCGCATGTATGAACAGCATCCTGCGGAACATGAATGTGCCCATGGGTGTGGTGAATGCTGCCAACCATCTCAAATCAGGCTGGAGCTCAAATTGATGGTAGGCCATGGATAGGTGCAGCACACTGAAATAATTTGCTTCCCCCATTGTGCTCAACATCTCATGAATACGAGGTAAAGGGTGTCTCTCAACCTAAATGTTGTTGTTGAGGTCACATAAATCAACACATAATCTGATTTAATCTCCTTGGGTTTTCTTCACTAGGACAATAGGAGCCAACCAGTCAGAACAATCAATAGCTTGAATGATCCCTAAATCTTTCAGCCTCATAATTTCTTTTTGTAAGGGGCCCCACATAAGGTGTGGTATGGGTCTTGTTTTATGCACAACTGGTACTGCATTGGATTTAAGCTTGAGTTTATGTTGAAAATCTCTAAGCATCCCTAACATCTCTGTGAACACCTCAAGAAATTCATCGCAAATAGTTTCTCCCGTGATGGATTCATTTACAGTATAGACCTGTACAGGGTTATTAGGATCTAACTTAATCCCTAATTCCTTCAGATGTTGCCATCCCAGGAGATTGGAACCTTCTTCACCAATGTACACTTTTTCTACTGTGGATCCGTGTTTAAATGTAATGAGGGTTTTAACCATCCCCTTGAGGGGAATGGGATCCTTGGTGTACCCACTGGTAGAAATTTCAGCAGTAACTAAATTCTCCTTGAATTTTGTAGTCATGGATTTGTAATCCGAGAAATTAATTAAAGTAAAGGGAGAGCACGAACCGGCAAACATTTGAATGGGCTTACCATCTAACATTATGTCACATTCAGGGTAATTAATTTTACTGCATGTTTGAATATCCATCACCTGAAGTATTATTTTTTTGACAGATGTGGCTCTTCCATCTAGGTTTTCGTCATTGACTCCCTCAATTCTCTTACTGTTGTTCCTGCATACCCTAGCTAGATGGCCTTTTTTGTTGAATTTCCTATAAACAGCTGATCTAGCCTGGCAATTAGGGTTCTTAGCTAAGTGATTGCTGCTGCCACAATGGTAACATTTCACCTTGTTTCCTTCCAGCTCCCCAGATTGATGTACACTTTTGTTATTTTTAATCTTGCATACAGTAGTTTTCAGTTTCGGTTCCTGGTCTTTGTCAAGATCTCTGCATTTTGCTCATTAATGGTAGGTGTTTGTCAAGTTATTGAGTCCTCAGGATCGGTTTGATGCTCAGTATGGTCCACCTCTTGATCTGCCCAAGCCTATAATGCCGTAATGGCACAGCTCAGTGGGAGGATCAAGTGAGGGAAGGGAAGGAAGGGAACAGCGGGGAGGGAGACCTGAAATGACAACAACAATCATAAATACCTATAATACATCCTACCAAGGTACATTCTCAAATGCTGACGATGAGTCAGATATGGCCACAATATATACCTGTAAAAGAAACAAAGAACGTGCGTAGAGGATGAAGAAACTGTGACTAGATCTAGTTGGTTATAGTATTTCCATATGGCATCTGTTTGAAAACATAGAACAACACATTCAACTAGACATGTAACACAACATGTAAGCATGCAGACAAGGGGCCCTGTATATTCTATTCCCTACATGGCACTTGTCTATATAACATACCCTTTTCTAACCTCCATATGGCGTAACAGGGATTGAGCGTAGTCCTACACCGCTCCTGATTACCCCTGTTAGGATAGAGTTAGAAAACAAAGAATGACACTATACCGATGCACATATATCCAGATATATATATATATCTTGCTCCAGAATATATATATAGTACTCCAAGAAATGATAATGTCAACTCGCCTTTATCCACAGTCAAGTTAAATCACCCTTGCATTCGTAATTAGAAAATAGAAAGCATAACGCACAACTGGATACCTAAATATCCCTGAAGTAAGATCCTGCCTCTGGTAATAGGCAAGTCTCCAGTAATAGTCAATGCATAAAAACCATAAGGGCCTATATTACTGCCGCCCTCATTCCAAGAGGTGTATAAGGACGGTGATTAGCCAGGACACAGTATTCCGAGCAATAACGAGCCTGCCTCCGCAAGAGCGTGCTCACCAACGGAGGACAGGTAGAACACGCAGTAGACTAGACAGAACGAGCCCGCCTCCGCAAGAGCGTGCTCACCGACGGAGGACAGGATACAAGGAACAGGCAATACAGAGCGTCGGTGCAGGAGCACCCTTACCAGACCTCTGTAGGACACCGGAACACCAGGATTCAAGGCGCCAGGAGGAACGAAGAATTTCCAACACGTTTGCGAGTGCCTCCACTTCCTATGTAGGAGTTCCCTCGCTGCGTCTTGCGAGCCCCCGCAAAGCCTCACGGGACATGTAGTCTTGCCTCCGTCTTCGGGTATTCACGACAGTGAAACTCCTGGGAAAAGGAACGCGCTGTGTGTCGTTTGCACAAGCGCGCTCGAGGCAACAGTGATCGTAACAGTACATCCCCCCTTTCTCAAGAGCGCGCTAGGAGTCTTGGCTTCTGAGGGTATTTTTTGTGAAAAGAAGCCACTAATCTAGGTGCATGTACCCCAGATGCAGGTTCCCATGAGTTTTCTTCTGGGCCGTACCCTTTCCATACTACCAGGTACCACAACTTGCGGCCTCGTAATTTGGAATCTATGATACCACGCACCTCGTACTCTGTGTGCTCGTTGACCATGAGAGGCACTGGCAGTTTCCTCACTGGTGCATAAGAGGGTTTTAGCAAGGAGACATGAAAAACTGGATGTATTCGTAAGTGTGATGGGAAATCCAGTTTCATAGTCACCGGACTGATACACTTACTGATCTTATAAGGTCCAATATATCTAGGGTTGAACACACTATGTTTCCTGAAACGTATGTTCTTGGTGGATAGCCACACCGTGTCCCCTACCTTGTACAAAGGCCCTGGACGTCTATGTTTATCCGCAGTGGTTTTGTATTTCACTTTTGTAGCCCTTAGATATCTTTGTGTCTTGACCAATGTCTCTTGTATATGAGCCACTCGTTGGGATACTTCTGGTAGTTTGGTGTTCTCCATCGGATGAATGAAGGGAAGAAACCTCGGATGACGTCCGTACGTACAGTAAAACGGAGTGGTATGCGTGGAACTATGTGTGGCGTTGTTATAAGCTATTTCGGCTAACCATAGGTAGTCCACCCATTCTTCTGTGTTATTATCCACATAACACCGCAGATACTGTTTGAGCGTCTGATTTAGACGTTCTGTCTGTCCATCCGTTTGTGGATGAAAGCTTGTAGACAAAGCCGTGGTTATGTGAAGAGACGAGCACCATATTTTCCAAAACTGGGCAGTGAACTGCGAACCTCTGTCTGACACGATGATCTTTGGCAATCCATGCAAACGCACAACGTGACTCATCAGCAAATGAGCCAACTGACCTGCTGAAGGAACCTGTTTGCATGCCACGAAATGCCCCATCTTCGTTAGATAGTCGACGACAACAAGAATCACTGTATGTCCTTTATCCTGTGGAAGCCCCACTATAAAATCCAACGATATGTTTTCCCACGGACTACTCGGAGTAGGGAGGGGCTGTAGTAACCTTTGGGGTCGTTGGTGATCGGACTTCATTTTTCCACATGTTTCACAGGCCTTGATCCAGTTTCTGATGTCCACCTGAACAGAGGGCCACCAAAACTGCCGATTGATACACTCCCTGGTTTTTTCCACCCCATGATGTCCTGCAGTAGGTAGTTCATGACACCAATGAAATACTAGTTTTCTTAACTTCACTGTAGGCACTAGAATACGGTTTCTGTACATTGGTAGGCCATTCTTTAATTGCCATTCTGTGTGTCTTTTCAACCACATTCTCCATGAAAACGTGTTAACCCCCTTGATTACATCTTGCAGGAATGTGTCCGGTTGTATTGCACACAATACTTTTTTAGGATCAATTATGGACTGCTCCTGACTGATGTCTGGGTCCTTGGTGGACGACTGTCTGGACAGGGCATCTGCTTTCTTATTGTCAACGCCAGGACGATACGTGAGGATAAAATAGTATTCCGCAAAGAACAGCATCCATCGGAGCTGACGAGGGGACAGGTGTCTGGCATCAGTCATAAACTGTAGGTTTCTGTGATCGGTATATACCGTGACCACATGCTTTGCCCCCATAAGGAATTGTCTCCACTCCATGAAGGCCACCTTGATGGCCAAGAGCTCCTTTTCTGCAATGTTGTAATTTCTCTCGGCGTCATTAAGTTTCCTTGACATGTATGCTACCGGATGTAATTGTCCCGTGGCATGATGTCTTTGTGATAGAACGGCTCCTACCGCTACGTCAGAAGCATCGGCCTCCACAATGTAGGGCTTCTCAGGATCAGGGTGGGTGAGGACTGGGGCAGTTACAAAGGCGTCCTTCAAGGCCATAAACGCCTTGTGTGCTGAATCATTCCACTCAAATTTCTGCGATTTTCTCAGCAATTGTGTTATGGGCGCCACCAAGTTAGAGAACTGATATATGAATCAGCGATAGAAATTCGCAAACCCAATGAAGCACTGAACGTCCCGGATGTTTTGGGGGGGTGGCCAGTTCTTCACCGCTGCTATTTTCCTTTCTGCCATTTCCTGCCCTGCGGGCGTGAGCATGACGCCGAGGAATTCCACTGTGCTGACGTGGAACTCACATTTGCTTAATTTGCAGAACAAGTGGTGCTTCTGCAGGATCCGGAGTATGGATTGAACATGTTGTATGTGCGCTTTCTCGCTATCCGAATAGATGAGGATGTCATCTATATATACAACAACATAGTGATCTAGGACCTCACGTAGGATATCGTTGAGAAAGTATTGAAACGCAGCGGGGGCGTTACATAACCCGATCGGCATCACTAAGTATTCGAATAATCCGTACCGTGTCTTGAATGCCGTCTTCCACTCATCACCACTCCTCATGCGAACCAAATGATAAGCGCCCTTAAGGTCCAATTTAGTATAGATCTTGGCTTTCTTTATCTGCTCGAGCAGTACTGGGATCAGAGGTAAGGGGTAGCGATTCTTCACAGTGATGGCGTTTAGTGCTCTAAAGTCGATGCAAGCCCGCAATTCACCGTTCGCCTTTGGTATGAAGAAAAGAGGAGATGCCGCTGGAGACTTTGAAGGACGGATAAACCCCAACTCCAAGTACTTGTCTAGATATGCTCTGAGATGAAGATTTTCAGGCTCTGTGAGGGCGTATATTCTCCCAATAGGTACGACTGCCCCCGGGATGAGATCGATTTGACAGTCGTACTGTCTATGGGGTGGTAATCCTTCTGCTTGGACCTCATTGAACACATCCCCATATTCTCTATACAATAAGGGTAATTGTATGTCCTTTTCGGCTGCAGTGGCTATACATTGGCCAAAAGCTAGAGCAGTAGCAGGCCCTTTTGGTGCTCTCAAGCAATGCTCCAGACAGTAGGGGGAATTCATTCGCACAGTTCTGGTCACCCAATTGATGTCAGGGTTATGTTTTTGTAGCCAGGGTAACCCAAGAATTATTCCGTATTGTAGAGCGTGAATGATGTTGAACATTATGTTTTCCTTATGGGTTGCTCCATACTGAACCTCTATGTCTTCTGAGTGATACCCTATGGGTCCTGTGTCCAATTGCCTACCATCCACAGCATACACCTCTTCCGGTTTCTCTTTGGGTATTAACACTAAGCCTCTGCGCTGTGCTTCTCCCAAATCCATGAACGTGCCAGTGGCTCCGGAATCGATCATGGCCGGTATTGTGGTCCATTCTGACCGTATGTGTAACATTATGTCAATGAACAAATGTCCTTTAGCAGGCAGCCCTTTGTTCTATATGGAAGGGAGGTATGTCTGACTCCAAGAAACCCCTTCTCCTTTCTTTGAGTTGATTAGTTTTCCGGAACCGTATCCAAAACAGCATTGGTCAGTTTACTGTTACGGAATCGATTAGTCTTCGGTTTCACAGGGCATTCCTTAACAAAATGACCTTTCTTGCCACAATATAAACAGAGACCTTGTTTACGTCGAACATCTTTCTCTGCTGAGGTCAATGCCGCTCTTATGGACCCGACATCCATAGGTTCTGCTGAGGAAGCATGCGTGCTGTCCTTGGATCTCGGGCGTTCCATCTGTGGTATGGCTCTCTTTTTCCTCTTATGATCTCCTTTCCGTTCGCTGAGTCTGTGATCAAGACGCAGCACCAGGCTGATTAAATCTTCACAAGTAACAGGCTGCGGGTCGATCTGCGCGATGACATCCTTTAGATCTTCCCGTAACCCTTGATGAAACAGTGCAGCTTGTTTGGCTTCTGGCCATTGTGTCTCCGCTGCGAGCCTCCTGAAAGCTTTGAGGTAAACCAACAAGTCTCTATTGCCCTGCTTCAGTTCTAGTAACTCCCTGTCTGTGGTAAAAGATTCCGCGCGCCTATCAAACACTTTGAGGAATTCTATCTTGAATGCCTCCCAGTCATGCAAGAGCGGGTCATCTCTGCTCACTAAAGGCACTGCCCATTGCGCCGCCTCACCCGCTAAGTAGGAGATGAGGAAGGCTACTCTGGCCTGATTGGTGGGGAATGACTTCTGTTTACAGGAAAAATGAAGCATAACTTGCGTCAGAAATACCTGCACCTTTCCCGAATCCCCATGAAACCGTTCTGGAGGAGCCAACGGAATGGAAACAGGCATTTCTACCACTACCTGGCTTGTGGGTAACCCAGCCTGACCACCCGCATCAAATGGATTTCTTTGCAGACGCTCCACCCTGGCCCTTAGGTCGGCCGTTTCCTGCCTGGAGGCTGTTAGCTCCGCCTGCACATCAGCGAGTACCGCTATAACATCATCAAGAGTGGCCATACCAGCACAACCCGACCGGGAGGACTAGTATTCGTGGGTCGGAAATTCTGTCAAGTTATTGAGTCCTCAGGATCGGTTTGATGCTCAGTATGGTCCACCTCTTGATCTGCCCAAGCCTATAACGCCGTAATGGCACAGGTCAGTGGGAGGATCAAGTGAGGGAAGGGTAGGAAGGGAACAGCGGGGAGGGAGACCTGAAATGACCACAACAATCATAAATACCTATAATACATCCTACCAAGGTACATTCTCAAATGCTGACGATGAGTCAGATATGGCCACAATATATACCTGTAAAAGAAACAAAGAACGTGCGTAGAGGATGAAGAAACTGTGACTAGATCTAGTTGGTTATGGTATTTCCATATGGCATCTGTTTGAAAACATAGAACAACACATTCAACTAGACATGTAACACAACATGTAAGCATGCAGACAAGGGGCCCTGTATATTCTATTTCCTACATGGCACTTGTCTATATAACATACCCTTTTCTAACCTCCATATGGCGTCACAGGGATTGAGCGTAGTCCTATACCGTTCCTGATTACCCCTGTTAGGATAGAGTTAGAAAACAAAGAATGACACTATACCGATGCACATATATCCAGATATATATATATCTTGCTCCAGAATATATATATAGTACTCCAAGAAATGATAATGTCAACTCGCCTTTATCCACGGTCAGATTAAATCTAGGCCTGGGCGGTAAATTCCGTTCTGCTCGCGGAATTTGCGGAATTTGCGGAATTTGGGTAATTTCGCGTTTCGCCGAGAACGCGGAATTGCCAAAAATTCCGCGATCCGCGGCTTCGCGGAGTTTTTGCTTGTTCGCTCTTTCAAAATGCGTGTTCGCAAGATATTTCTCCCCGAGCACGCAAACAGCGTTTGCGAACAGGAAAAAAGCATCGCAAACGGGCGGAACAAGCAATTCCGCGTGTTCGCGGAACTTTTGCGTGCTCGCAGAGATTTTTTACCGTTTTGCGGAGCTTTGCGTAGCGAGACTACGCAAATTCCGCCCACCCCTAGTTAAATCACCCTTGCATTTGTAATTAGAAAATAGAAAGCATAACGCACGACTGGATACCTAAATATCCCTGAAGTAAGATCCTGCCTCTGGTAATAGGCAAGTCTCCAGTAATAGTCAATGCATAAAAACCATAATGGCCTATATTACTGCCGCCCTCATTCCAAGAGGAGTATAAGGACGGTGATTAGCCAGGACACAGTAATCCGAGCAATAACGAGCCTGCCTCCGCAAGAGCGTGCTCACCAACGGAGGACAGGTAGAACACGCAGTAGACCAGACAGAACGAGCCCGCCTCCACAAGAGCGTGCTCACCAACGGAGGACAGGATACAAGGAACAGGCAATACAGAGCGTCGGTGCAGGAGCACCCTTACCAGACCTCTGTAGGACACCGGAACACCAGGATTCAAGGCACCAGGAGGAACAAAGAATTTCCGACGCGTTTGCGAGCGCCTCCACTTCCTATGTAGGCGTTCCCTCGCTGCGTCTTGCGTGCCCCCGCAAAGCCTCACGGGACATGAAGTCTTGCCTCCGTCCTTCCGGTATTCATGACGGTGAAACTCCTGAGAAAAGGAACGCGCGGTGTGTCGTTTGCACAAGCGCGCTCGAGGCAACAGTGATCGTAACAGTGTTCTAATTTCTTTCAGACATGGGGCTGTGTGCTCAATGGATTTGGCTATTTCAATAGCCTCTTGAAGATTGGGTTATTTTTGTAGACGTTTTTTCTGTATTCTGGTGTTGTTAGTAAAACACACTAACTGGTCTCTTATTAGCGAGTCATTTAATTCAGCAAACTCACACAACTTACTTACCCTGTAAGTACAGCTACATAATTAGTTACACTTTCATGTTTACCCTGGGATCTACTGAAGAATATTAATTATATCATCAAAGTGATTTTGCAGCTTGAATAAAGTGATTTTGTACTCATCTACTTCATCCTTAACATCTTCTCCATCTTGTTCAATACGAGGAATCACAGGGTCAGGTAAAGTCTCAAAAATCCTTTTACCATGTGTTCTCAAATTATGCAGTAAAATATACTGTTTCCTTACAGAACTAAACTTTTCTCCCCCAATGGCAAATTAAATATGATTCGAATAGTTTTATCCATTTTTTCCAAGGCACCACAGTTTCACCTAAGTCGTTAAGGAATGGTGCAGTTTGGAGCATGCTTGCCGCTGCAATGGACAAGATAAAGGGAACAAAGGGACAAGGAAACACTGGATAAAACAGAAAATTCCAGGAGATAACAAGTCCACTGTACAAGAGATACTAGAGCAGGAGCATACTTATAAGGTTGGTAACAGGACACAGCTACTCCTTAGATAACCGGAGTGAACCCACACATATAATATTCCTGAAAGCATATGAAATATTCAAGAAATCTTTTAACAATAAGAGGCAATTACAGATATAGTCCTTGACATGCAGGCAGAATGCAGGAAATGCACCATAAATGCATCAAGCTGAGTAAGTGTGAGTCACTGCATGTAGGAGAAGCAGTAGGAATGCCACACGCTGAGCAAGTGTGTGATTCACTGAACATAGGTCTCCCCCCAGAAAAGCCAAGGTGATTAAGTGTGTGAGTCACTGAATGTAGGACGCTCACCAGAGCTGGCACAGGTTAAAAAAGTGTGTGAGTCACAGATTGTAGGACACACAACAAAACATGCCACAGGTTGAGCAAGTGTGCGAGTCACTGAACGCAGGACATGCACCAAAACACCTTGGAATAATCAAGTGTGCGAGTCACTAAAAGAATGATCCACAACGGTGTAAACGCAGCCAGTAATTAATTTTAATTAGCCGGGCTTCTCTAGGATAATCAAGTGTGTGAGTCACTGAATATAGAACACGCACCAGAAATGCCACAAGTAAAGTAAGTGTGCGGGTCACTGAGCACAGGACACACACCAGAAATGCCCCTGGTTTGCCAAGTGTGTGACTTACTGAGGAATGACCCACAACGGTGTAATAGCAGCCGGAAATAAAGCTTAATTAGCCAGGCTTGTAAATAATAATGATCGCCCAAGGAGGGTGGGCACCGACTGTGGCTTCGTTGTGGAGCGGTGCGAGTCAATGACAACAGTGTGCTTATAGCCGGGAATGAGGCTTCTAAAAAATAAGGAACACCCAAGGAGGTGGGCTCCGACTGTGGCTTCATTGTGGAGCAGCAGAAATTCCTCCGACCGCTCTGTCCCCGCCCACCTCCAGCAACTGACACACCCCGAACAGGCAGGATAGACCACCCAGACCCGGACAGACTCCAGCCATGTTCCTGCGGTCTGGCAGGAACCCCTCCATCGCCGCCTACCGCTGACACTGAAAACTGCCCACAGTCAGGCAGAGAGAAGCGATGGGCAAACCGGCAACACTTCCGAAGAGAGGTCAGCCATGGAGGAAGCAAGCCATCAGAGGAAGTGGGTGGCCGTGTGAAAGGACGGAGACAATGTATGAAAAAACAGTACCTTAAACCTGCGGACGCAAGAAAGGGTCCAGCTGGCAGGGTCAGAAACGGAGGATGACCAGAAGGGAAGGAGACCGTAGCATCTGCCCCCTTTCGCAGATCGTCACCAGTGTTAAAAGGTCACTGGAAGCAGAAGGTAAGTAAAGAAGTCTTTATTTCAGTCTCAACTCTCCGCCTCACCGATGCCCACATGACAAGCCTCACAGGTTGGATTCAGCTATCAACATTCTAAAGCCAGTTTCAGACAAACGGCTTGAATGCACCATATGTAGAGAAGGTGGGGGGAAGGGAAATACCATGAGGAAATATAATAACAGGATAAAATCAACTTTATGCATCAATAGGAAATAAATAAAATAAGAATGAATTACAACAATTTTCGTTATATATATGGATATTCTCACCCCTTGATAAAGCCAATAGGCCCGTGTTTTAAATTTTGGTGTTGTGACTCTTTCACAAAGTCATTAAGTCTGCCTGAGCGTGGCCAGGACCTGCAAAACCAATTGCATGCTGCGCATGCCAGAAGACTGTATTCTGTATGAGGTAGTGTACTTGTAAGGGATTGGGTGTAGAGTTCGGATACAGGCCAGGCCTTATGCTCAATTTCACAATGACCCCAATCACACTTTGTGCATGGCAGAAGGCCTCCTGCAAAGGGGATAGGGCACTCACAGTGGGTTGGGCACAGGGCCTGGCCTCAGGCCTTCGGAGACATGTGGCAGGGTGTTGGCGGCACATGGGGGTGTTGGATGCCGGATTCACCAGTTATAGTTATCTCAAGTATTTATGACTCGTACCCTAAAGTAACTAAAACTAGCTCCCTCACCATGTATAGCTGATTCCCACATATTACATCACACATGGAATGTTCCATAACATCACTGCAATATTTCAAACGATATAATTGATGACAGATTTTCCCTGGTGGGGGTGAGTTACAGAAAGGGCTACTGGAACTATGCAATTGTGAGGGCATGGTGCTTTTTGTATAGTTATGGATTTGCTGCATTTGCCACATAATCCATTATCTGCTATAGAATCTGCTGATTTTAACCCAAAAAATTGCTTCTAACTCAAACAGTTCACAAATTACTATAAATGCACCAATATGTGTTGCGGCGCAGTGGATGGCTCTTTCGAAAGGTTGACTGGTCACCTTTCTGCTGAGTATTGACATATTTAGGTGTTAAACTGGAGTCAATGAGGAGTCAATGAGGTGCAACCTATGCCCAGACAATGTTAACAAGTATAAACATAGCAAAATAATAAAAAAATACTATCACAAAATGTGGCGCATTATGCCACATAATATGCCTTTTCTTGATGCATAATTTGGTCAACTCTGATGAATAATTGGGCCCTCCACTGCTACATAATTTCAGTAGCCCTGGTTATAGTTACTTTAGTTCACGTTTTAGTTACAAAAGAAGTATAACTGTTGAAATTCTGTTTTTTTTTGTTTAAAATGTTACTATATCACAGAAATTTTAAACTAACTATAATGTCACTTTGACCTTTGTTTTTTCAAGAAAAAGAAATTATATATATATATATATATATATTCACTGAAAAAACCATAGGTTTTAGGGACAGTTTTAGTTACTTGGACATTGCACTCGTACAAAACCCGTGAAATTCCCCGTTATAGTTAGTTCAGCTAACTATAACTCGCGCCCGCAATGCACTGCTGATGACGTCACATATTACATCACTCATGACATGGTCAGTGACATCACTGATGACATCACTGATGACATCTCAAATGACATCACTGATGACATCATCCAGTGACTGTGTGTTTCTGTAAAGTTTAAATATTTTTAATATATATAGGAAAAGACGTATTGAAGAATGAGTGGGTGTGTAAGTGTCTGTATGGATGATTTAGTAGGTGCGTGACTGACTCTATAAGTGAGTGATTTAACGTATCTTACTGAATGCATGGGTTAGTGACTAAACTGGGTGAATGTCTGTATCCGTCTGTCTGTTGCTGTGTAAGTGGCTGCATGTGTTTGTGAATAGCTAAATGAGTGTCTATATGAGTTATTGAATGCTTGTCTGAGTATCTGTATGGGTGCCTGAGTGTTTGTGTGGGAGGGGTGTGTGCAACTCTGTGCATAGATGTGTGAGTGGGTGATTCACTGGGTGGATGGTTTCAAGAGTGCATCTGTGATAGACTGTATGGGTGGGTAAGTGTGTGTAAGAGTGTGTTAGTGAGTGAATGTATGTCCCAGTGGTACATGTGTGAATAACTACATATGTGAAAGGCAGTATATATGTGTGTTGGAGTATATAAATAGCTATAAGCAAGAGTGAGTGATTGTGATAGTGGCTGTATGGATGAGTGTGTGCTTGTATCTGTGATTGTATAAGAGCGTAACAATGTGCTACTATTTGTATGAGTAAGTGAGCTGGTGTGTGTATAACTGTATAGGTGAGTAAATGGCAGTGTGTTTAATTATTTGCATGACTGACTAGGTGTGTGAGTATCTCTATGGATGAGTGGCGTTGTTTGAGTGTCTATATAGGAGTAAGAGTGCATATGATAGTCCTGTACTGAGTGACCGTAAGTATGAGTGACTGTACGGGTGAGTGAGTGGATGTGTGTGTGTAGACCTAAGAATCAGTGAGTGGGTATGTAGTTATTGGTGTTGGAGTGTCTATGGTTTTGCGAATGGCAGTCTGTAATTTAGAGTGGGTGTATCAAAGGTTATATTAGGGTGTGAGGAGGTGCATCAGATTATCACGTGGATGATGTCATCAGTGATGTCATTTGAGATGTCATCAGTGATGTCATCAGTGATGTCACTGACCATGTCATGAGTGATGTAATATGTGACGTCATCAGCAGTGCATTGCGGGGCGCGAGTTATAGTTAGCTGAACTAACTATAACGGGGGAATTTCACGGGTTTTGTACGAGTGCAATGTCCAAGTAACTAAAACTGTCCCTAAAACCTATGGTTTTTTCAGTGAATTTCAAAGGTTTTTTAAATGCTAATTTGTAACTATAACGTGTCTGAAACCTATGGTTTTTTCAGTGAATTTCAAAGGTTTTTTAAATGCTAATTTGTAACTATAACGTGTCTGAAACCTATGGTTTTTTCAGTGAATTTCAAAGGTTTTTAAATGCTAATTTCTAACTATAACGTGCCTGAAACCTACGGTTTTTTCAGTGAATTTCAAAGGTTTTGTAAATGACAATTTTTAAATGTATTAATTGTTATATTAATTTTTTTCATACTGATTTACTACATTTTTAGAAACAATTTTTTTTACATATTTTATTTTTAAATTACATTGTAATTACATTATACATTACATTACAAAAATACTTTCTCAGAATGAATTACTTTAGTTTAAATACTTTGCAGATAGGCAATAGACTTTTAAGTACAGTAGTTACAGTTGTTGCAATGGGCAACACATTTTCAAACACAATGCAACATTCAGCTCAATGTGAATTTCTAGTTAAATGCATAGTTACTTTATGGATTACTTTTGTAACCACAGGACTGGATCCTAGATTCAGTCCTGGTACATCTCCTGTAAACAGTTGAGTAAAAGCGTTTTGGTTACAGTCGTGATTTTTAAGGAATATTATTGTATTTTAAAAGTTGACACTTAGAAACTTTTTCTCATAGAATCACCAATGTTATCCTATGGAAGGAAATTCACTTAGCAGGTAAAAACTGTTATCGTTACTTTTTCTTACTCAGTGTTGGATCCTGGATCCAGCACTGGTGCATCTCCTGTAAACAGTTGGAAAAATGCGTTTAAGTCATACAGGCGATTTTTAAGGAATATTTGTAGTTTGTGAAAATCAACACTTTGAAACTTTTTGCTGAAAACCAGTCAATCTTAGCCTATGAAGGAAATTCAAGTTACCGGTAAGTACGGTTAAAATTACTTTTGAGGATCAGTACTGGGCTGAAAGATGCAGCACTGAGGTCTCTCCTGATAACAGGTGAGTAAATCGGAATTCGTATTTCGGCTGATTTTAGAGGAATATTTTAAAGTTCCAAAACTCCACACTTAGAAGAATTTCCAAGTGAAACCAGTCAATGTTAGCCTATGGAAGGAAATTCAAGTTACTGGTAAGTACGGTTAAAATTACTTTTCAGGACCAGTACTGGGCTGAAAGATGCAGCACTGAGGTCTCTCCTGATAACAGGTGAGTAAATCGGAATTCGTATTTCGGCTGATTTTAGAGGAATATTTTAAAGTTCCAAAACTCCACACTTAGAAGAATTTCCAAGTGAAACCAGTCAATGTTAGCCTATGAAGGAAATTCAAGTTACCGGTAAGTACGGTTAAAATTACTTTTCAGGACCAGTACTGGGCTGAAAGATGCAGCACTGAGGTCTCTCCTGATAACAGGTGAGTAAATCGGAATTCGTATTTCGGCTGATTTTAGAGGAATATTTTAAAGTTCCAAAACTCCACACTTAGAAGAATTTCCAAGTGAAACCAGTCAATGTTAGCCTATGGAAGGAAATTCAAGTTACTGGTAAGTACGGTTAAAATTACTTTTCAGGACCAGTACTGGGCTGAAAGATACAGCACTGAGGTCTCTCCTTATAACAGGTGAGTAAATCGGAATTCGTATTTCGGCTGATTTTAGAGGAATATTTTAAAGTTCCAAAACTCCACACTTAGAAGAATTTCCAAGTGAAACCAGTCAATGTTAGCCTATGAAGGAAATTCAAGTTACCGGTAAGTACGGCTAAAATTACTTTTCAGGACCAGTACTGGGCTGAAAGATGCAGCACTGAGGTCTCTCCTGATAACAGGTGAGTAAATCGGAATTCGTATTTCGGCTGATTTTAGAGGAATATTTTAAAGTTCCAAAACTCCACACTTAGAAGAATTTCCAAGTGAAACCAGTCAATGTTAGCCTATGGAAGGAAATTCAAGTTACTGGTAAGTATGGTTAGAATTACTTTTCACGACCAGTACTGGGCTGAAAGATACAGCACTGAGGTCTCTCCTGATAACAGGTGAGTAAATCGGAATTCGTATTTCGGCTGATTTTAGAGGAATATTTGCACAATGGTGAAGGGAGGGGCGGGGCCTGAGGTTACATCTGTGCAAACGCGCCCCGTGGCGCGTTTTAAGTTGGGGGATTAAGTCCCCTTGAATCCTGAGGGTCCCTAGGGGCCAACTAGCCCACCAGGAACCTCCAATATGCGCCAGGGGCTGCGTTGCAGAGACGTGTAGAGAGGCCACACCCCTTTTACACCTCTCTGCAACGCAGCTCTGTGGCGCTTCTGGATGTACCTGTTGGGCTAGTTGGCCCCAGGGACCCTCAGGATTGAAGGGGATTTAATTCCCCATCTTAAAACGCGCCACGGGGCCTGTTTACACACATGTCACCTGAAGCCCCTCCCCTCCCTTCACCACTGTGCAAACGCACCCCGTGGCGCGTTTTAAGTTGGGGGATTAAGTCCCCTTGAATCCTGAGGGTCCCCGGAGTCCAACTAGCCCACCATATACCTCCAAAAAGCGCCACAGAGCTGCGTTGCAGAGAGGTGTAAAAGGGGCCAGGGGCGCGTTTGCAGAGTGGTGAAGGAAGGGGCGGGGCCTGCGGGCCCGATCGTTTTTTTGTTTTTTGTTTTTGTCCCCTGAAGGGGGCTGTGTAGCCCCCTTCCTTTTTTTCTGTTTTTGGGCCCTGGGGACCCCATCCCCCAGGGCCTTACCCCTTTTTAAATTTCAAAATTAAAAAAAAACGGGAAGGGGGCCGCGTGGCCCCCTTCCCCGGGCCTGTATTGGCCCCGGGGACCCCATCTCCCGGGGCATGGCCTCTATTTTTATTTTTAATATTTTGAGGGGCGCTGCGTGGCCCCCCCCCTCTGGCCATTTTAAGGCCCGGGGACCCCATCCCCCGGGCCGGCCATACCCTTTTTTTTTTTATTATTATTTTTGAAAACTTTGGGAGGGGGCCGCGTGGCCCCCCTCCCGGGCCACTACTTGCCCACGGGGACCCCATCCCCCGGGGCCTGGCCTCTCGTTGGGGACTGTGGGGGGTCCCCAAACCCCCACAGTCCCGCCGGCTCCCCACGTCCCTTGGGAGCCGGCATTGCTGTTCCACATGGGGAGCAGCTGACATGCTGCTCCCCATGTGGAAAGCAATCGGCTTTGGATATTGGAAGAGAGAGCAGGTTTCCTGCTCTCTCTTCCAATATCCAAAGCAAGTTTGCAATGACAGGACGGGAGCCGCGAGGCTCCGTCCTGTCATTGCAAGCAGCAGTGTCCCGGGGGTAGGCACCCCGGGACACTGCAGGAGCCGGCCCTGGGGGTGGCGGTCCCCAGGGCCATCAAGGGCTCTAGGAGGGGGCCGCGCGGCCCCCCTCCCATCGTGTGCACAGCCCCGGGGAGGTGGTGGTCCCCGGGGCTCTGTGGGTCCGTAACGGACCCCCATATTTAAATGTTTAGTGCCCCGGGGAGGTGGCGGTCCCCGGGGCGTGTGGGGGGCTGGAGCCCCCCACACAGGTTTTTCATTTAAAAAAAGAAGCCCCGGGAGGTGGTGGTCCCCGGGGCTGCGGGAGGGCTCAGAGCCCTCCCGCAGCCATTATGCATAAAGCCCCGGGGGTGGTGGTCCCCGGGGCTTGGGGGCCCTAGAGGCCCCCACACATAAATTAACCCCCCCAGCATGCCCCCGGGACTTGGCCCACCCGGGGGCCAGTGCTATCGAGCGCGGAGACCGCGCTTCGATTTTCGGCAGGATTCGCGCACCCTGAGCGCATCCTGCCGATTTTTTTTTTAAAAATGCTTTTTTTGCCCAGGGGGTCCTTGTGGGACCCCTGAGCAGGCCTAGGGGGTTAGGGTGTTTCTACCCTGCCCCCTTTGTGCGTTTTGCGCACTTGTTTCTTTTTTTCTCGGCGGGATACGCGCACCCTAGCGCATCCCGCCGATTTAAAAAAAAAAATCTTTTCTGCCCAGGGGTCCTTGTGGGACCCCCTGAGCAGACCTAGGGGGTCAGGGTGTTTCTACCCTGCCCCTTTTGCGCTTTGCGCACTTGTTTCTGTCCCTCGGTTCTACCGAGGACAAAATAACTGCCAACACTTCTTGATTTGGAGTGTTGACAGCCAATTAGCATGCAGCTCGTGATCGGGAGGGTACGCGGATCCGACGCGCCCATAGATATATATGTGATTTTAATTGTGAATTTCTCAGGAACTACTGAACGGATTTACACCATTTTAGCAAAAGGCACCAGTCTGAACCAAGGGCTACCTCTTTGCCAAATTTGGGGTAATTCCGTTCAGCAGTTCGAGCTGTAGCTGCGACTAAAGGTTCCTATGGAAAAATGAATGGGGAAAACGCGTTTTGGGACCCCCCTTTTTCTCGGCCCCCGCTTGACGTATCACCCCGAGACTTTCAGGGTAGGAGCGGACCGGAGCGCCCCAACAAGTTGGAAGCTTTCGCGAAGATTCGTCAACCGACGCCAACGTTATTGCAAATAGAATGTCGCGGATTTCCTATGGATAATAGGTTGTAACTATAACTATCTACTGGCGACCGCCAGTAGATATATATATATATATATATATATATATATATATATATATATATATATATATATATATATATATATATATATTCACAAACCTGGGAGCTCCTCCTGGGAAATCCGCCAGTAGTTCGGTGGCGCGAAATGCCGGTAGAGCTGGACTGGCGTCAATATTCACATCCAGAGTCCAATAACTCGCGCTCTCAGGATTCGTAGAAAAGATAGTTTTTTATTGCTCAAAGTTACGCATTTCGAAAGAAAACCTTCCTTGATCACACAATGAGCCTTGTGAACAACGTGCAATACATACACTGGGTACTTCGACCATAGACATGGAAAACAGACTGACATTACAAGTCGTAATTCCTGCAAAGTAAATACGGTGGCCATTATGGAGTTGACAGTTTATACAGTAAATCATGAGTTTCCATACATTGCCTGCACACTAGATGTGTACTGTTAAATCACAATAAACAAATATATTTGAGGCATAATGTAAAACAAAGAAAAGAAAGAAAGGGAGTCAAAAGATTAAGAATAAGGATTAACTCCAATGTTTCAGTCAGGGAATTGGTATGTGAATCCAACCCACTGTTTCGGTTCCTGTTGCCTTTAGGGTATGGCCCCAGGAGTGTCCGCTTGTCAAAAGGAATACGTGTTTATGTAGGACTTATAAATAAAGCCTCACGAATAATAGAGGAAATCCTCGCACCAGAACCTTCAAGCTGCATCGTACAGCAGAAATTGCACTGTGCGCATGTGCGCAGGGCATATATATCATGGTTTAGTCCAGTAAAAATGCCAGACTTCTACATGTGATGCAGTGAGTGCTCAATATATACAGTGCAATAAAACATGTAATTGAGTACAGTGACAGTGGCCAACGTAACGCAATGGAAGACAATCAGTCCAATGTACATTCTTGGTCGAACAACGTGCTCCCCCTTTCTTTCCCAATGAAACATGGTCCAAGCCAATGACTATGCAGATGGAAGCAATACTAGCGCCAAGTGGCAGATTGATCACTATTTGTAGTCACAAGTACCAACAAAATAACAACAATATATGAACAGTGAAAATAGGTGAAAAAGTTATTTGAAAAGATTCTTATCTATCAGTAGATGGTGCACTCCCAAAAGAGGGGAAGAAAAGGGTAGGTAGCCAGTGAAGTGCCCGTAGTGAATCGGTGGGCCCCTTCCTTTCCTCCTGTGAAGAGAAAAAAGAAAAAAGATAATTAGAATTAAAAATTACAGGTGAAGATACAAGTGTATATTACAATGTGAATATATCAAAAAAGAGAGGGACCCTTGGGTAACCCAAAGGACTAGGGTTCAATCACGAACTTTACAACAAGAACGTCCTCTGGGAAGAATCTTTTTTTGTATCTCTGCATTACATTCCACACTTCAAATCTCAATCACACGATCACAGGTTGAATCCTATCCACCACATCCAAACTATTCAGTACACTAAATATTGGCACAAAAACCTATAGAAAATATAGTAACAATTAAATTTATTAAAACACAGATATTTTTCAAAGCATTACATAATAAAACCATTTCATTGAGCAAATCATTTAGTTAGACAATTCAATAAAGAAACATTATAATCCATTCAGTATACAGACAAATTGATCTTGATTAAAAAATACAGTAAAACCTATAATAAAAAAATATATGCAACTACATGTATATCTTCACGAGAGTATTTCTAAGACAGACAATAACCTTTGTCTTTAATGGCCAAAACCAAAAAGAAACAGAATTCTGACACATATACCTTGTTGCCTAGCACATTATACGCATCTAAGGTGATATTCAGACAAATTAGTTTGTGGCTATTATTACTGGCGTCGACGCGTTTCGAAGGTATATTTCACTTAAAACCTTCTTTATCAAGACTGTAATGTTCTTACTCCCGTTCTTTAAAATTTGAGGCGATTTGATCAAGCTGCCCCATAATCTTACGGACACGATAGTCCCTGAGCTACTTCTAATGAAGTCGTCACTTTATCCTTTTTCTTCTTTAAAACTTTACAGAAGCGAGCATCTCATTTACGATGATGGACCGGCCTTGATTAAAAGTCCCGTATCCTTTCGGTTTAGACACTTTAGCTTGTGTTTAAAACTGTATTTCACTGCCCCATATATAGATCTTCTTTATTTTTACGGGCCCATAAAACAGGATCGTTGTATTTACGTTGTAATCCTGACGAATTTTCTTATTATATCTCCGGTTCTTGCTAGTTCCCAGAGCAGACCAGCGGCGTGTCAATACGTCCGTCTTGGTATAGACTATACCAAGACGGACGTATTGCACGCCGTGTCGCTCTGGGAACTAGCAAGGCCGAGATATAATAAGAAAATTCGTCAGGATTACAACGTAAATACAACGATCCTGTTTTATGGGCCCGTAAAAATAAAGAAGATCTATATATGGGGCAGTGAAATACAGTTTTAAACACAAGCTAAAGTGTCTAAACCGAAAGGATACGAGGACTTTAATCAAGGCCGGTCCATCATCGTAAATGAGATGCTCGCTTCTGTAAAGTTTTAAAGAAGAAAGGATAAAGTGACGACTTCATTAGAAGTAGCTCAGGGACTATCGTGTCCGTAAGATTATGGGGCAGCTTGATCAAATCGCCTCAAATTTTAAAGAGCGGAGTAAGAACATTACAGTCTTGATAAAGAAGGTTTTAAGTGAAATATACCTTCGAAGCAGCGTCGACGCCAGTAATAATAGCCACAAACTAATTTGTCTGAATATCACCTTAGATGCGTATAATGTGCTAGGCAACAAGGTATATGTGTCAGAATTCTGTTTCTTTGGTTATGGCCATTAAGACAAAGGTTATTGTCTGTCTTAGAATACTCTCGTGAAGATATACATGTAGTTGCATATATTTTTTATTATAGGTTTTACTGTATTTTTAATCAAGATCAATTTGTCTGTATACTGAATGGATTATAATGTTTCTTTATTGAATTGTCTAACTAAATGATATGCTCAATGAAATGGTTTTATTATGTAATGCTTTGAAAAATATCTGTGTTTTAATAAATTTAATTGTTACTATATTTTCTATAGGTTTTTGTGCCAATATTTAGTGTACTGAATAGTTTGGATGTGGTGGATAAGATTCAACCTGTGAACTGTGATTGAGATTTGAAGTGTGGAATGTAATGCAGAGATACAAAAAAAGATTCTTCCCAGAGGACATTCTTGTTGTAAAGTATATTACAATGTGCACTTTAAAAACAATACGAATTGCAACTTTTCATGGAGAAATAAAGCGAAGAGGATCAATGCAATATGTGTAAGATACGGTAACAATCTATTATTCCTCAATAAGATGTATTGCTAGTTCCTCATCGACATTATGTCCTTTGGGGTGTCGGGTCTCGAGGTCAAGGATCCACTTGGATTCTTTTTTCCTCAGTTTAAGTTCTCTGTTACCTCCTCTCAGACCCACCCGTACCTGTTCAATGGCATAGTAGTGCAGAAGTGAGCTGTTAGACAGATGATAATCAGCAAAATGTCTCGCAACCGGATAGTGGGGGTCTTTTTGGTAATAGCCCCGAGGTGTTCCATGACCCTCTTTTTAGACATCAGAGTTGTGCTTCCCACATATCTTTTGTTACACGGGCATTCAAGAATGTAAATAACATGTGTTGTGCTACATGTAAGAAACTGTGTTATGGTCTGGGTTTTCTTGGAATTAGGTATACGAAATTCCTTCACCATGTGGCTTGTACGGCACGCATTGCAGTGACCACAGGGGTAAAAACCACTGAGTTCGGGTGTGCCCCTATTCTGATGTTCTGTAATGTCCCCGTGCATTAATATGTCCTTAAGGCTGCGGCCCTTGCGGTACGTGACTTTCGGTCTAGCACTAATAGTAGGCCCCACTATGCTGTCGCTTTTCAAGATGTTCCAATTCTCTGTGAGGATTTGCTGCACTTTGTGACTCACAAAGGCCCATCTGGGGGCTATGAATGTTATATCAGCAACATTGCGCGCTCCATCGGGAGACAAAGGACACTACAAGGCCCATAATGCTCTGCTAGTCGCGGCAGAGGGTCCCATCCAGGGCATGCATTGGAGCATTTAAATGATGAGGGCGGTGTCCTATGCGCCTTCAATTGCCAAAGCCTCTGAAGAGAAGTGGGGACACTTCGAAACGCGTCAAGCATCCATGGCAAATTGAACTGCTTAAAGTTATCATTGTGCCGGCGGATTGTATACCATAAAGCTCTTCATGAGCATGTTGCCGTCTGAGTGCTCCTTATACGTTGGGTACTTTGGAGCTTGGATAAACACGCGGCACACCCTGCCGCGAAGAAGCACCATCCCAGGATGTGGGGGCCACGTGGTCTGTTATCGAGCAGGCCGACTTCGTGGGGCTGCAACGGATTTAGCATTTCCACCGGCACACCGAGGCCCATCTGGCGGCTATGAATGTTACAGCAGCAACATTGCACACTCCATTGGGAGACAAAGGACACTACAAGGCCAATAATGCTCTGCTAGTCGCGGCAGAGCGCCCCATCCAGGGAATGCATTGGAGCATTTAAATGATGAGGGCGGTGTCCTATGCGCCTTCAATTGCCAAAGCCTCTGAAGAGAAGTGGGGACACTTCGAAACGCATCAGGCATCCATGGCAAATTGAACTGCTTAAAGGTATGGTTGTGCCGGTGGATTGTATACTGTAAAGGCTATTCATGAGCATGTTGCCGTTCGAGGGCTCCTTCTACGTTGGGTACTTTGGAGCTTGGATAAACACGCGGCACACCCTGCCGCGAAGGAGAACCAGTGGGACGGGTATGCCCAGACGTGGGTCCCGTGCTCTCCATGCCACTGGAATCAAGCAATCCTGGCTGAAGAGGGGTGAAACCCCGAAAGCGGTCCTAGGATGCTTGTTTCCAGTCCAGGGAGGACCTGGCTTGGCAGTTCGGGCTGGACTGTTCCCATGAGGCACAAGGTCAAGACTGATTTGCATATGGCTGGGTTCAAACTGGAATGGCATGGTGAGCAAAAAAACAATGGATTTAGGCCCAGATCTCTGCCCTGGGATGAATGTATGACATTGTTCTGCATTCTGTCCATCAACTGTTGTTTTTGCATTTGTCACCCTGAGTGGGACGGGTATGCCCAGACGTGGGTCCCGTGCTCTCCATGCCACTGGAATCAAGCTATCCTGGCTGAAGAGGAGTGAAACCCCGAAACCGGTCCTAGGATGCTTGTTTCCAGTCCAGGGAGGACCAGGCTTGGCAGTTCGGGATGGACTGTTCCCATGAGGCACAGGGTCAAGACTGATTTGCATATGGCTGGGTTCAAACTGGAATGGCATGATGAGCAAAAAAACGATGGATTTAGGCCCAGATCTCTGTACCGGGGTGAATGTATGACATTGTTCTGCATTCTGTCCATCAACTGTTGTTTTTGCATTTGTCACCCGAGTGGGACGGGTATGCCCAGACGTGGGTCCCGTGCTCTCCATGCCACTGGAATCAAGCTATCCTGGCTGAAGAGGGTGAAACCCCGAAATCGGTCCTAGGATGCTTGTTTCCATTCCAGGGAGGACCTGGCTTGGCAGTTCGGGCTGGACTGTTCCCATGAGGCACAGGGTCAAGACTGATTTGCATATGGCTGGGTTCAAACTGGAATGGCATGGTGAGCAAAAAACGATGGATTTAGGTCCAGATCTCTGTACTGGGGTGAATGTATGACATTGTTCTGCATTCTGTCCATCAACTGTTGTTTTTGCATTTGTCACCCCGAGTGGGACGGGTATGCCCAGACGTGGGTACCAGGCTCTCCATGCCACTGGAATCAAGCTATCCTGGCTGAAGAGGGGTGAAACCCCGAAACCGGTCCTTGGATGCTTGTATCCAGTCCAGGGAGGACCTGGCTTGGCAGTTCGGGCTGGACTGTTCCCAAGAGGCACAGGGTCAAGACTGATTTGCATATGGCTGGGTTCAAACTGGAATGGCATGGTGAGCAAAAAAACAATGGATTTAGGCCCAGATCTCTGTACTGGGGTGAATGTATGACATTGTTCTGCATTCTGTCCATCAACTGTTGTTTTTGCATTTGTCACCCCGAGTGGGACGGGTATGCCCAGACGTGGGTCCCGTGCTATCCATGCCACTGGAATCAAGCTATCCTGGCTGAAGAGGGGTGAAACCCCGAAGCCGGTCCTAGGATGCTTGTTTCCATTCCAGGGAGGACCTGGCTTGGCAGTTCGGGCTGGACTGTTCCCATGAGGCACAGGGTCAAGACTGATTTGCATATGGCTGGGTTCAAACTGGAATGGCATGGTGAGCAAAAAAACGATGGATTTAGGCCCAGATCTCTGTACTGGGGTGAATGTATGACATTGTTCTGCATTCTGTCCATCAACTGTTGTTTTTGCATTTGTCACCCCGAGTGGGACGGGTATGCCCAGACGTGGGTCCCGTGCTCTCCATGCCACTGGAATCAAGCTATCCTGGCTGAAGAGGGGTGAAACCCCGAAACCGGTCCTAGGATGCTTGTTTCCAGTCCAGGGAGGACCTGGCTTGGCAGTTCGGGCTGGACTGTTCCCATGAGGCACAGGGTCAAGACTGATTTGCATATGGCTGGGTTCAAACTGGAATGGCATGGTGAGCAAAAACGATGGATTTAGGCCCAGATCTCTGTACTGGGGTGAATGTATGACATTGTTCTGCATTCTGTCCATCAACTGTTGTTTTTGCATTTGTCACCCCGAGTGGGACGGGTATGCCCAGACGTGGGTCCCGTGCTCTCCATGCCACTGGAATCAAGCTATCCTGCCTGAAGAGGGTGAAACCCCGAGACCGGTCCTAGGATGCTTGTTTCCAGTCCAGGGAGGACCTGGCTTGGCAGTTCGGGCTGGACTGTTCCCATGAGGCACAGGGTCAAGACTGATTTGCATATGGCTGGGTTCAAACTGGAATGGCATGGTGAGCAAAAAAACGATGGATTTAGGCCCAGATCTCTGTACTGGGGTGAATGTATGACATTGTTCTGCATTCTGTCCATCAACTGTTGTTTTTGCATTTGTCACCCCGAGTGGGACGGGTATACCCAGACGTGGGTCCCGTGCTCTCCATGCCACTGGAATCAAGCTATCCTGGCTGAAAAGGGGTGAAACCCAAAAACCGGTCCTAGGATGCTTGTTTCCAGTACAGGGAGGACCTGGCTTGGCAGTTCGGGCTGGACTGTTACCATGAGGCACAGGGTCAAGACTGATTTGCATATGGCTGGGTTCAAACTGGAATGGCATGGTGAGCAAAAAAACGATGGATTTAGGCCCAGATCTCTGTACTGGGTTGAATGTATGACATTGTTCTGCATTCTGTCTATCAACTGTTGTTTTTGCATTTGTCACCCCGAGTGGGACGGGTATGCCCAGACGTGGGTCCTGTGCTCTCCATGCCACTGGAATCAAGCTATCCTGGCAGAAGAGGGGTGAAACCCCGAAACCGGTCATAGGATGCTTGTTTCCAGTCCAGGGAGGAGCTGGCTTGGCAGTTCGGGCTGGACTGTTCCCATGAGGCACAGGGTCAAGACTGATTTGCATATGGCTGGGTTCAAACTGGAATGGCATGGTGAGCAAAAAACGATGGATTTAGGCCCAGATCTCTGTACTGGGGTGAATGTATGACATTGTTCTGCATTCTGTCCATCAACTGTTGTTTTTGCATTTGTCACCCCGAGTGGAACGGGTATGCCCAGACGTGGGTCCCGTGCTCTCCATGCCACTGGAATCAAGCTATCCTGGCTGAAGAGGGGTGAAACCCCGAAACCGGTCCTAGGATGCTTGTTTCCAGTCCAGGGAGGACCTGGCTTGGCAGTTTGGGCTGGACTGTTCCCATGAGGCACAGGGTCAAGACTGATTTGGATATGGCTGGGTTCATACTGGAATGGCATGGTGACCAAAAAAACGATGGATTTAGGCCCAGATCTCTGTACTGGGGTGAATGTATGACATTGTTCTGCATTCTGTCCATCAACTGTTGTTTTTGCATTTGTCACCCCGAGTGGGACGGGTATGCCCAGACGTGGGTCCCGTGCTCTCCATGCCACTGGAATCAAGCTATCCTGGCTGAAGAGGGGTGAAACCCCGAAACCGGTCCTAGGATGCTTCTTTACAGTCCACGGAGGACCTGGCTTGGCAGTTCGGGCTGGACTGTTCCCATGAGGCACAGGGTCAAGACTGATTTGCATATGGCTGGGTTCAAACTGGAATGGCATGGTGAGCAAAAAAACGATGGATTTAGGCCCAGATATCTGTACTGGGGTGAATGTATGACATTGTTCTGCATTCTGTCCATCAACTGTTGTTTTTGCGAAGGAGCACCACCCCAGGATGTGGGGGCCACGTGGTCTGTTATTGAGCAGGCTGACTTTGTGGGGCAGCAACGGATTTAGCATTTCCAACGGCACACCGAGGCCCATCTGGGGGCTATGAATGTTACAGCAGCAACATTGCGCGCTCCATCGGGAGACAAAGGACACTACAAGGCCCATAATGCTCTGCTAGTCGCGGCAGAGGGTCCCATCCAGGGCATGCATTGGAGCATTTAAATGATGAGGGCGGTGTCCTATGCGCCTTCAATTGCCAAAGCCTCTGAAGAGAAGTGGGGACACTTCGAAACGCATCAGGCATCCATGGCAAATTGAACTGCTTAAAGGTATGGTTGTGCCGGTGGATTGTATACTATAAAGGCTATTCATGAGCATGTTGCCGTTCGAGGGCTCCTTCTACGTTGGGTACTTTGGAGCTTGGATAAACACGCGGCACACCCTGCCGCGAAGGAGAACCAGTGGGGACGGGTATGCCCAGACGTGGGTCCCGTGCTCTCCATGCCACTGGAATCAAGCAATCCTGGCTGAAGAGGGTGAAACCCCGAAGCCGGTCCTAGGATGCTTGTTTCCAGTCCACGGAAGGACCTGGCTTGGCAGTTCGGGCTGGACTGTTCCCATGAGGCACAAGGTCAAGACTGATTTGCATATGGCTGGGTTCAAACTGGAATGGCATGGTGAGCAAAAAAACAATGGATTTAGGCCCAGATCTCTGTCCTGGGATGAATGTATGACATTGTTCTGCATTCTGTCCATCAACTGTTGTTTTTGCATTTGTCACCCTGAGTGGGACGGGTATGCCCAGACGTGGGTCCCGTGCTCTCCATGCCACTGGAATCAAGCTATCCTGGCTGAAGAGGAGTGAAACCCCGAAACTGGTCCTAGGATGCTTGTTTCCAGTCCAGGGAGGACCAGGCTTGGCAGTTCGGAATGGACTGTTCCCATGAGGCACAGGGTCAAGACTGATTTGCATATGGCTGGGTTCAAACTAGAATGGCATGATGAGCAAAAAAACGATGGATTTAGGCCCAGATCTCTGTACCGGGGTGAATGTATGACATTGTTCTGCATTCTGTCCATCAACTGTTGTTTTTGCATTTGTCACCCGAGTGGGACGGGTATGCCCAGACGTGGGTCCCGTGCTCTCCATGCCACTGGAATCAAGCTATCCTGGCTGAAGAGGGGTGAAACCCCGAAATCGGTCCTAGGATGCTTGTTTCCATTCCAGGGAGGACCTGGCTTGGCAGTTCGGGCTGGAATGTTCCCATGAGGCACAGGGTCAAGACTGATTTGCATATGGCTGGGTTCAAACTGGAATGGCATGGTGAGCAAAAAAACGATGGATTTAGGCCCAGATCTCTGTACTGGGGTGAATGTATGACATTGTTCTGCATTCTGTCCATCAACTGTTGTTTTTGCATTTGTCACCCCGAGTGGGACGGGTATGCCCAGACGTGGGTACCAGGCTCTCCATGCCACTGGAATCAAGCTATCCTGGCTGAAGAGGGGTGAAACCCCGAAACCGGTCCTAGGATGCTTGTTTCCAGTCCAGGGAGGACCTGGCTTGGCAGTTCGGGCTGGACTGTTCCCAAGAGGCACAGGGTCAAGACTGATTTGCATATGGCTGGGTTCAAACTGGAATGGCATGGTGAGCAAAAAAACAATGGATTTAGGCCCAGATCTCTGTACTGGGGTGAATGTATGACATTGTTCTGCATTCTGTCCATCAACTGTTGTTTTTGCATTTGTCACCCCGAGTGGGACGGGTATGCCCAGACGTGGGTCCCGTGCTATCCATGCCACTGGAATCAAGCTATCCTGGCTGAAGAGGGGTGAACCCCGAAGCCGGTCCTAGGATGCTTGTTTCCATTCCAGGGAGGACCTTGCTTGGCAGTTCGGGCTGGACTGTTCCCATGAGGCACAGGGTCAAGACTGATTTGCATATGGCTGGGTTCAAACTGGAATGGCATGGTGAGCAAAAAAACGATGGATTTAGGCCCAGATATTTGTACTGGGGTGAATGTATGACATTGTTCTGCATTCTGTCCATCAACTGTTGTTTTTGCATTTGTCACCCTGAGTGGGACGGGTATGCCCAGACGTGGGTCCCGTGCTCTCCATGCCACTGGAATCAAGCTATCCTGGCTGAAGAGGGGTGAAACCCCGAAACCGGTCCTAGGATGCTTGTTTCCAGTCCAGGGAGGACCTGGCTTGGCAGTTCGGGCTGGACTGTTCCCATGAGGCACAGGGTCAAGACTGATTTGCATATGGCTGGGTTCAAACTGGAATGGCATGGTGAGCAAAAAAGCGATGGATTTAGGCCCAGATCTCTGTACTGGGGTGAATGTATGACATTGTTCTGCATTCTGTCCATCAACTGTTGTTTTTGCATTTGTCACCCGAGTGGGACGGGTATGCCCAGACGTGGGTCCCGTGCTCTCCATGCCACTGGAATCAAGCTATCCTGCCTGAAGAGGGTGAAACCCCGAAACCGGTCCTAGGATGCTTGGTTCCAGTCCAGGGAGGACCTGGCTTGGCAGTTCGGGCTGGACTGTTCCCATGAGGCACAGGGTCAAGACTGATTTGCATATGGCTGGGTTCAAACTGGAATGGCATGGTGAGCAAAAAAACGATGGATTTAGGCCCAGATCTCTGTACTGGGGTGAATGTATGACATTGTTCTGCATTCTGTCCATCAACTGTTGTTTTTGCATTTGTCACCCCGAGTGGGACGGGTATACCCAGACGTGGGTCCCATGCTCTCCATGCCACTGGAATCAAGCTATCCTGGCTGAAAAGGGGTGAAACCCAAAAACCGGTCCTAGGATGCTTGTTTCCAGTACAGGGAGGACCTGGCTTGGCAGTTCGGGCTGGACTGTTACCATGAGGCACAGGGTCAAGACTGATTTGCATATGGCTGGGTTCAAACTGGAATGGCATGGTGAGCAAAAACGATGAATTTAGGCCCAGATCTCTGTACTGGGTTGAATGTATGACATTGTTCTGCATTCTGTCTATCAACTGTTGTTTTTGCATTTGTCACCCCGAGTGGGACGGGTATGCCCAGACGTGGGTCCTGTGCTCTCCATGCCACTGGAATCAAGCTATCCTGGCTGAAGAGGGGTGAAACCCCAAAACCGGTCCTAGGATGCTTGTTTCCAGTCCAGGGAGGAGCTGGCTTGGCAGTTCGGGCTGGACTGTTCCCATGAGGCACAGGGTCAAGACTGATTTGCATATGGCTGGGTTCAAACTGGAATGGCATGGTGAGCAAAAAACGATGGATTTAGGCCCAGATCTCTGTACTGGGGTGAATGTATGACATTGTTCTGCATTCTGTCCATCAACTGTTGTTTTTGCATTTGTCACCCCGAGTGGAACGGGTATGCCCAGACGTGGGTCCCGTGCTCTCCATGCCACTGGAATCAATCTATCCTGGCTGAAGAGGGGTGAAACCCCGAAACCGGTCCTAGGATGCTTGTTTCCAGTCCAGGGAGGACCTGGCTTGGCAGTTCAGGCTGGACTGTTCCCATGAGGCACAGGGTCAAGACTGATTTGCATATGGCTGGGTTCAAACTGGAATGGCATGGTGACCAAAAACGATGGATTTAGGCCCAGATCTCTGTACTGGGGTGAATGTATGACATTGTTCTGCATTCTGTCCATCAACTGTTGTTTTTGCATTTGTCACCCCGAGTGGGACGGGTATGCCCAGACGTGGGTCCCGTGCTCTCCATGCCACTGGAATCAAGCTATCCTGGCTGAAGAGGGGTGAAACCCGAAACCGGTCCTAGGATGCTTCTTTACAGTCCAGGGAGGACCTGGCTTGGCAGTTCGGGCTGGACTGTTACCATGAGGCACAGGGTCAAGACTGATTTGCATATGGCTGGGTTCAAACTGGAATGGCATCGTGAGCAAAAAAACGATGGATTTAGGCCCAGATATTTGTACTGGGGTGAATGTATGACATTGTTCTGCATTCTGTCCATCAACTGTTGTATTTGCGAAGGAGCACCACCCCAGGATGTGGGGGCCACGTGGTCTGTTATTGAGCAGGCTGACTTTGTGGGGCAGCAACGGATTTAGCATTTCCAACGGCACACCGAGGCCCATCTGGGGGCTATGAATGTTACAGCAGCAACATTGCGCGCTCCATCGGGAGACAAAGGACACTACAAGGCCCATAATGCTCTGCTAGTCGCGGCAGAGGGTCCCATCCAGGGCATGCATTGGAGCATTTAAATGATGAGGGCGGTGTCCTATGCGCCTTCAATTGCCAAAGCCTCTGAAGAGAAGTGGGGACACTTCAAAACGCGTCAGGCATCCATGGCAAATTGAACTGCTTAAAGTTATCGTTGTGCCGGGGGATTGTATACTAAAAAGGCTCTTCATGAGCATGTTGACGTTCGAGTGCTCCTTATACATTGGGTACTTTGGAGCTTGGATAAACACGCGGCACACCGTGCTGCAAAGGAGCACCACCCCAGGATGTGGGGGCCACGTGGTCTGTTATCGAGCAGGCCGACTTCGTGGGGCAGCAACGGATTTAGCATTGCCACCGGCACACCAAGGCCCATCTGGGGGCTATGAATGTTACAGCAGCAACATTGCGCGCTCCATCGGGAGACAAAGGACACTACAAGGCCCATAATGCTCTGCTAGTCATGGCAGAGCGTTCCATCCAGGGCTTGCATTGGAGCATTTAAATGTGAGGGCGGTGTCCTATGCGCCTTCAATTGCCAAAGCCTCTGAAGAGAAGTGGGGACACTTCGAAACGCGTCAGGCATCCATGGCAAATTGAACTGCTTAAAGTTATGGTTGTGCCGGCGGATTGTATACCATAAAGGCTCTTCATGAGCATGTTGCTGTTTGAGTGCTCCTTATACGTTGGGTACTTTGGAGCTTGGATAAACACGCGGCACACCCTGCCGCGAAGGAGCACCACCCCAGGATGTGGGGGCCATGAGTACTTTTATCGAGCAGGCCGACTTCTTGGGCAGCAACGGATTTAGCATTTCCACCGGCACACCGAGGCTCATCTGGGGGCTATGAATGTTACAGCAGCAACATTGCACGCTCCATCGGGAGACAAAGGACACTACAAGGCCCATAATGCTCTGCTAGTCAAGGCAGAGTGTCCCATCCAGGGTATGCATTGGAGCATTTAAATGATGAGGGCGGTGTCCTATGCGCCTTCAATTGCCAAAGCCTCTGAAGAGAAGTGGGGACACTTCAAAACGCGTCAGGCATCCATGGCAAATTGAACTGCTTAAAGTTATCGTTGTGCCGGCGTATTGTATACCATAAAGGCTCTTCATGAGCATGTTGCCATTCGAGTGCTCCTTATACATTGGGTACTTTGGAGCTTGGATAAACATGCAGCACACCCTGCCGTAAAGGAGCACCACCCCAGGATGTGGGGGCCACACGGTCTGTTATCAAGCAGGCCGACTTCATGGGGCAGCAACGGATTTAGCATTTCCACCGGCACGCTGAGGCCCATCTGGGGGCTATGAATGTTACAGCAGCAACATGCGCGCTCCATCGGGAGACAAAGGACACTGTAAGGCCCATAATGCTCTGCTAGTCGTGGCAGAGCGTCCCATCCAGGGCATGCATTGGAGCGTTTAAATGATGAGGGCAGTGTCCTATGCACCTTCAATTGCCAAAGCCTCTGAAGAGAAGTAGGGACACTTCGAAACGCGTCAGGCATCCATGGCAAATTGAACTGCTTAAAGTTATCATTGTGCCGGCGGATTGTATACCATAAAGGCTCTTCATGAGCATGTTTCCGTTTGAGTGCTCCTTATACGTTGGGTACTTTGGAGCTTGGATAAACACGCGGCACACCCTGCCGCGAAGGAGCACCACCCCAGGATGTGGGGGACACGCGGTCTGTTATCGAGCAGGTCGACTTCGTGGGGCAGCAACGGATTTAGCATTTCCACCGGCACACCGAGGCCCATCTGGGGGCTATGAATGTTACAGCAGCAACAGTGCACGCTCCATCGGGAGACAAAGGACACTACAAGGCCCATAATGCTCTGCTAGTCGCGGCAGAGCGTCCCATCCAGGGCATACATTGTAGCATTTAAATGATGAGGGCAGTGTCCTATGCGCCTTCAATTGCCAAAGCCTCTGAAGAGAAGTGGGGACACTTCGAAACGCGTCAGGCATCCATGGCAAATTGAACTGCTTAAAGTTATCGTTGTGCCGGCGGATTGTATACCATAAAGGCTCTTCATGAGCATTTTGCCGTCCGAGTGCTCCTTATACATTGAGTACTTTGGACCTTGGATAAACACGCGATACACCCTGCTGCGAAGGAGCACCACCCCAGGATGTGGGGGCCACGTGGTTTGTTATCGAGCAGGCCGACTTCGTGGGGCAGCAACGGATTTAGCATTTCCACCGGCACACCGAGGCCCATCTGGAGGCTATGAATGTTACAGCAGCAACATTGCGCGTGAGGGAAGCGACCCGTATAGGGTCACTCGGGTTACTACACCACCTCTCGGCCTTACCTATCTCAATGAAGAGTCGGTCAACCAGTAGAGAATGCAAACAAGCAGTTAATTATCTATACTCTGCAGAGGAGCCCAAATACAACATGCACCATGCAATGCTTGCTAATGGACTGACTCAATAATCATGCGCAGCATAGTATGATACATCAAACACGTCATAAACATCTAGAGCACGCCTACAAGGGAAAGTTACAGGTTTAGGGATGCGTACTTTAGGGAGGCAGAGGGGCATACATCACCAGCCCGAGGCAGGCACACGGTATCTCTTAGCCAAGGTCAGCCAGCTGCATCCCTGCTCCTCCCAATGTAGGAGAGGTGCTGCAAATAGAATATTACTTACGCACACAGAAAGGCTTATTCATAAGCGAGGCAGCGCCCCTTATTGGATAAAGAAATGAAACTGGGCGTATACTTATCAGGTGAACAACAAGTGTCATGGCGCAGCTGTCTGGGCCTACCTCGTTCGCAGTTTAGAGCTCACCGCGTGCTTAAACATAGCCATAATGTAAGATAGCGGCCAGTATACAAAATGGTTGCCACCTATCCAAGACTAACCTATTCTGTAAAACATTATCTTTCTTCATATAGCTCAGTGGGTTGTCAATATAGATGACTACCACTGCTATATTTAGCTATATAAGGCTAATCTAATAGCGTAACATAAGGGGCATAGCCCTATGATTATTTTGAAACCTACAGACCCTCCTTTTAGCGTTATAAGCTAAATATAGAAGTACAGAGGCCATCAGGCAGGGTCTTTATCAGTTGTCAGCATGACGAAACCGGGGGGGGGTATGCAACTGTGCAGAACTAAGGCGAGATTCTGTTGAATTTCGGATCTTTAGTCCTCGAAAATGCCTTCGTCGATATCCATCAGTTCTTGAAGTTCTTTCTGTATCATAATCGCATCCCTGGCTTTAGACTCACTTATTGGAACAGAAGAGGTGAGTTTAGCCATGCAATAAGTGCAACAGGATGGAAGACAATTCACACAAAGGCAACAAGTGAAGATGATCCCTGCAACTACTACTAAACCCATGAAAATCTTCCATCCCTATGCGGACATTAGGCACCAAACCACTGTGTCAGAGACCCTGTACAGTTATCTTCATGTATTTCAGAGGCTAACCTATGGAGTTTCTTAATAGCTGAATAAACGTTAGGGGCGTGGTCTGGTATGTAAACGCAGCAGCTGCTACCAATCACATGACAGGCTCCACCCCCTGCAAGAATGACATCAAGGACAATCCGGTTTTGAAGAGCAACGAGCCTGGTCACCTGAAGCTCAGCTGTCATATTAGTGAGTATACCAGCAGTAGTGTTAATGACCGCTTCCACTACTCTAATATGTGCCGGCGGATTGCATACCATAAAGGTTCTTCATGAGCATGTTGCCGTTCGAGTGCTCCTTATACGTTGGGTACTTTGGAGCTTGGATAAACACGCGGCACACCCTGCCGCGAAGGAGCACCACCCCAGGATGTGGTGGCCACGTGGTCTGTTATCGAGCAGGCCGACTTCGTGGGGCAGCAACGGATTTAGCATTTCCACCGGCACACCAAAGCCCATCTGGGGGCTATGAATGTTACAGCAGCAACATTGTGCGCTCCATCAGGAGGCAAAGGACACTACAAGGCCCATAATGCTCTGCTTGTCGCGGCAGAGCGTCCCATCCAGGGCATGCATTGGAGCATTTAAATGATGAGGGCGGTGTACTATGCGCCTTCAATTGCTAAAGCCTCTGAAGAGAAGTGGGGACACTTCAAAACGCGTCAGGCATCCATGGCAAATTGAACTGCTTAAAGTTATCGTTGTGCCGGCGTATTGTATACCATAAAGGCTCTTCATGAGCATGTTGCCATTCGAGTACTCCTTAAACGTTGGGTACTTTGGAGCTTGGATAAACACGCGGCACACGCTGCCGCGAAGGAGCACCACCCCAGGATGTGGGGGCCACACGGTCTGTTATCGAGCAGGCCGACTTCGTGGGGCAGCAACGGATTTAGCATTTCCACCGGCACACCGAGGCCCATCTGGGGGCTATGAATGTTACAGCAGCAACATTGCGCGCTCCATCGGGAGACAAAGGACACTATAAGGCCCATAATGCTCTGCTAGTCACGGCAGAGCGTCCCATCCAGGGCATGCATTGGAGCATTTAAATGATATGGGCAGTGTCCTATGCGCCTTCAATTGCAAAAGCCTCTGAAGAGAAGTAGGAACTGCTTAAAGTTATCGTTGTGCCGGCGGATTGTATACCATAAAGGCTCTTCATGAGCATGTTGCCGTTTGAGTGCTCCTTATACGTTGGGTACTTTGGAGCTTGGATAAACACGTGGCACACCCTGCCACGAAGGAGCACCACCCAGGATGTGGGGTCCATGCGTTCTTTTATCGAGCAGGCCGACTTCGTGGGGCAGCAACAGATTTAGCATTTCCAACGGCACACCAAAGCCCATCTGGGGGCTATGAATGTTACAGCAGCAACATTGCACGCTCCATCGAGGAGACAAAGGACACTACAAGGCCCATAATGCTCTGCTAGTCACAGTAGAGCGTCCCATCCAGGGCATGCATTGGAGCATTTAAATGATGAGGGCGGTGTCTTATGCGCCTTCAATTGCCAAAGCTTCTGAAGAGAAGTGGGGACACTTCAAAACGCGTCAGGCATCCATGGCAAATTGAACTGCTTAAAGTTATCGCTGTGCCGGCGTATTGTATACCATAAAGGCTCTTCATGAGCATGTTGCCATTCGAGTGCTCCTTATACGTTGGGTACTTTGGAGCTTGGATAAACACGTGGCAAACCCTGCCGCGAAGGAGCACCACCACAGGATGTGGGGGCCACACGGTCTGTTATGGAGCAGGCCGACTTCGTGGGGCAGCAACAGATTTAGCATTTCCACTGGCACACCGAGGCCCATCTAGGGGCTATGAATGTTACAGCAGCAACATTGCGCGCTCCATCGGGAGACAAAGGACACTATAAGGCCCATAATGCTCTGCTATTCGCGGTAGAGCGTCCCACCCAGGGCATGCATTGGAGCATTTAAATGATGAGGGCAGTGTCCTATGCGCCTTCAATTGCCAAAGCCTCTGAAGAGAAGTGGGGACACTTCGAAACGCGTCAGGCATCCATGGAAAATTGAACTGCTCAAAGTTATCGTTGTACCGGCGGATTGTATACCATAAAGGCTCTTCATGAGCATGTTGCCGTCTGAGTGCTCCTTATACGTTGGGTACTTTGGAGCTAGGATAAACACGCGGCACACCCTGCCGCGAAAGAGCACCACCCCAGGATGTGGGGGCCACGTGGTCTGTTATTGAGCAGGTCGACTTCGTGGGGCAGCAACGGATTTAGCATTTCCACCGGCACACCGAGGCCCATCTGGGGGCTATGAATGTTACAGCAGCAACATTGCGTGTGAAGGAAGCGACCCGTATAGGGTCACTCGGGTTACTACACCACCTCTCGGCCTTACCTATCTCAATGAAGAGTCGGTCAACCAGTAGAGAATGCAAACAAGCATTTAATTATCTATACTCTGCAGAGGAGCCCAAATACAACATGCACCATGCAATGCTTGCTAATGGACTGACTCAATAATCATGCGCAGCATAGTATGATACATCAAACACGTCATAAACATCTAGAGCACGCCTACAAGGGAAAGTTACAGGTTTAGGGATGCTTACTTTAGGGAGGCAGAGGGGCGTACAACACCAGCCCGAAGCAGGCACAGGGTATCTCTTAGCCAAGGTCAGCCAGCTGCATCCCTGCTCCTCCCAATGTAGGAGAGGTGCTGCAAATAGAACATTACTTACGCACACAGAAAGGCTTATTCATAAGCAAGGCAGCGCCCCTTATTGGATAAAGAAACAAAACTGGGCGTATACTTATCAGGTGAACAACAAGTGTCATGGCGCAGCTGTCTGGGCCTACCTCGTTCGCAGTTTAGAGCTCACCGCGTGCTTAAACATAGCCATAATGTAAGATGGCGGCCAGTATACAAAATGGTTGCCACCTATCCAAGACTAACCTGTTCTGTAAAACATTACCTTTCTTAATATAGCTCAGTGGGTTGTCAATATAGATGACTACCACTGCTATATTTAGCTATATAAGGCTAATCTAATAGCGTAACATAAGGGGCATAGCCCTATGATTATTTTGCAACCTACAGACCCTCCTTTTAGCGTTATAAGCTAAATATAGAAGTACAGAGGACATCAGGCAGGGTCTTTATCAGTCGTCAGCATGACGAAACTGGGGGGGGGGGGTATGCAACTGTGCAGAACTAAGGCGAGATTCTGTTGAATTTCGAATCTTTAGTCCTCGAAAATGCCTTCGTCGATATCCATCAGTTTTTGAAGTTCTTTCAACATCATAATCGCATCCCTGGCTTTAGACTCACTTATTGGAACAGAGGAGGTGAGTTTAGCCATGCAATAAGTGCAACAGGATGGAAGACAATTCACACAAAGGCAACAAGTGAAGATGATCCCTGCAACTACTACTAAACCCATGAAAATCTTCCATCCCTATGCGGACATTAGGCCCCAAAACCACTGTGTCAGAGACCCTGTACCGTTATCTTCATGTATTTCAGAGGCTAACCTATGGAGTTTCTGAATAGCTGAATAAACGTTAGGGGCGTGGTCTGGTATGTAAACGCAGCAGCTGCTACCAATCACACGACAGGCTCCACCCCTGTCTGCAAGAATGACATCAAGGACAATCCGGTTTTGAAGAGCAATGAGCCTGGTCGCCTGAAGCTCAGCTGTAATATTCGTGAGTATACCAGCAGTAGTGTTAATGACCGCTTCCACTACTCTAGTAAGATGGCAAATTCGTCTACTTTTATACATAGGTCCCCATAGAGGCAGCAATCCCTTCATAGCATCAGCAAATTGCTGCATCGTGGTATCTGTCTGATCAACATCTTCAGTGTTGATAATCCTCTTTACTCGTGACAATGAGGTACCCCTTTGCTGCAATTTATGATCCTTATGATAATTGGACGGGGCTAAGTAAACTGGGGGTAGAAGGAAAGAAACATAACAGCGTCCTGCCCGCCCCCTAGGGAGCCATACATGAGCATGTGTCCCACAGATAAAATATACATTTGGGGGTGTAAGCAAGGGTGGACTACTTGTCATGGTCAATGTAAACGTATAATTACAATGACTCTTCCCCACAGGAACACTCCCAAACCCTTCTACACAAAATGGGGCTGGTGTATCAATTATTGGAATGGGTAGGACCTCACTATCTGGGATATTTCTCTCATGAAAGGATCTAAAATACTCTGTTATATTAAACCCTTGGAACTCCATCATCTCATCTTTTACCCAAGAAATGTTTGCACTTTGCTCATAAACATTCATACAGGCATCTGGATGCAAAGTACCTGCCTTCCCTCCTTTTCCGGGAGTGTATCCCTGGTGCATCACTATGTATTCCAACACTGCTTCATAATCTTCTTTAGTCAGTTGGGCAGTATCTGCATGTGAGTGGGTATACACTACAGTAAGGAGCTGAACCATGCTTCACAACTCACGAGATATGACAGATGCAGGGATATAAGAAGATCATTCTTATGAGTCATAGAAGGAAGTTAAACCACAGATCCAACACTTTGTCGCATTAGTCGTTTGGTGTACTTCATTAAGCATCTGAAGAAAAGCATTTCCAAAATACGTCTGCCTATGTCTTTCTTTATGTGGAGCTAGGGAAACAAATGAATGCTCAGGCAGATCAGGAGTAGTCCCTATCAGAACATGCATTGGATGCTTAATTTCTAAATAAAATATCACACCAAACAATATAATCATAACAACAAAAATGCAGAATAAAACCACAACTTTGGTTTTAGTGGTCCAACTAGGCCATCCAGGATCATTTTGACCTAAGGGCGGGGCTGCCAGAGGCTGCTCCTCTTGCGCGACAACTCGCCCAAACGGGAACATATCTAACACCTACTTTCTACAATAATGATGGAGTCACTTGAGACCTTCTTCAATCAATGATCAACTACACCAAATTCCGTTCTAAGCCTCTTTTGGTAGGCTTCTATTGTCCATCATACTGTAACAGGTGACTTCCTCCGCGTGGGGCCTCACAGTCTAGGCCTACTCAGTAATCCAATCCTTCTTTGTGTCGGTTGGGGTGCCCTCCTGGCAAACACCCACAGCTCACTTAAAAGTCTAAATGTTTCAAAGCAGTGCACCAGTGTCTCTCTTTTGTGGCAGGCACTACAGATATTGTGCTCTTACCATAAACTCAAATCCATAACTCTCTATTTCCCTCTGGTGCTCTTCTTTTGTTGTGTGCGTAGATCATATCTTACAGACCCAGGCACTGTTTGAAAAGAAAAAGGCAACGAAGGCTCAGGCTCAACAAAGCTCCCAGACTCCAACACTCATTGTTCAGTGTTAGAGGACTCTCGTGCTGCCCTTATTTCGGGAGGACAAAGCGATACAAAAGGGGATGATGGACGGAACGTTTGAGCCAATCTAGGATGCTTGTTTCCGGTCCAGGGAAGACATGGCTTGGCAGTTCGGGCTGGACTGTTCCCATGAGGCACAGGGTCAGACTGATTTGCATATGGCCATGTCTGAACTGGGGTGGTGGAGTGAGCTAAAGAATGATGATGGATTAAACCCAGATCAGTTGACTGGGGGTGAGTGTTTGATTGGCTCAAACGTTCCGTCCATCATCCCCTTTTGTATCGCTTATTTCGGGAGGGACAGCTTCCAATAACACATCTTCGATTTCTTTTTCTGTCTCCGTTTAAGTTAGCCGAGCATCCGAAAACGGGATGAACCTTGGTATGTGCTCACATTCATGATCTCCGATTCCTTCTTGGACCCACCGGTCATAAGGGAGTAGCAGCGGTATTCTTTTGGTATGGTGGGCATGTATCAGATTTTTTCTCCCATCCACCTTCACCGCAGTCCTCGTTGCAAGGAGGACTTGCTTCGGTTCATGCCAACGGGGCTCCAGAGCCTTTGCCCTTGCAAAGTTTCAGATCAGAACCCAGTCACCGGGCTGCAACTTATGTCCGGGACTCTCTGGAAGTGGTCGCAGTGACTCTCCAATCTGCTGATGAATAGAACGAAGATTTTTAGTTAACTCATACAGGTAATCTATCATCATCGGATACTCGATCTCACTAAATCGTTTTGGCCTAGGGACACCCCATATATTGGCAGGGCGCCCAAAAACTACCTCATAGGGAGATAGACCAGTCCTCATGTGTGCGGTCATTCTTGTGGACAAAAGGGCTAATGGTAACGCATCCGGCCACTTCAGGCCTGTGCTCTCCTGGATCTTAGCTAGCTTCAACTTGAGCGTTCCATTATATTTCTCCACAAGACCTGCAGATTGGGGGTGATTTGCTGCATGAAACTTCTGCTTTATGTGCAACCCTTCACACACCAACTGCATGACTCTGGCATTAAAATGGCTGCCGTTGTCACTCCAGATCACCCGAGGCAAACCGAAAGGAGGGAAGAACTCTTTTATGAGTGCTTTCGTCATTGCGTTAGCAGTATTTTCCTTCACAGGGTATGCCTCCACCCACTTACTGAAAGCACACACGACCACTAGAACGTACTTCAAATTATTCACTCGTTCTAGCTCAATGAAGTCCATTTGGAAAACCTCAAAGGGAAATGAGGGAGGTGCAAAATTCCCAGAAGGCACAGGAGTACCTTTCCCAGGATTATGCTTTAAGCAAATCATACAATGTTTCACTAAATGGGCAGCTACCTTGGGAATGAGATCATTTCGCCACACTGGGTCTAACAATTTAAAAATCCCTTTTGCGCTAATATGAGCGGGACCATGAGCCATAGTGACAACTGGGAAAACATATGCATTGGGCAACAGCCATCTCCGGCTGTCAGACAAATCAGTCCAGCACCCATCCTCATCTAGAGTACCTGTCCTTTCCTGCCATACAGCCACTTCATCTGTTGTGGCCTCATTCTGTATGTCCTTAACACTACTTACAGTGTTCTCATACATCGCATTATCAGGTACCCACCTAGCAGGTCCTGCCACAAACATCTTACTCATCTTCGATCTAGCAGTTTCTCTAGCTGTTTGATCCGCAATTGCATTGCCCCTACCCACGTCATCTGTAACTACCTTGTGGGCACTGCATTTTATTATTGCCAGCTTTTTGGGTAACATCAAAGCCGACAGCAATCTATGGATCAACGGGCCATGCTGTATCTTCAACCCATGGGATGTCAGGAACCCCCTTTCCGCTCAGAGCCGCCCAAAATTATGAGCGACCCCAAACGCGTACTGGCTGTCGGTGTAAATATTAACAGCCATCTTCTCACTTAACTCACAAGCTCTCAACAGGGCTACTAACTCAGCAGCCTGGGCAGATTGATATGGGATGCGGGAAGTCTCTTTGACTGTGCGCAATGTGGTAATCGCATATGCGGCAGAAGTAGTGCCATCTGGTAGCTTAAGGCAGGAGCCATCGACATATAGTTCCCCTTGGGGGTCATATAAGGGAACATCAGTCAGGTCTACACGTCCCTTCGTTTCTTCCTCTGTTCTGTACATACAGTCATGCGCACCTGCATAATGACTCGTCGAAGGGAGGGGTAGTAATGTGGCTGGATTCAGAGTGGCACATCGTTTAATGGTGACATGTGGAGCGAACAAAGTTAGCTCATATCCAGTCAGACGCGCACTAGTAAGGTGCTGCGTCTGCGTTCTATTCAATAGAGTGTCTACAGAATGGGGTACCATGACCGTTAGGTCAGTGTCAAGAATGAGCCCTGCCGATTGTCTGATTGCAATTGCCACAGCAGCAGCGGCTCATAGACAGCTCAGGAGCGCTCTAGCCACATTGTCAAGGACTGCAGAAAAATAAGCACAGGGCCGATACTTCCCACCAAAAGCCTGTGTCAAGACACTCAACGCACAACCATCCACTTCATGTACATACAATACAAAGGGCTTCCTATAGTCAGGAGTACCAAGGACAGGAGCAGAACAAAGTGCATGCTTCAGTTGCTCGAAGGCATGCTGACACTCAAGCGTCCACGGCAAGGGTTCACACACACCTTTCGTAGTTAAATAAAGGAGGGGTTTCACAATCAGATAATAGTTGGGGATCCAATGTCGACAGTATGAGGTAATTCCAATGAAACCTCGCCCTTCTCTCTGTGTCTTTGGCATGCCCATTTTATTGATTACAGAAATACGTTCAGGTGTCAATCTTCTACCCTCCTTCGATAGGAGGTGACCTAAATAGGTAACCTCCTGTCGACAATACTGAAACTTAGAAAGGGCCGCTTTATGTCTATTTTGTGCCAGATGCATTAACAATTTGACCGTGGCTTCCTTACATCCTTCTTCAGTATCAGAAGCCACGAGGAGATCATCAACATATTGCAACAATATATTACCAACCGGAAGCACTAGCGAGTCCAATTGCGCTTTCAAGGCTTGACTATATATTCTAGGACTTTCAGTATACCCTTGAGGAGCGCGACAGAACACAAAGTTTCTGCCAGATAAATTGAAGCCGAAAAGATACCTGGAATCTGGATGAATCGGAATACTAAAGAACGCATTCTTCAAATCAATCACAGAGAAATACTGAGCTGTAGGAGGGATCATAGTCAAAATCGAAGTGATATCAGGAACAAAAGGAAATTGGGGTACCACTATTTTATTAATTTCCCTAAGATCAATAATACATCGGTACACATCAGAATGGGCATCAGGTGAATCTGTTGGGGCCTTTTTAAGAATCGGAAGAATAGGACTGTTGCACACTGTTGGAAATGGCCCTTTTTGCAGGGTCATCCCTAAACTTTTTGCCTTCCTCCTGTATTTTTTCTGACCTGCTTTTGTTGGTTTTAGGACTCTGGGCACTTTACCACTGCTGATCAGTGCTAAAGTGCATATGCTCTCCCTTTGTAAATATGACTATGTGAATTGGTACATCCATGATTGGCTTATTTGGTTTATCTGTTAGTCCCTAGTAGAGTGGCCTGTGTGTGCCCAGGGCTGGTAAACCAAATGCTGCTGGTGGGCATGCAGCGCTGGTTTGCGCCACCCACAGAAGCAGCTTGTAAAGTGTGTCTCAGACCTGCCACTGCAGAGTCTGTGTGCAGTCCAGAACTGCCATCTTGGCTGTGAAGTGCACCCACTTCCCAGCCCCTGAACCTTCCATTGGCATCATGTAAGTCACCCCTATGGTATGGTGCATTGTGTGTGTAAGGTAGGACATGCCTTGGTGTGTGTAGCATGTCCTGGTAGTGAATAACACCCAATTTCGTTTTTCACTACTGTAAGGCTACCTGTTCCCCATAGGCTAGAATGGGCAGTTTGACTATTACATCCTATAGTCCTAACTGACCCCAGGAACATGGTAGAAGAACGAATTTAGTATGCCTGAGCTCAGAATATTAAAATACACCTTTTAGTGAAGTTTATTTTTATATTCTGTGTTTGAAAATACCACTTTTAGAAAGTAGCTATTTTCTTGCCTAAGCCTTCCAGTGTGCTCTGCTGTTATGTGTATTGGCTGTCTGGTTTTGGAGGGACAGGGCAGGCTGAGTCAGACCTGGGTTGAATAGAGAGATCTGCATTTAGAGTATGGGGAGGGGTGGCTCCTTGACCTGAATAGGGCTGTGCCCGGCAAGGTGAATGCTGGCTCCACCTCCTACTGTGTGTCTGATAGCAGACCCCCTTTTTCTGAAAGGAAGGATGCAGCCTGGTAAACAAAGTGCTCCAGAGCTGAGCAGAACTGGTTCTGGCTGGGTTCAGTGACTTGTAGCTTCTGAGAACAAAGACTTTTGGGGTATAAATATCTGTGCTCAAACCCCTACAATTTGTATTGCCCCTGGATCTGAAGAGGAACCTCTGTCCGTGCCACTGGAGGAATCTGCAGGAAGTGACTGTCCTTGTGCTTGTGTGTTGTTTCTTGCACTGGCCTGCAGCAGTGACCACTGGACCTTGAAGAAGAGGGAAAAGGACTTTTGAGAGAACTTTTATTTTTGTTACAGCAATTACCCAAGGGCTAGGAAAAGAGCTAGCCTCCTGCTGGAGTCTCAGGCAGATCAGACTCCACCACCAACCTCCTGCTTACTCCCTGCGAGGATTTCTATCTGCTGATGAGGCTCCTGTGAGTTCCAGGGCCTCTAGTTTGCTTCAGAGAAAAGAGTGCTGGAAATCGACGATAACGCACCTTTGCGAGCCGCTGCAGCCGAGAGCGCTGGAAAAATCATCGCGCTGCTGCCGCTGAGTGCTCGCAACACGAAACCATCGCTAACGCCTCTTTGCGAGCCGCTGCAGCCGAGACGCGCTGGAAAAATCATCGCGCTGCTGTCGCCGAGCGCTCGCAACCCCTACAGAAATCATCGCTTCAAGACATCACATTGCGGACGCCGTGCGTCCGCCATTTTAATCGCATCGCACCGGATTTCGTCGCTCCCTCGCGGAGCTCCATTTCTTCGCATCGCAACACAATAGCACAACGCAACAGGATCGTCGCATCGACTTCTCCCTCGCGGCAAGAAAGTCATCGCATCTGCGGCCTAGCGTGCAGAAGTTGGTCGCATCGTCTCCGCACGCATCAGCAGATCGGCGCATCATCCTCCCTTGCGGCAAGGATTTAACGCATCGCCGGCCTCGCGTGAGGAAAATCATCGCTACCACTTCTTTGCGACATTTTGTTGGTTTTGCTACTGAATTCAGGTACTTTGTGAGAGAAAGGGTCGCAGAGACCACTGCTTTGGATTTGAACCTTATTTTTGCAACCTCTGAACGAGAAAGGGTCGCAGAGACCCCTGCTTTGAATTTGAACCTTATTCTTGCAGCCTTTGAACTATTTTTGACAGCCCTTCAACAGCAATCCTATTTTTGACAGTATTGTGGCTTTTACAGTTATTGGTCTTGTGATAAATCTACCTATATATAAAGATACTTATTTTTTATAACTACTTGTGTGGTGTCCCTTTGTAGTGTTCCTCACTGTGTTACTGTGTATGGTCATAAATGCTTCACACACTGCCTCTGAGATAAGCCTACCTGCTCGTGCTACGTTACCACAGGGTTGAGCGGGGGTATCAAGGAGGGTAGCCCTCTCACTCTGACTTAGGAAGAAGGGTCCCTACTTGGACAGTGGCCAGCCATTGCCAACTAGAGACCCCCATTTCTAACATTGGTGGTCAGCGGTGAGGATCTGGACTTGCATTTATGATCGCATACAGTAATTATAGTGTACACTACTAGTGAGTGCAGACCATAACGCACCGCATACATTTTTGAGAGTTTTTTTTTATTGATATTGCCTGTGATTGTTACAATGGGCAAGCCTATTTTTTATTGATATTGCCCATGATTGTTACAATGGGCAATCCTATTTTTTATTGATATTGCCCGTGATTGTTACAATGGGCAAGCCTATTTTTTATTGATATTGCCGGTGATAGTACCTGCATACATTTTTGAGAGTTTTTTGGATCCTATATTGTGATTGATATCGCCGGTGATTTTTTACCCGCATACATTTTCTTGAGAAGTTTTCTTCAATCTTTTATTGATATTGCCAGTTATTGTTACAATGGGTCTTGCTGAAATGAGACCTACCTTTTATATAGATGATCTGTTGACCTACAGTCTAGAGGAGCTAAGGGGTTCTGTGAGGAGAGGGGCTTAGCAGTGAGTAGGAAGGAGACTCAGCTATCCCTGCAGACATCCCTAAGACTTTGGCAACAAGACAGATGGAGATTCTTGGAGTCCCAGTACACCTACCAAGAGGGTAGTTGGTCTGAGGGTGGCTCTGGAGAGTCTGAAGAGGAGGAAGAAAGTGTTATGGAATATCTCCTAGGTGGGGAGTTCCTTGATGAGTCTAGTGGCTATGGTAGTGCCAGATTCCCCTCATGGTCCCCAGAGGAGTTGGTGGACAGGCGGGAAGGTCCCATAGGTAGGGAGTCCCTTGCTGGATCTAGTGCACAGGGTAGTGCCCAATCCCCTTCATGGTCCCCAGAGGAGTTGGACAGACAGAGGGAGAGGGAGAACCATCTGAAATTAGAGAGGCTCCAAATAGAGATTGCCCAGCTGGAGGCGCACCTAGCGCAGATAGCAGAAAAGGAGAAGTTAGCTCGGGAGGGTAGATTATCCCCTAATCGCAGTTTTAATTGTCTGGACTCACCAGTGAGGGTGGGGTCCAGTGGTGGCAGCAGAATTGAGATATATAGTGATGACAGTGTAGTACACCCACCCAGAGATGTGGTACCTGACTTGAAGGAGGGAGTTGATCTACACCAGGGGATTCAAGGATATGAGGTAGCTCCATTAATGTGCAGTGTCCCTGAGGTGGATTGGGGAACTAGCGCAGGGGCCCATAGTCCTAGTGAAAGGAGGGATACTCTACCGACTCTGGATGAGAGGTGCAGGGAAAGGGGTTCCCCCGTGGTTGAAGTCCTGGTGTATGAGTGTGAGGACCGCCCAGAAGAGTGTGGGTTGAGTGATAGAGACAGTCAGTTAATGTCTCGCCCATTTCAAGAGAGTGGTGTGGGGTACGTGTGTGAGACATTGGATTGTGAGGTAAAGGTTAGCACCTGCGTGGAACTGTGTAATCCAATTGTGGGAGAGCATATTGTGAGTTCCTATTTTCCAGAGCTAAACCAACATGTGTTAGAGTGCGAGTTCTCTGATCCTAGGGAACTTGCGCAGGAGGCAGACCTCTGGGTGAGTACCAGAGGCTCTGTAGAGGTATTGGGGAATGACCCTAAGAGGAGTGGTTCAGAAGTTTTCCAACCCAGAGTGCTGGGAAAGGTTAGGAGTGTTACAGCTGGGTCCCCTTGTTGTGAGGAGGTTGTAGGGCCTCACATCCTGTCTCGTGGGAGCAGGAGTGAGACTGGGATAGGTCCCGAAGTGCCCCAACCTCAGTCTCCAGGACTGGATGGTTCCATGAGGGAATACCAGGTGGGGAGCCTACTCTGTCCGGATGGACCGTCCATTGTGGGGGGTCCCCCCGTGTTAGGTGAGCTGGGAGTGCCTGTAATCAGACCTCCAGCAGTTCTAGTGTCTGGCAGTACTGCTCCAATTGGGAGGGTGCAGAAGGCCAGAGTGAGGGGTGAAGGGGGAAGGGGGGAAAGAGTCCCCAGTGGAAGAGCCAGTGGGTCAGGGGCCAGCCAGAAGGGCTGAGCCTCATAGGATTGGCCATGGTGATGCCACTTCTGTCCTGGGGCATCTTCACGCACTGTCAGAGGGACAGGAGGTTGTGAGCTCTGTGCCAGGCAGACTGTCACACGACACGCTAGGTATGTGTCACCCTCAGGAAGCCCTGGTTGGCCAGGCAGTTGTTCAACCACAGGGGTTGGTCCCTGGGATGGTAAGTCAGGTCCAGGTGTTGTCTGACCTGGAGAGAGGGACAACTGTAAGCAGTGTCCCGGCCATTTTTTTTCTAAGAGCACCACTCCAGGTGGGAGGGTGCAGTATGCTGGAAGGGGGTGCAGAGGGAGGGATTCCTCGCCTCTGACCCCGGTGCAACCTGAGGGGTTTTTCAGGTTGGTAGATCAGTTGCAGGGTCCAAGCCCTGAACTGGTGGAGGGTATGTTTTCCTTGAGGGGGGCCTGTGTGCTCCCCAGGAAGTCCTGGTGTGCCAGGCAGACTGTCGCACAACTCTAGAGGAGTGTGCTTTCCTTGGGGGGAATTGGTGTACTCCCCCAGAAGTCCTGGGTTGCCAGGCACAGGTCCAGCCTAAGGGTACAGACCCTGGGTTAGGGGCCAGGTTCAGGGTGTCCCCCTGACCTGGAGGAAGGGGCAACTGCTAACGGTGCCTCTACCAGTTTGTGTTATGGGGGCACCTCTCCAGGTGGGAGGGTGCCAGGCCCCAGTAAAGGGGGCGGGGAGAGGACAGCCTCACCCCTGACCTCCACCCAGTCTAAGGGTACAGACCCTATGCTGGGATACCAGTTGCAGGATAGAACCCCTGAACTGGTGGGCGAGTTAGGCAGGACACCTGCCACAGGTGCCCTGACAATTCTGGAAGGGGGTACAGCTCCAGGTGGGAGGGTACAGGACCCCAAAGAGGAGGACCGGGTGTGGGGGAGCCCACCCCAGTCTCTGGCCCCGCCGCTGGGTACAGGCCCAGGGCTGGTGGGTCAGTGTCAGGGTGCGTTGCCTGACCTGACAGGAGGGAGAGTGGACAAAAGGTGCCAGACACCTGGGGTTACTGCCCCTCACTCTCTGATGCCACAAAAGTTTGAGAGCCCTGAGAGGTATAGGGCTTGGATTTCATCACTGACTACTGTCAGTGGCTACTGGGGCTTGTTGTTTATCTGTTGGGACACACCTGGGGGCCAGTTAAGGTTAGGTGCTGCACAGGTGGTGTCCACAGGTGAGGGGTAGAGTTCCCCATTGGTTATCTTAGTGGGCCCTGGGAGTGTGGACAGAGGGATCCACCAGGGTTCCGATTGGAGTAGAGCTAGCATATGCCCCTGCAGTTGCGGGCCAGTTCCGTGTTCTATCGCCCGAAGCAGGGAAGCCCATCAAGGTAGTGATTGGTCTACCCTGCGTTTTGGCTGGAAGGGGGTTGTGTTGGAAATGGCCCTTTTTGCAGGGTCATCCCTAAACTTTTTGCCTTCCTCCTGTATTTTTTCTGACCTGCTTTTGTTGGTTTTATGACTCTGGGCACTTTACCACTGCTGATCAGTGCTAAAGTGCATATGCTCTCCCTTTGTAAATATGACTATGTGAATTGGTACATCCATGATTGGCTTATTTGGTTTATCTGTTAGTCCCTAGTAGAGTGGCCTGTGTGTGCCCAGGGCTGGTAAACCAAATGCTGCTGGTGGGCATGCAGCGCTGGTTTGCACCACCCACAGAAGCAGCTTGTAAAGTGTGTCTCAGACCTGCCACTGCAGAGTCTGTGTGCAATCCAGAACTGCCATCTTGGCTGTGAAGTGCACCCACTTCCCAGCCCCTGAACCTTCCCTTGGCATCATGTAAGTCACCCCTATGGTAGGGTGCATTGTGTGTGTAAGGTAGGACATGCCTTGGTGTGTGTAGCATGTCCTGGTAGTGAATTACACCCAATTTCGTTTTTCACTACTGTAAGGCTACCTGTTCCCCATAGGCTAGAATGGGCAGTTTGACTATTACATCCTATAGTCCTAACTGACCCCAGGAACATGGTAGAAAAACGATTTTAGTATGCCTGAGCTCAGAATATTAAAATACACCTTTTAGTGAAGTTTATTTTTATATTCTGTGTTTGAAAATACCACTTTTAGAAAGTAGGTATTTTCTTGCCTAAGCCTTCCAGTGTGCTCTGCTGTTATGTGTATTGGCTGTCTGGTTTTGGAGGGACAGGGCAGGCTGAGTCAGACCTGGGTTGAATAGAGAGATCTGCATTTAGAGTATGGGGAGGGGTGGCTCCTTGACCTGAATAGGGCTGTGCCCGGCAAGGTGAATGCTGGCTCCACCTCCTACTGTGTGTCTGATAGCAGACCCCCTTTTTCTGAAAGGAAGGATGCAGCCTGGTAAACAAAGTGCTCCAGGGCTGAGCAGAACTGGTTCTGGCTGGGTTCAGTGACTTGTAGCTTCTGAGAACAAAGACTTTTGGGGTATAAATATCTGTGCTCAAACCCCTACAATTTGTATTGTCCCTGGATCTGAAGAGGAACCTCTGTCCGTTCCACTGGAGGAATCTGCAGGAAGTGACTGTCCTTGTGCTTGTGTGTTGTTTCTTGCACTGGCCTGCAGCAGTGACCACTGGACCTTGAAGAAGAGGGAAAAGGACTTTTGAGAGAACTTTTATTTTTGTTACAGCAATTACCCAAGGGCTAGGAAAGAGCTAGCCTCCTGCTGGAGTCTCAGGCACATCAGACTCCACCACCAACCTCCTGCTTCCTCCCTGCGAGGATTGCTATCTGCTGATGAGGCTCCTGTGAGTTCCAGGGCCTCTAGTTTGCATCAGAGAAAAGAGTGCTGGAAATCGACGCTAACGCACCTTTGCGAGCCGCTGCAGCCGAGAGCGCTGGAAAAATCATCGCGCTGCTGCCGCTGAGTGCTCGCAACACGAAACCATCGCTAACGCCTCTTTGTGAGCCGCTGCAGCCGAGACGCGCTGGAAAAATCATTGCGCTGCTGTCGCCGAGCGCTCGCAACTCCTACAGAAATCATCGCTTCAAGGCATCGCATTGCGGACGCCGTGCGTCCGCCATTTTGATCGCTCCCTCGCGGAGCGCTATTTCTTCGCATCGCAACACAATCGCACAATGCAACAGGATCGTCGCATCGACTTCTCCCTCGCGGCAAGAAAGTCATCGCATCGGCAGCCTAGCGTGCAGAAGTTGGTCGCATCGTCTCCGCACGCATCAGCAGATCGGCGCATCATCCTCCCTTGCGGCAAAGATTTAACGCATCGCCGGCCTCGCGTGAGGAAAATCATCGCTACCACTTCTTTGTGACATTTTGTTGGTTTTGCTACTGAATTCAGGTACTTTGTGAGAGAAAGGGTCGCAGAGAACACTGCTTTGGATTTGAACCTTATTTTTGCAACCTCTGAACGAGAAAGGGTCGCAGAGACCCCTGCTTTGAATTTGAACCTTATTCTTGCAACCTTTGAACTATTTTTGACAGCCCTTCAACAGCAATCCTATTTTTGACAGTATTGTGGCTTTTACAGTTATTGGTCTTGTGATAAATCTACCTATATATAAAGATACTTATTTTTTATAACTACTTGTGTGGTGTCCCTTTGTAGTGTTCCTCACTGTGTTACTGTGTATGGTCATAAATGCTTCACACACTGCCTCTGAGATAAGCCTACCTGCTCGTGCAACGTTACCACAGGGTTGAGCGGGGGTATCAAGGAGGGTAGCCCACTCACTCTGACTTAGGAAGAAGGGTCCCTACTTGGACAGTGACCCGCCATTGCCAACTAGAGACCCCCATTTCTAACACACACATTAAAAACTGTTTCCTCAACCACACCAGACGCAATTAAATCATTTATGATTTTCAACAAAGCAGTCTCTCCTGTCTGCGATATTTTATTCTGTGGAATATGAGGCAGAGAAACATTGTCCTTAACCTGAATAGACACTGGCGGTACCTGTAACAGTCCTACGTCCGTATCACCTGTAGCCCACAGCATACTAGGAACGTCCTTGAACTCATCGGGGAGAGTGGCGTCTTTGGCAAAGTGTTGCTTCGCCCGTGCCACATCAGGTCCAATCGTCATGTAAAAACCGTCTGGGGAACAGAAAATGGTTGCATGCAGCCTTTTCAACAGATCAAGCCCCATTAAATATTCCCCACAATTTGAAGTCAAAAGGAACAAGGATTTCACTGAAAACGGACCAATTGTCAAAGCAAGGGGCTTAGAGATGGGACTAACAACCGGCGTACCTGAAAATCCCACCGAAACATTATTCTTGCCAGACAGAGCTGCCCCAGGGACCAGCAAACGGGAAACGGAGCTGTTCATAGCACCCGTGTCAATCAAAAACTTTTGAAAGGTACCTAGCAAACCCGCAGCAACATAGGGTCCGTGTTGATCTACATTCACCGAAACTGGTCCCCCACCCTGTCCGTCGCTGTCCTAGCTGTGGATGGACATCCCTGTTCCTTCATCTACATCATAACCCTCGCGACAATACTGTCGTACTCTAGGATCATCAAAGTAATTCTGATCCTTTTCAACATTCTCAGTTCGTTCTGGTCTTCTCTCACCCTGACTTCCTGTTCCTCTACCACGTCCCCGAAAACCCCCTCTTCTAGGGATTCCACCAGCCTGTAGCAATTCAGGGCACTCATTTCGCCAATGCCCCTCCTTCCGACAATATGCACATTGATTAGGTCCCACAGGTACATATGAAGCACTCGTTCCACCACCTCGCGGTACGGACCATCGCTGCTGCACTTGCGGCTGACCCCTTCCTCTTCCACTACTTCCCTGCACCTGCTGCAACAACACCTTTGTCTTCAATTCCTTCCCTTTCTTCTCTACAACCTGCCTCTGTTCGTTCTCTCGATGTTCATAATATTGCGCCATACTCAGTATTCCCGAGGGAGTGGACGTGGACCAAGTACTTTCCGCTGCCTTCATCCGGGCTGCAATCTCAGGAAGCAAATTATTAACAAGCCTGTCGACAAACCACTGACAAATCCTGACCACTGAAATCCCAAAACACCCCCTCGTACCTAGTAAAGAAATCTGACACACTCTCCTCTTTCTTTTGACAACATGCTGTAAGTTTATTCCAATCCACTTTCTTGGGAGCAATAAATGAATGCATGTACGTAATAATTCGGCCAGGTAAAGCTAACACTTCCCCTCTTGGCTTCTCACCTGGCTTACGTTCCTGATCCCATGTTGCTCCTAACTCTACCACGTGATCCACGAAGTGCACCTGCCTCCATATATCAATCGGCACCAGGAACCCTAAAAACAACATGTCAGCTAACGTCATAACTGTCGAATCGGCCGCTTCTGTCAGTTCTTTATAATAAGCAGTCAGATTCTTTCTGGGATCTTGCAACTGATTTTTAAGAGAAAGTACTTTGCTTCTCTTCCAGGGGGTATAAACTCATTGTTCTAGAAACCGTGCCCCCTCCTGGGGCCGAACAATGTAACTCACTCCATTTATTTCTGCTGGTGTCTCGGGATGATATATTGGGTGAACTTCTCTCATAGGGAACTGCGCTAATGCTGTGGAATCCTCTTTAAGCATCCTACCTCGATATTTTAACAAAGTAGTAACTTTATTCAACACAGCAGCAGGATCCATACCGGAACCATACACTTCATCTCGAATCTCAGAAACCTCCCTTGGGACCTCAGCATTAAAGCGCTGCTCCCAAAAACTCATCAGCACTGTATACATATGCTTAAGCGCAAGTTGTTGCATAAGCGGTTCATACTGTCTCATCACACTCCATACATCCTCAACCATATAGATCGGATTTCGAATCCACTGTGCAGCCTGATTCGCCACCATCTCCTTTTCTTGATTACTTACTGCAGAACGCACCAACACCCTACTCACGCGTTCTTGCACTTTCTCTCGACTTCCCGGGGACATTCCTCTCACAGGCGTTCTATCAATTGCATCATGGGAAGTGAAACATCCGCTGGTGAAAGAGTGGATGAAGAGACAGGTACCATCAATGAACGATCTTGACTAGAGGGAGTAAAGAAAGTCGAACCAGAAGATACAGAAACAGGTGCCACAGATGGAGAGCTATTACCCTCCAACCTGGACATCGATAAAGCAGTATAATACCCAGAAGGCATCAAATGTAGACCCGGAATGTTAGGAGGTGGAGGAGGAGGACTGGTGGGGCCAGCCCTTGAAGCCGGGGCCTGGGAAGCTGGAACAATAGGATATATTTGTAGAGGAGCATAAGGTGGTGGGGGTTGGGTGTCTAACAAATCTTCAACAAAAGCATCACCTTCATTTTGAACGACATAACTCTTCTCAGCTTGCAGCCGAAACGCCCTATCTGCGCACTCAACACCTTTGTTTACCGTCGCTTTATCATAAGCCATGGCTTTCTGTGCGATCGTCAGCGCCTGTCTTTTCCTCGTATTTTTTTCCTCTCTAATTCGCCGCTGCTTTGCCTCCTTCTGCCAAACCCTCAACATATCAAACATTGACTGCCTACTTTTCTTAGCAAACAGCTTTCCTTCTAGAAAATTCAACTTTTGTTCATCGAACGAGCCAACAAGTGGCCACTGCAAATCAGCATTGTCCTTCGTATATTTATGCCATAAGGTGCTAAACATAATAAGGCCAATACCGTGCTTTATGTACATATCAGAATTCGGCGTACCCTCGGGAGGAACAGGTTGTCTTTCCTCCAGTCGATCACTTGAACAACAACATCGACATACGAAACATCCAAGTTTACTAAAACACGGCATCTTAATATAAGATACTTACACAATTCCCACTGCGCAAGCGCAAATCAAATCCACTTCGCTGTCCGAAAAATGTACACAAAATACACTCAAAAATCAGCACGAACAGACCTCTTAAGGTATGCGATACAACACGGCCCAAACAGGCTTTCACTAAGCACCACTTAAGAATCTATGTTACGTGTATGGATAGCCCAGCTCGACCCTGTTGTGATTAGACACGATCTAAGGCCTATCCCACATCTTGTAGCTCGTAGAGCCGTTAACGACTCTCAAACCACCATGAGATTCAGCCCCAGCACTCGTTCACACAATACAGTTCAAACTCGCTATTAAAGCACAGCCCACGTAGCTTGTCCACAATACTTAAGGGTACAACTCAAGGTTCTGTCTTGTCAAAATGCGGTCCGGCACTGCCCGTGAGGTTCGCCACTAAGGCTCATCTCATCTGTGGCTCAAGACTACTGAGATACAGCTCGATGGGCGACCTCACCCTCACAGTCCGGTACCACTTATGGAGCACAGACCGATCGGTTCTGTCTCACACAAGCCGGTAGTGTGGCTCCGTCCACAAAACACGCCCCGAAGGCGCTGCCCCTCCCCGTGCTACCCGAGAACCACTATGAGACGGGTCTCAAAAACCCGAATCACCCAGAGCAGTTCAAGTTCACACCGAAAGTCGGTCAGTGGTCTGCCTCGCACGGTTCAGTCCAACACCACCTCAGGACTGGCGCCAGTACATTTTCAAGTACTAAAACGTACACCAAGTCACTCACCTGTCAAACGCAGGTTTCACACGTGATTCTCTACCGCCGACTCTCCAGACCAATCTGGTCAGCTCCAAGGTCTCGCCGTCTCTGGACCCCGGCGTATCACCACTAGGCAGGGCATCCTCGATCAAACGGGCGGGGCAAGCCACAGAAACAGAGATCTATCTTGTGGGGGCCCCCGATCCACCCGCTATACCAGCCTGCACCCCGACCTCACAATCCGTTTGCGGGTGTGATGGGTGATTAATCGCGGGGTCCCTGTTCGGGCGCCAACTGAAGGAAGCGACCCGTATTGGGTCACTCGGGTTACCACACCACCTCTCGGCCTTACCTATCTCAATGAAGAGTCAGTCAACCAGTAGAGAATGTAAACAAGCAGTTCATTAGCTATACTCTGCAGAGGAGCCCAATTACAACATGCACCATGCAATGCTTGCTAATGGACTGACTCAATAATCATGCTCAGCATAGAATGATACATCAAACACGTCATAAACATCTAGATCACGCCTACAAGGGAAAGTTACAGGTTTAGGGATGCGTACTTTAGGGAGGCAGAGGGGCGTACATCACCAGCCCGAGGCAGGCACACGGTATCTCTTAGCCAGGGACAGCCAGCTGCATCCCTGCTCCTCCCAACGTAGGAGAGGTGCTGCAAATAGAATATTACTTACGCACACAGAAAGGCTTATTCATAAGCGAGGCAGCGCCCCTTATTGGATAAAGAAACGAAACTGGGTGTATACTTATCAGGTGAACAACAAGTGTCATGGCGCAGCTGTCTGGGCCTACCTCGTTTGCAGTTTAGAGCTCACCGCGTGCTTAAACATAGCCATAATGTAAGATGGCGGCCAGTGTACAAAATGGCTGCCACCTATCCAAGACTAACCTATTCTGTAAAACATTATCTTTCTTAATATAGCTCAGTGGGTTGTCAATATAGATGACTACCATTGCTATATTTAGCTATATAAGGCTAATCTAATAGCGTAACATAAGGGGCATAGCCCTATGATTATTTTGAAACCTACACGTGCTCCATCGGGAGACAAAGGACACTACAAGGCCCATAAAGCTCTACTAGTCACGGCAGAGCGTCCCATCCAGGGCATGAATTGGAGCAATTAAATGATGAGGGCGGTGTCCTATGCGCCTTCAATTGCCAAAGCCTCTGAATAGAAGTGGGGACACTTCGAAAAGCATCAGGCATCCATGGCAAATTGAACTGCTTAAAGTTATTGTTGTGCCGGCAGATTGTATACCATAAAGGCTCTTCATGAGCATGTTGCCGTTCGAGTGCTCCTTATACGTTGGGTACTTTGGAACTTGGATAAACACGCGGCACACCCTGTCGTGAAGGAGCACCAGCCCAGGATGTGGGGGCTACGCGTTCTGTTATCGAGCAGTCCGACTTCGTGGGGCAGCAACGGATTTAGCATTTCCACCGGCACACCGAGGCCCATCTGGGGGTTATGAATGTTACAGCAGCAACATTGCGCGCTCCATCGGGAGACAAAGGACACTACAAGGCCCATAATGCTCTGCTAGTCGCGGCAGAGCGTCCCATCCAGGGCATGCATTGGAGCATTTAAATGATGAGGGCGGTGTCCTATGCGCCTTTAATTGCCAAAGCCTCTGAAGAGAAGTGGGGACACTTCGAAACGCATCAGGCATCCATGGCACATTGAACTGCTTAAAGTTATCGTTGTGCCGGCGGATTGTATACCATAAAGGCTCTTCATGAGCATGTTGCCGTTCGAGTGCTCCTTATACGTTGGGTACTTTGGAGCTTGGATAAACACGCGGCACACCCTGCAGCGAAGGAGCAACACCCCAGGATGTGGGGGCCACGTGGTCTGTTATCGAGCAGGCCGACTTTGTGGGGCATCAACGGATTTAGCATTTCCACCGGCACAACGAAGCCCATCTGGGGGCTATGAATGTTACAGCAGCAACATTGTGCGCTCCATCGGGAGGCAAAGGACACTACAAGGCCCATAATGCTCTGCTAGTCGCGGCAGAGCGTCCCATCCAGGGCATGCATTGGAGCATTTAAATGATGAGGGCGGTGTCCTATGCGCCTTCAATTTCTAAAGCCTCTGAAGAGAAGTGGAGACACTTCGAAACGCGTCAGGCATCCATGGCAAATTGAACTGCTTAAAGTTATCATTGTGCCGGCGGATTGTATACCATAAAGGCTCTTCATGAGCATGTTGCCGTTCGAGTGCTCCTTATACGTTGGTTACTTTGGAGCTTGGATAAACACGAGGCACACCCTGCCGCGAAGGAGCACCACCCCAGGATGTGGGGGCCACGCGGTCTGTTATTGAGCAGGTCGACTTCGTGGGGCAGCAATGGATTTAGCATTTCCACTGGCACACCGAGGCCCATCTGGGGGCTATGAATGTTACAGCAGCAACATTGCGCGCTCCATCGGGAGACAAAGGACACTACAAGGCCCATAATGCTCTGCTAGTCGCGGCAGAGAGTCCCATCCAGGGCATTCATTGGAGCATTTAAATGATGAGGGCGGTGTCCTATGCGCCTTCAATTGCCAAAGCCTCTGAAGAGAAGTGGGGACACTTCGAAACGCATCAGGCATCCATGGCAAATTGAACTGCTTAAAGTTATCTTTGTGCCGGCGGATTGTATACCATAAAGGCTCTTAATGAGCATGTTGCCGTTCGAGTGCTCCTTATACGTTGGTTACTTTGGAGCTTGGATAAACACGAGGCACACCCTGCCGCGAAGGAGCACCACCCCAGGATGTGGGGGCCACGCGGTCTGTTATCGAGCAGGTCGACTTCGTGGGGCAGCAACGGATTTAGCATTTCCACTGGCACACCGAGGCCCATCTGGGGGCTATGAATGTTACAGCAGCAACATTGCGCGCTCCATCGGGAGACAAAGGACACTACAAGGCCCATAATGCTCTGCTAGTCGCGGCAGAGAGTCCCATCCAGGGCATTCATTGGAGCATTTAAATGATGAGGGCGGTGTCCTATGCGCCTTCAATTGCCAAAGCCTCTGAAGAGAAGTGGGGACACTTCGAAACGCGTCAGGCATCCATGGCAAATTGAACTGCTTAAAGTTATCTTTGTGCCGGCGGATTGTATACCATAAAGGCTCTTAATGAGCATGTTGCCGTTCGAGTGCTCCTTATACGTTGGGTACTTTGGAGCTTGGATATATATATATATATATATATATATATATATATATATATATATATATATATATATATATATTACCTACTGGCGGTCGCCAGTAGGTAGTTATAGTTAGTACCTCGTTTCTATTCAAAAAGCGTTTTTTATTTTGCCAATATCTTTGGTGCCGTTTGACGAATCTTCACTAAATTTTCAAAACTAATGGGGCGCTCCGGTCAGCTCCTGTCTTGAATGTTTTGGGGTGATTCGTCAAGCGGGGGCCGAGAAAAAAGGGGGGTCCCAAAACACGTTTTCCACATGTTAATTTCCATAGGAAACTTTAGACAAGGCTACAGCCCGAACTGCTGATGGGAATTACACCAAATTTGGCAAAAATGTAGCTCTTGGTTCAGAAAGTGCATTTTTTTTAAATAGTATATATCTGTTCAGTAGTTTTCTAAATATCAAAGGAAAAATAAATTTATATATCTATGCGGAGCCTCACCACACATCTCATCGTGAGATCTGATTGGCTGTCAGCACTGCATCCAAGAAGTGTTGGCTGCCAGCTTGGGACCAATATACATGATAGCACTCCATTAAAATGCATTGTAGTGAATGGAAGGTTTTGAGGGTCACCAATAGTAGAACGTATAAAGGGTGATAAGACTTTAGTTACATTACAAATCATTTGTTGATGGTACCATACTAATTTTAGGAAATGTGGTGTGTGCTAAGGTGATTTTACCCTGTGAAAAAGCCTTCTGCTGGGATATCATGAATCATGTTTGAGAGACAACTATTTTCTCATACTTTTGACATAGAGGTTTGGAAGGTGATCTAGAAGCTAAAATGAGAGCATATTTTCTGTAAATTCACATTATCTTTCTCAGTCATGTGAGAATGAAGTCTGACATTCTCAGTAAAACATGTACATCCAACAAGGGCAAAGACTGTCAGTTGATTCCTTTGTGTTCTACTGCAGCTTCCCAGAGCGTTCTAAAGAACAACTAGAGCGCTAACAGTCTTACTTATGACAAAAGTATGGCACACCTGAAGCCATCTTGATTGGAATAAAGTGGTAACACTTAAAACATTTAATTTAAAAAGGAACAAAATGAGGGGGTTCATTTTGCCATAGAAACTATGATTAGTGCTGCAGAAAGAAAAATTAGGACACATTTTGAGTGACTTCTCAAATCCTCTTCTATTTCATTAAAACATTCTGACATGCAGACTGAAACATGCACTTTCAATACCAGCAGCAGACTTCCCTGGTGAGCAGTAGCTTTACTACAGTGATCTAATGAGCAACTAGAGTGCTAACATTCTGAATTTATGGCAAATGTGTGACACATCTGAAAGCCTTCTTGATGGAATCAAAGTAAAAAACTGAAAGTATTTCCTACTTAGGAGACTGTAGTAAATGAGGAAATTAGGAAACTTCATAACAAATTCATCTCCCAAGATGGCCACCAGAGACAAAAGAACCCAAATGTAGCACAAATATCACCCAGATGTAGCCCACGTATAGCCCAATGACAGAATGTCCCAGAGTGTTCTAAAGAACAACTAGAGCGCTAAAAGTCTTACTTATGACATAAGTATGGCACACCTGAAGCCAGCTTGATTGGAATAAAGTGGTAACACTTAAAACATTTAATTTAAAAAGAAACAAAATGAGGGGGTTCATTTTGCCATAGAAACCATGATTAGTGCTGCAGAAAGAAAAATTAGGGCACATTTTGAGTGACTTCTCAAAACATCTTCAATTTCATTAACAATTCTGACATGCAGACTGAAACATGCACTTTCAATACCAGCAGCAGACTTCCCTGGTGAGCAGTAGCTTTACTACAGTGATCTAATGAGCAACTAGAGTGCTACCATTCTGAATTTATGACAAATGTGTGACACATCTGAATGCCTTCTTGATGGAATCAAAGTAAAAAACTGAAAGTATTTACTACTGAGGAGACTGCAGTAAATGTGGAAATTAGGAAACTTCATAACAAATACGTCTCCCAAGATGGCCACCAGAGACAAAAGAGCCCAAATGTAGCACAAATATCACCCAGATGTAGCCCACGTATAGCCCAATGACAGAAGGTCCCAGAGTGTTCTAAAGAACAACTAGAGTGCTAACAGTCTTACTTATGACAAAAGTATGGCACACCTGAAGCCATCTTGATTGGAATAAACTGGTAACACTTAAAACATTTAATTTAAAAAGGAACAAACTGAGGGGGTTCATTTTGCCATAGAAATTATGATTAGTGCTGAAGAAAGAAAAATTAGGGCACATTTTGAGTGACTTCTCAAATCCTCTTCTATTTCATTAAAAAATTCTGACATGCAGACTGAAACATGCACTTTCAATACCAGCAGCGGATTTCCCTAGTGAGCAGTAGCTTTACTACAGTGATCTAATGAGCAACTAGAGTGCTAACATTCAGAATTTATGGCGAATGTGTGACACATCTGAATGCCTTCTTGATGGAATCAAAGTAAAAAACTGAAAGCATTTCCTACTGAGGAGACTGCAGTAAATGAGGAAATTAGGAAACTTCATAACAAATAAATCTCCCAAGATGGCCACCAGAGACAAAAGAGCCCAAATTTAGCACAAATATCACCCAGATGTAGCCCACGTATAGCCCAATGACAGAAGTGTGCAAAACACTTTTTATTTTTTGTTTTTTTGCAGTTTTATATAGTGCAGACTGGTCAGGTATTGGAGTGCTTTAAATGAGCATTGGTTACATCACACAAGGACAAATTCATGTTGGTTGTAGACATGGGGAGATTAAGTGATTTGACCAGAATCACAGAATGTTGAGCTGAAGCAGAAACTCCAACCTGGTTCCCCAGTTGCAAAGTCTGCAGCTCTGGAAGTAATACCACATCCTCTCCCCTAAGTGCAACATTTAATCAAGTGGTCAAGTGGATAAAAAAACATAAAGATAACAAATAATTTAAAAGTGCTTTGTCGCTATTTGAAAACTCAGAAAATATGTCCTCATTTTAGTTTTTTAGAGCACTAACCATAATTTCGATGCAAATAAGACCCTCTCATTTCTGTAATTTCTACAGGAAATGCTCTAGGTATTGCAGTTTTGATTACATCAAGATGACGTCAGTCGTGCCACACTTTTGTTATAAATATAGAATGTTAGTAATCTAGTTGTTCATTAGGATACTGTTGAGAGGCAGAAGCCAGGGGCACGGACTCAGAAAATTGAAGGCAGGTAGGAGGGTGCAGAGGCAACAATTTGACCACACTGGGCAGGCAGAAAGGGCAGAGGCAGCACAACAGACTATGGAGGGCAGTGGAAAGGGGGGCAGGGGCAACAAACCAACAATGCAGGACAGGCAAGAGAGGCTGTGGCAATATAATAGACCATTGTGGGCAGAAGGAAGAGGCAGTGGTAGTACAACCATACATGCCAACAGACCCGATTTAGCCAGGCAACGCCCAATGTTTTTAAGCCCAAATGGGCTTTATTTGATCTGTCTCCTGTCTACAATATCCTCTTTTTCAATGTAAGTCAATAGGGAAAATCAATACCCCAGTTTTTTTTCCAAAATTTCCCTCTTACCAAGTTCAAAATGTTAGCAAGTATGGTACATTGGATCATGGAAGGAAGGAGGAATTGAGGTAGGGACATGGACTCGGATAACAGAGGACAGGAGGGACATGGACAGATGCACCAAACTGACCTTACAGGGCAGGCATCAGGGTTTGCAGCAGCACAATACACCACACAGGGCATGTGGGATGGGAGTGCAGCACAACAATCCATGGAAAGCAATAGGGAGGGGACAGGATCATGCACATGGACAACAGAGAACAGAGGGGAAAGAGGCAATGGCAGCTAGCTGACCATAATGGACAGACAGGCGAGAAAGCTGCAGCATAAAAGACCATAAAGGGCAGGAGGTAGGTATCAGGGGCATTACAATGGAACAGCCAAGCCAGGAGGGAGGGAATAGGGGTCTGCACATGGAAAACAGAGGGCAGGGGGCAAGGGGGCAGGGCAGGAGCAGCAAGCTGACAATGGAGGTCAGGCAGGATGGACACTAGAAGCAAGACACACCATGGAGAGCAACAGTGAGACTATAATGGCATACACACAGACCATGGAGGGAAGGTGGGAGGGGCCGTGGCAGCACAAAAGACCATGCATAGCAAGTGGGTGGGTTAGTGGCAGCACAATGGCCATGATGGATGAGAAGGAGGGGGCAGGTGTATGCAGAAAGGACCATGGAGGATAGAAGGGCAGGGTAGGAGCTGGGCACAGACAAGAGAGTTCAGGGGAAGGGGCCTCACAACAGACCACGCGGGGCAGGCAGGAGGAGCAGTTGCTGCACAAAAGACCAGGGAGGGCAGAAGGGTGTGGCAGTAAAATGGACCATGGAGGACAGGAGGAAGGGAATAGGGGCATGGAACGTGGACAGGCAGGGTGGAGGTGGCAGGGACAGGTTACAGTCATCTGACAATGCTAGGCAGGTGGGAGGGAGTGGCAGCTCAACAGAACACTCAGAGTAGATAGGAGGGGCAGGTCCATGGAACATGGTGGGCAAAAAGGATGGAGCAGGGGCATGCACACAGACATCGGAGGGCAGGGGGAAGGAGAGTAGGAGCAGCAAGCTAAGCACAGAGGCTAAGCAGGAGGTCAATGATGGGGCACAGAATTGGGCAATGGAGGGCAGGAGGAGTGGACTGGGACATCATGCTAAATGGAGGGCACATCAGACCATGCATGGCAGGAGGGAGAAGGCTAGTGCATGGATTCAGACAACAGAGGATAGGGAGGAGGTGGATGGGGCAGCAAGCTAACTGTTCAGAGAAGGCGGGAAGGCCAGTGGCAGAACAACGGCCACACAGGGCTGTAATGAGGGAGCAGGGGCATGGACTTGGACAATGGATGGCAAGGAGGAAGGGAGGCAGGAGCAGCAAGCTTGGGTGGGGGCAGCACAATCCCAGGCCAGGCCCTGCTTCCAACCCCCCACCATCCATTGTGATAGGCATCTTAATTAACGCTAAAAAACCTAGAAATTCGCTGAAAAAAACAAAGATTACAGGGACATTATAGTTAGACTCAGATTTCACTCGTACAAAACCAGTGAAATTCAGCAGTTATAGTTGCCTGAGCTAACTATAACTTACACCCCCGCAATGCACTGCTTATGACCACGGACATTACATCATTCATGACATGGTCAGTGACATCACTCATGACATCACTCATGACATGTCAAATGAGCTGTGAATGGAATGGAACTATAATCGCTAGAACTTTATTTATGGATAGTGTGTGTACATTAACACCCCTTTTTTTTCCTTTTCTTTCGTGTAAGAACCATTATAATACTCAAAGTGCCCAGATCAATATGGCCGATAGCCTTTCACTTTAAAGTAATGTGTAGTCCATTGTTTATTTTGATGTTTACAATCCTAAGTATGTTTATTATGAACAAGTCACGTTGACGAACATACAGGTAAGGCGGTCACGGGGCAAGATATGCTGAAATGACATTGTGTGCATATTAACACTTGTTTTCTTTTCTTTATTGTATCAATTCCTGAATTTTCACATCGTGACCAGGCCAATATGGCGGCCAGCTTTTTGGATTAAAGTTGTATGTAGTCCAGTGTTAATGTTGGCAACTGGAGGCATTTGTACATTTAAATAAGGAAGCTACAATGACGTCTTGTATCGTTATCAAGGTTTGGACGAGCCGAAATGCGTGGATCGCATTTCGCATTTGAGATGTCATCAGTGATGTCATCAATGATGTCACTGATCATGTCATGAGTGATGTAATCATCAGCAGTGCATTGCGGAGGCGTGAGATATATATATATATATTCACTGAAAAAACCATAGGTTTCAGGGACGTTATAGTTAGAAATTAGCATTTAAAAACCTTAGAAATTCACTGAAAAAACCACAGGTTTCATGGACGTTATAGTTAGTTGGACATTTCACTCATACAAAACCCGTGAAATTCCCCCGTTATAGTTAGTTCAGGTAACTATAACTCGCGCCCCCGCAATGCACTGCTGATGACGTCACATATTACATCACTCATGACATGGTCAGTGACATCACTCGGGTGGGCCGTACTGATCCTGAAAAGTAATTTTAACCATACTTACCAGTAACTTGAATTTCCTTCCATAGGATATCATTGTCTGCTTTTTGCTGAAAAAGTTTCTAAGTGTCGATTTTTGAAACATACAAATATTCCTCTAAAATCAGCCGAACTACGAATTCCGATTTACTCACCTGTTATCAGGAGAGACCTCAGTGCTGCATCTTTCAGCCCAGTACTGATCCTGAAAAGTAATTTTAACCGTACTTACCAGTAACTTGAATTTCCTTCCATAGGATATCATTGACTGGTTTCACTTGGAAATTCTTCTAAGTGTCGATTTTTGAAACTTTATAATATTCCTCTAAAATCAGCCGAAATACGAATTCCGATTTACTCACCTGTTATCAGGAGAGACCTCAGTGCTGCATCTTTCAGCCCAGTACTGATCCTGAAAAGTAATTTTAACCGTACTTACCAGCAACTTGAATTTCCTTCCATAGGCTAACATTGACTGGTTTCACTTGGAAATTCTTCTAAGTGTGGAGTTTTGGAACTTTATAATATTCCTCTAAAATCAACCGAACTACGAATTCCGATTTACTCACCTGTTATCAGGAGAGAACCCAGTGCTGCATCTTTTAGCCCAGCACTGACCCTGAAAAGTAATTCTAACCGTACTTACCAGTAACTTATATTTCCTTCCATAGGAATCCATTGTCTGGTTTTCAGCAGAAAAGTTTCAAAGTGTCGATTTTCACAAACTACAAATATTCCTTAAAAATCGCATGTATGACTTAAACCCATTCTTTCAACTGTTTACAGGAGATGCACCAGTGCTGGATCCAGGATCCAACACTGAGTATGAAAAAGTAACGATAACACTACTTACCTGCTAAGTGAATTTCCTCCCATAGGATAACATTGGTGATTCTATGTGAAAAAGTTTCTAAGTGTCAACTTTTAAAATACAATAATATTCCTTAAAAATCACTACTGTAACCAAAACGCTTTTACTCAACTGTTTACAGGAGATGTCCCAGGACTGAATCTAGGATCCAGTCCTGTGGTTAGAAAAGTAATCCATAAAGTAACTAATTGCATTTAACTAGAAATTCACATTGAGCTCAATGTTGCATTGTGTTTGAAATTGTGTTGCCCATTGCAACAACTGTAACTACTGTATTTAAAACTCTATTGCCTATTTGCAAACTATTTAAACTAAAGTAATTCATTCTGAGAAAGTATATTTTGTAATGTAATGTATAATGTAATTACAATGTAATTTAATAAATAAAATATCTAAAAATAAATAGTTTTAAAAAATGTAGTAAATCAGTATCAAAAAAATAAATATAACAATTAATACATTTAAAAATTGTCATTTACAAAACCTTTGAAATTCACTGAAAAAACCATAGGTTTTAGGGGCATTATAGTTAGAAATTAGCATTTAAAAAACCTTTGAAATTCACTGAAAAAACCATAGGTTTCAGGCACGTTATAGTTAGAAATTAGCATTTAATAAACCTTTGAAATTCACAGAAAAAACCATAGGTTTCAGACATGTTATAGTTAGAAATTAGCATTTAAAAAACCTTTGAAATTCACTGAAAAAACCATAGGTTTTAGGGACAGTTATAGTTAGTTGGACATTGCACTCGTACAAAACCCGTGAAATTCCCCCGTTATAGTTAGTTCAGCTAACTATAACTCGCGCCCCCGCAATGCACTGCTGATGACGTCACATATTACATCACTCCTGACATGGTCAGTGACATCACTGATGACATCACTGATGACATCTCAAATGACATCACTGATGACATCACTGATGACATCATCCATGTGATAATCTGATGCACCTCCTCACACCCTAATATAACCTTTGATACACCCACTCTAAATTACAGACTGCCATTCGCAAAACCATAGACACTCCAACACCAATAACTACATACCCACTCACTGATTCTTAGGTCTACACACACACATCCACTCACTCACCCGTACAGTCACTCATACTTATGGTCACTCAGTACAGGACTATCATATGCACTCTTACTCCTATATAGACACTCAAACACCGCCACTCATCCATAGAGGTACTCACACACCTAGTCAGTCATGCAAATAATTAAACACACTGCCATTTACTCACCTATACACTTATACACACACCAGCTCACTTAATCATACAAATACTAGCACATTGTTACGCTCTTATACAATCACTGATACAAGCACACACTCATCCATACAGCCACTATCACAATCACTCACTCTCGCTTATAGCTATTTATATACTCCAACACACATATATACTGCCTTTCACATATGTAGTTACTCACACATGTACCACTAGGACATACATTCACTCACTAAGACACTCTTACACACACTTACCCACCCATACAGTCTATCACAGATGCACTCTTGAAACCATCCACCCAGTGAATCACCCACTCACACATCTATGCACAGAGTCGCACACACCCCTCCCACACAAACACTCAGGCACCCTTTCAGATACTCAGACAACCATTCAATAACTCATATAGACACTCATGTAGCTATTCACAAACACATGCAGCCACTTACACAGCAACAGACAGACGGATACAGACATTCACCCAGTTTATTCACTAACCCATGCATTCAGTAAGATACGTTAAATCACTCACTTATAGAGTCAGTCACGCACCTACTAAATCAATCATACAGACACTTATACACCCACTCATTCTTCAATACGCCTTTCCCTATATATATTAAAAATATTTAAACTTTACAGAAACACACAGTCACTGCATGATGTCATCAGTGATGTCATTTGAGATGTCATCAGTGATGTCATCAGTGATGTCACTGACCATGTCATGAGTGATGTAATATGTGACGTCATCAGCAGTGCATTGCGGGGGCGCGATTTATTGTTAGCTGAACTAACTATAACGGGGGAATTTCACGGGTTTTGTACGAGTGCAATGTCCAACTAACTATAACTGTCCCTAAAACCTATGGTTTTTTCAGTGAATTTCAAAGGTTTTTTAAATGCTAATTTGAACTATAACGTGTCTGAAACCTATGGTTTTTTCTGTGAATATATATATATATATATATATATATATATATATATATATTCCAAACAAAAAATCCTCTGCATCCAGAGTCAATTACAGCCCACCAGCCGGTATAGTAGTATATCCATTTTCTTTTTTATTTGTAGAAGGTTAAAGCATAACGCATTTCAGCCTCCTCCAGGCCTTAGTCATATGCATCATGTGACGGTGTCAGTTGATCTGCTTTTTAAATCCACAGGTCTTTAAACATTGAAGATGGACTACTGATAAGATTCAATACCATTATTGTTTTCAAACTTTAGTAGTTCATTTTTTGCGATGCTGTGGTCACAGTAGAAAAGTATAAATATTATTTCCATAATTAAAGCCAAAAGTTGGCACCAAAAATTGAGCTTTTCTTTACATAATTCGTCTGTTTGCATTCTTGAGACCACAGTACCCATAATACACCAATAGTGGCCCAGGGAAGGAGGGCCACCCGGCCCCCCTCCGTATTATTAATAAAAAAAAAGAGGCATTGCCATGGGGATGGGGTCCCCGGGGCCATAATTGGCCTCAGGAGGGGGCCATGTGGCCTGCCTCCAAAATAAATAAATAAATAAAGGCTGGCCAGGCCCTGGGAGATGGGGTCCCCGGGGCCAATAGTGGCCCAGGGAAGGGGGGCCACGCGGCCCCCTCCCATATACATAATTAAAAAAAAAAAAACTAGGCCAGGCCCCGGTGGATGGGGTCCCCGGGGCCAAAAGTGGCCCAGGGAAGGGGGGCCATGCAGACCCCCTCCTGTATAAATAAAATAAATATAAAAATACACAAGGCCATGCCCCGGGGATGGGGTCCCTGCGGCCAAAATTAGACTCGGGAGGGGGGCCGCATGGCCCCTTCCAGTTTTTTTTCATTTGTTTTAACAAAATGGGTCAGGCCCTGGGGTATGGGTTCCCAGGGCCCAAAAAATACTAAGAAAAGGGGGGCCACACAGCCCCCCTTCTAAACATATCAAAACAAACAAAAAGACAGCATCTCGCCAGAGGCCCGCCCCCTCCCTGCATCACTCTGCAAACGTGCCTCCTATCGTGTTCTGGGTTGGGGTAATAAGTCCCCTTGAATCCTGAGGGTCCTTGGGGGACAACTAGCCCACTGGGTCCCTCCAGTAAGCCCCACATAGTGGGATTGCTGAGAGGTGGTCTGAGGCCATGCCCCTTTTTACACCACTCTGCAAATGCGCCTCTTGGTGTATTGCTGGTGGGGCGAAGAGGTACTCTTGTGTCCTGAGGACCTCAGGAGTAAAGTGGACTTCATCCCCTGAGCAGCAGTACGCCAGGAGGCACATTTGCAGAGTGGTGTAAAAAGGGGGCATGGCCTTGGACCACTCTCAGCAATCCAGTTGTGTGGGGCTTACTGGAGGTACCTGGTGGGCTAGTTGGCCCCCAGGGACACTCAGGAGGCAAAGGGACTTAATCCTCCAACACAGAGCGCACCAGGAGGTGCGTTTGCAGTGTGGTGGACAAAGGGGGCATGGCCTGTGTCCACCTGTCTGCAATCATACTATCTGGGGCATACTGGAGGTCTCAAGTAAGCTAGTTGGCCTCTAAGGACCACCAGCATTGAAGGGGACTATAATCCCCATCTAAGAGCGCGCCGGGGAGCATGTTTGCAGACTGGTGGGCATAGGGGGCATGGCCTGCTTTGAGAACTTACCAATGCTGCTGTGTGGGACTTACTAGAGGTAATAGGAGGGGTAGTTGGCCCCCAAGGACGTCCTTGGGGGCCAACTACCCCTCCAGTTACTTCCAGTAAGTCCCACACAGTGGTACTGCTAAGAGGTCTTCGTAAGCTACGCCCCCTTTCTCCACCACTCTGCAAACGCGTCTCCTGGCACACTATGGGTTGGGGGATAAAGTCCACTTTACTCTTGAGGGACTTTGGGGGCCAAGAAGCCCTCCTGGTACCTCCTGTAAGTCCTACGCAGCGGAAATCCTGAGCGCTGGTTGGAGGCCAAGCCCCCTTTCTCCACCACTCTGCAAACGCGACTACATTTGTAATGTGATAGGTCTCGTATTTCCAAGAGTTAGAGCTATTGGCATTGTAAATGTAAAAGTTTCTTACTAATGTTTTTTGGAGTGGAGTGGATGTACTTCTGGACCTAGTCAGAGGTATGAGCAGGGCCACTGGAATTATGCGACTGTTTGGCTGCACCGACTTTCGCACAATTATACATTTTCCGCAATAGCCACATAATTCATCATCTGCTGCCTAATCTGCAGATTTGAACAAAAAAAAGCCTTGTTTCTTGCTCAAATGGCTCAAAAGTTATCAAAAATGCAGCGATGAGTGTTACAGTGTGGTGGAAGGTCCTTTGCAAACCTAGAGTGGTCACCTGATACATATTGCTAAATGTCGGTGTTAAATTGGTACTAATGGTGTGCAAGCCACTCTTGCTTCTTTCTGCGCCTCTCTTGCCTCATTCTGCATTTCTGTTGCTTCTTTCTGCACCTTTCTTTCTTTTTCTGCACTTCTCTTGCTTCTTTCTGCAAATTTCTTCTACTATCTGCACCTCTTTTGCCTCTTTCTGCACCTCTGTTGCCTCTTACTGCACCTCACTTGCTTCTCTGTGCACCCCTCTTGCCTCTTTCTGCACCTCTCTTGCCTCTTTCTGCACCCCTCTTCCCTCTTTCTGCACCACTCCTGCCTCTTTCTGTACCTCTGTTCCTTCCTTCTGAACTTCTTTTGTTTCTTTCTGCATCTCTGTTGCTTCTTTCTGCACCCCTTTTGCCTCTTTCTGCACCTCTGTTCCTTCTTTCTGCACTTCTTTTGTTTCTTTCTGCAGCTCTCTTGCCTCTTTCTCCACCCCTCTTCCCTCTTTCTTCACCCCTGTTGCCTCTTTCTGCACCTCTGTTTCTTCTTTCTGCACTTCTTTTGTTTCTTGCTGCACATCTTTTGTTTCATTGTGCAGCCCTCGTGCCTCTTTGGGCACCCCTCTTCCCTCTTTTTCTGCACCTCTGTTACTTTTTTCTGCACTACTCTTGCTTCTTTCTGCACCTCTCTTGCTTCTTTCTGTACCACTTGTGCTTCTTTTGCACCCATCTTCCCTCTTTCTGCACCCCTCTTGCCCCTTTCTACACCTCTGATGCTTCTTTATGCTCTTCTTTTGTTTCTTTCTGCACCACTCTTGCTTCTTTCTGCACCCCTCTTGCCACTTTGTCCACCCTTGTTCCCCATTTTTGCATCTCTGTTGCTTCTTTCTGCACTTCTCTTGCCTCTTTCTCCACCCCTCATCCCTCTTTCTGCACCTCTGTTGCTTCTCTCTGCACTTCTCTTGCTTCTTTCTGCACCTCTGTCCCTTTTTTCTGCAACCCTTGTGCCTCTTTCTGCACCCCTTTTCCCTCTTTCTGCTTCCCTCTTGCCTCTTTCTGCACCTCTGTTCCTTCTTTCTGTACTTCTTTTGTTTCTTTCTGCACCTCTCTTGCTTCTTTCTGTATCCCTCTTGCCACTTTCCCCACCCCACTTCCCCCTTTCTGCATCTCTGTTGCTTCTTTCTGCAACTCTTTTGCTTCTTTCTGCACGCCTCTTGCTTCTTTCTGTACCCCTCGTGCCTCTTTCACACCACTCTTCCCTCTTTCTGCACCCCTCTTGCCTCTTTCTGTACCTCTGTTCCTTCTTTCTGCTCTTCTTTTGTTCATTCTGCACCTCTCTTGCTTCTTTCTGTATCCCTCTTGCCTTTTTCTCCACCCAACTTCCCCTTTTCTGCATCTCTGTTGCTTCTTTATGCATTTATCTTGCTTCTTTCTGAATCTCTCTTGCTTCTTTCTGCACCCCTTGTGCCTCTTTGTGCACCCCTCATCCCTCTTTCTGCACTCCTCTTGCCTCTTTCTGCAACTCTGTTGCTTATTTCTGCACTTCTTTTGTTTCTTTCTCCACCCCTCTTGCCTCTTTCTGTACCTCTGTTCCTTCTTTCTGCACTTCTTTTGTTTCTTTCTGCACCCCTTTTGCCTCTTTCTGCAACCCTCTTGCCTATTTCTGTACCTCTGTTCCTTCTTTCTGCACTTCTTTTGTTTCTTTCTGAAGCTCTCTTGCTCCTTTCTGCACCCTTTAGCCTCTTTCGCCACCCCTCTTCCCTCTTTCTTCACCCCTGTTGCCTCTTTCTGCACCTCTGTTCCTTCTTTCTGAACTTCTTTTGTTTCTTTCTGCACATCTCTTGCTTCTTTCTGCACCCCTCTTCCCTCTTTCTGCACCCCTCTTCCCTCTTTTTGCACCCCTCTTGCCTCTTTCTGCACCTCTGTTGCTTCTTTCTGCACTACTATTGCTTCTTTCTGCACTTCTTTGCTTCTTTCTGCACCACTCGTGTTTCTTTCTGCACCCCTCTTCTCCCTTTCTGCACCCCTCTTGCCTCTTTCTGCACCTCTGTTCCTTCTTTCTGCTCATCATTTGTTTCTTTCTGCACCTCTCTTGCTTCTTTTTGCACCCCTCTTGCCACTTTCTCCACCCCTGTTCCCCCTTGTTGCATCTCTGTTGCTTCTTTCTGCACTTCTCTTGCCTCTTTCTCCACCCCTCATCCTTCTTTCTGCACCTCTGCTACTTCTTTCTGCACTTCTATTGCTTCTTTCTGCATCTCTATCCCTTTTTTCTGAAACCCTTGTGCCTATTTCTGCACCTCTTTTCCTTCTTTCTGCACTTCTTCTGTTTCCTTCTGCAACTCTCTTGCTTCTTTCTGTACCCCTCTTGCTTCTTTCTGCACCCCTTGTGCTTCTTTCACACCCCTCTTCCTTCTTTCGGCACCCCTCTTGCCTCTTTCTGCAACTCTGTTCCATCTTTCTGCACTTCTTTTGTTTCTTTCTGCACCTCACTGGTTTCTTTCTGCACCTCTCTTGTTTCTTTCTGTATCCCTCTTGCCTCTTTCTCCACCCCACTTCCCCCTTTCTGCATCTCTGTTGCTTCTTTATGCACTTCTCTTGCTTCTTTCGGCACCTCTCTTGCATCTTTCTGCACCCCTTGTGCTTCTTTCTGTACCCCTTTTCCCTCTTTCTGCTCCCCGCTTGCCTCTTTCTGCACCTCTGTTCCTTCTTTGGGCACTTCTTTTGTTTCATTAGGCAACTCTCTTGCTTCTTTCTGTATCCCTCTTGCCTCTTTCTCCACCCCACTTCCCCCTTTCTGCATCTCTGTTGCTTCTTTCTGCAATTCTTTTGTTTTTTTCTGCACCTCTCTTGCTTCTTTCTGCACCCCTCTTGCCTCTTTCTCCACCCCTCATCCCCCTTTTTTCATCTCTATTGCTTCTTTCTGCAATTCGCTTGCCTCTTTCTCCGCCCCTCATCTGTCTTTCTGCACCTCTGTTGCTTCTTTCTGCACTTCTCTTGCTTATTTCTGCACGTCTCTTGCTTCTTTCTGCACCCCTCTTGCTTCTTTCTGCACCCCTCTTCCCTCTTTCTGCACCCCTCTTGCCTCCTTCTGCACCTCTGTCCCTTCTCTCTGTACTTTTTTTGTTTCTTTCTGTACCTCTCTTGCTTCTTTCTGCCCCCCTTTTTACCTCTTTCTGCACCCCTCTTCCCTCTTTCTGCACCCCTCTTGCCTCTTTCTGCACCTCTGCTCCTTCTTTTGGCACTTCTCTTACTTCTTTCTGTACTTCTCTCGCCTCTTTCTGTACTCAAATGGGAAGTGCAGGCTGCCAAGTTTAAAGGTTTCTGTGCTCTTGTGACTGAGGCATATGTCTACTTGTATATGCATTCTCACATGTGTTATGCATCTAAAGATGATAGCTTAAAAAGTGGGTAGCTTCTTCTATAGGTGGTTAAATGTTCTCAGTTCTGCTCTGTCATTCAGTTGCACAGGCAGACATGTCTTATGTATATAGGTGTTAAAGAGCACCTCAAATATACTATTGAATACCCATGTGCCCTGTATTATGAGCAGAAAGAAATACATACACCTTTTTGTACACATATTTACAGAGTATGCTGTTTGAAACACAGGTATTCAAGTATTTCTATGTTTTTTTTATGTAACATGTCACTCGGTAAAAGCAGTGACACGCATGCATACCTTCACAAACTTGGTCAGACTTACAATAGTGATATGCTTAGGATTGCTGTTTTATATTTGGTAGGTAGGCCTAACATTCTGAGCAGTCGATTAATAGTGAACCTTCAAGAGAAAAGTGAGGTTTAAGACATCGTGGAAGAAGGATTAGTGATTAGGCTACTTTGTATGAGTCTGTTGTAAGGTACAGTCAAAGTAGGCCTCTTTCTGCACCTCTGTTGGTTCTTTCTGTACTTCTCTTGCTTCTTTCTGCCCCTTTCTTCCTCTTTCTGAACTTCTGTTGCCTCTTTCTGCACTTATCTTGCTTCTTTCTGCGCCTTTCTTCATCTTTCTGCACGTGTCCTACCTATGTAGGACTATTTAGAAATTAGCATTTAAAAAACCTTAGAAATTCACTGAAAAAACCATAGGTTTCAGGGACGTTATAGTTAGGAATTAGCATTTAAAAAACCTTTGTAATTCCTGGAAAAACCATAGGTTTCAGGGACGTTACAATTATTAATTAGCATTTAAAAAACCTTTGAAATTCACTTAAAAAACCATAGGTTTCAGGGACATTATAGTTAGAAATTAGCATTTAAAAAACCTTGGAAATTCACTGAAAAAAACCACAGGTTTCAGGGACGTTATAGTTAGTTGGACATTTCACTCGTACAAAACCAGAGAAATTCGGCCGTTATAGTTAGTTGAGCTAACTATAACTCGCGCCCCCGCAATGCACTGCTGATGACGTCATATATTACATCACTCATGACATGGTCAGTGACATTACTGATGACATCACTGATGACATCTCAAATGGCATCACTGATGACATCATCCACTTAATATCTGATTCATCTCATCACACCCTAATATAACCTTTCATACACCTACTCTAAAATACAGACTACCATTCTCAAAACCATTGACACACCAATACCAGTTAGTACATACCCACTGACTGATTCATAGGTCTACACACACATCCACTCACCCATACAGTCACTCATACACTCAGTCACTCATCAATACAGCCACTGATATATGCACTCATACACCTATACAAATACTCACACACTGCCACTCACCCATAGAGTTACTCATACACCTAGTAAGTCACCCAAAGAATCAATCACACTGTGATTTACTCATTATACAGTTATACACACACCACCTCTCTTGTTCATACAGATACTAACACATACTTACTCTCTTCTACAGTCACTGACACAAGCACACACTCATCCATATAGCTACTCTCACAATCACTCACTCTCACATATAGTCACTTATATACTCCACACTCACATATACTGCCTTTCTCATATGTAGTTACTCACACATGTACCACCAAGATATCCATTCACTCACCAACACAGCCATACACACACTCACCCACCCATACAACCCATTACAGATGCACTCATGAACCCATACACCCAGTGAATCACCCACACCCCACACCCAAGCACACAGAGACTCAGGCATCCATACAGGTACTCAGACAACCAATCATTAACCTATATAGACAGGCATGTGGGTACTCATCAATCAATGCAGCCACTTACACACCAACTGAAAAACTGATACAGACACTCACACAGATTAGTCACTAACCCATGCATTCACTAACACAAGTTTAGCCACTCACTTATACAGTCAGTTCCACACCTACTAAATCATCTATTCAGACACTCATACACCCACTCATTCTTCAATACACCTTGGTGTGTATATATATATAAAACATACCTAAACTTTTCAGAAGCACACAGTCACTGGATGATTTCATCAGTGATGTCATTTGAGATGTCATCAGTGATGTCATCAGTGATGTCACTGACCATGTCATGAGTTATGTAATATGTGACGTCATCAGCAGTGCATTGCGGGGGCGCGACTTATAGTTAGCTCAACTAACTATAACAGCCGAAATTCTCTGGATTTGTATGAGTGAAATGTCCAACTAAGTATAACGTCCCTGAAACCTGTGGTTTTGTCAGTGAATTTTATATATACATATATATTCACTGAAAAAACCACAAGTTTCAGGCATGTTATAGTTAGGCTGACATTTCACTTGTACAAAACCAGAGAAATGTGGTCGTTATAGTTAGCTGAGCTAACTATAACTCGCGCCCCCGCAATGCACTGCTGATGACGTCACATATTACATCACTCATGACATTAGAGGAGGCAAGATGGCATCCAAGTGACATTCCCGCTGCCGAGCTCCGCCGATCGGACCCTCCTAGACATCCTTATATAGCGATATGTGCTTCTCAAAAGCATAATGCGGGAGAATAATATTCAGAGGGGCTTACCTGGATTCCTTCAAATCTCTGTCTTCTGTTCTGTTGACACAAAGGATATGAGCATACTTGGCTCCAATCTCGAGGGCTCCGATACTCGACCATCCTGGATTACTCCTGCCCTGCGTGTGTCCATTTTTGAGAGTGTTACATCTTTTCGCGCATTGCTGTTTTTCATGAGGAAAGCCTTTCTGCGGCTTCGGCATGTCGTGCTTCTGGTAAACGGATATAGGATACAGTGTTGCAGCGTCTGGAGGCTGTTCAAGCAAGTAAGGATGGCTGGAAGGGGGAGCAAAACTGTTAAAGTAAAAAGCGTCTCGCTCGTGCAGACTTCAGTGCAGCCTAATCCACTGATTGCAGGCGCCCGTCAGAAGAGGTCAGACACCAGGGGCACTAAGTCTAAATGTGGTAACGAGGAGGAGAGGGAGCCATCTATGGATAAAAAAACGGCTCAAGGGTCAATAGAGAATATGGAGAAAGGAAAGAAAAACCAAGGGAAATCTTATAAAGAAGCCGGCTACTCCCAACCTCTAATAACTAGTAGTTTTGGTGCAATAGCCGAGCAAGGCTTTGGCACCCTAGGAGAGGTCAGTACAAAGGAGTTAGTGCAGCAGGATGGGGAGCAATGTCTAATCAAACGCTGCCAATCGTTTCCTGTGATATAGCATCACCAGGTATTCCTCTCTGTATAGAGCCGGTGACTAAAACAAATCCTGATATACATTTGACCCCCCCTAGCTTAAGAACAATGCAAAGAAGGAGACAAGTCAGCGAAATCCAATAATAAACTGCACGCTGATGGGAACGATGTTAATGTTCCCATAGGACTGGCAGAATCTAGGGAAACAACTTCAGGCAAGGTGCTTCTTGGACACCCACCACCACCACCTAGAACACCAGACGTGCAGGAAAAGTTCTTTTCACTAACAGATGAATCTGAGATCTCAGACATTAGTATTTCCGTTTCAAGTGGGGAAGATAATCCAGAATGGTATAGCAGTTCTAATACCGATCCTCAGAAACATAATCACAGCCAGAAGAAATTGCAAAAAAGAAAAAAGGGAGCCGCTACAGAAGTTATAATTCTTCTGAGAGAACGAGTGCCGCGGACTTGAGATGGGACTATACTGACACACAGCTCACACCAGACTCAGTTACAATGGTCGGCACATGCACTGGCAGTAGCAGAAAAGAAGTGGAACTAGGGGAGAAACGCGAACCAGATCTGGCAGTTGTGTTACACTCTATCAAAAACTTCCAGGAGGAAACCAAAGCGGATAGCCGTAGATCACGGCTGGCTGCCAAAAGACTACAAGGGTCCGTCAGGAGAGTTGGCAAAACCTGCGCGGATCGGATGGCTTCCGTCGAGGTGCGGACAGAACACTTAGAGAAGGATGTAGCCACTCTGAAAAGCCAAAGAGATGAACATAAAAGTATAGTCAACGACCTCATGTGGAAGATGGAGGTGCAGGAAAATAGGCAGCGCCATAACAACCTTCGCTTCCTTGGGATCCCAGAAGGTGTGGAAAAGGATGATCCCAGGGGTAATATGATTACTTTGCTTAAAGGGGCTTTCCCAGAACCACATTCTTGGGACTGGGAGAAAGAAGTTCAGCGGGCGCATAGATTCCCACTAACCCTTGCAAAACGAGCTCCAGCAAACCAGCAACATCCCCAGGCTATGCTGCTGTTTTTTGGGAATTTTCTCCTTCGGCAAACTCTCTATGATCTGGCTAGACCCACTTCAAAAAAGACTTTTGAAGGAACTACCTTTTTTACAAGACCAGACTTTGCCCATGCTACGGTCGAACGCCAATTGAGATTAAGACAACTCTTTGTCCCCTTTCAACAACTTGGAGCCGCTGTTTATCTTCAGAACCCCGCTAGATTAAAGATTGTTTATAAGGGGTCAACTCGCAGCTTTGCCTCAGAGATTCATGCCCAAGCATACTTGAAGGAAATCACGGAGGAAAAGTAACAGCTTATACAGGAAATGTTATACGCTCAGGGAGGACCGAATGAAATATGTAATTTTGCAGTTATAGCTATGGATGTCGAAATATGGTGTTGGCCCAATGTACGGGACCACATTAGGGGGGAAGATTTGGCGGGGTAGCGGGGTTTTGATCCCTCGCATGCCATCCTCCTGGCCTTGGCTAGGCCAGGTAAACCTCAAGGATTGGTGGGGGGTGGAGGGGAGGGAGAGGGGGGACAGGGGTCAGACAGGTACCTAAAAAGATACATAACAGGAGTATATACGGCTTTGGACAAAGAATAGTCCGGCCTGATTGGTATGTTGGCAGTATTACAGAGTATGGGGCTTTATTTAGGATGCAAGTTTTTAACTAAATGGGAATATTAAAAGTTTTGTCTATGAATATTTGTGGTTTAAATAATGAAAAAAAAGACAAACAGTGGCAGTAGGTTTGCAATCACTGGGGGTTAATGTAATATGTCTTCAAGAAACGCACATTGAAGGCTCTCAAATATATGTTTTAAAATCACTAGGGTTTAGGTTGATTTGTGCAACGTCACAGGGTGCTAGGGTCCGGGGGCTAGCTATTCTAGCCAAGGGGAGTGGGCCTGTTTTTGGCCGATCGAAAACAGATACATTTGGTCGCTGGGCAGTTACCGAATGTGAGTATGGGGGTGGGCAGAAATTCACACTTTGCTCAATCTATGGAAGTAATGATGATTATGCGGCAGTATTTGATGACATTTCAAATGAATTAACACATTGGCCGTTACCAATCATGGTCTGCGGGGATTTTAATATTAATCTACCTAATGACTGGTCTATGACAGAGGGCTGGCAGTACACAGGCTGCAAACCTAGAGTGTTCAGGGCATTAAAGAATATGTGTCAAACACATGGCCTAGTTGATGTCTGGCAGACCCTAAACACTAATGACCCAGGGTACACGTTTTTTTCTAACCCTCATCGTACCCATGCTAGACTAGATTATGTTTTCATCTCTAATTCAATAAAAACAAAATCCCGAATTGAGAAGTTGCCACGCATCCTATCAGATCATAATCCACTAATCTGTAGTTTAGAGATAGGAATGGGTAATCCTTCTATAAAATCCTGGACCTTCGAAAAATCCCTACTTTTAGATCAAGAATACTGTGTACACATGAGAGAATGGATCCCGAACTTTTTGGAAGACAATCTAGGGAGTACATCAATTGAAATTGTTTGGGATACTTTAAAGGCAGGTGTTCGAGGGGAAACAGTAAAGTACTCACTAAAAAAAATAAACAAGCTAGGGAATCTCTGAACCTATTATATGAGAATTTAAGGGTGGTGGAGGAAGGTTTGGTGAGAGCGGCCTCAATAAATAAAGAGATAGAGGAAATACAAAAGATACAAAGCAAGATTGCGATCGCTAAGGCCGCAATAACCAATACATTTACTGATAAGGCTGTCAAAAAAGCATTAACTCAAAGGGAAACGGTCTATGAGGTAAACGAGCAAATCGGTCATCAACTTGCCGTCCGGACAAGTCAACAGATCTCTTTAAATTTGATACGTGAGATTAATGATCCACTGTTAGGTCAGATTACCGACCCTGAACTTATAAGAGATGCCTTTTTGAGATTTTACCGGGATTTATATACCGAAGAGCTGGGGGACCAATTAGACGTCCAAAAGTATCTAGATAGTACTGTAGGTATAAAGTTTGGTATGGAAGATCAGGCTATCTTAGAGGATTTCCCTAATGAGGAGGAATTGGTTAAAACAATTAAAGGCCTGGCAAAAGGAAAGCGACCGGATTGGACTGTATACCCTCAGAATTTTATGTTATCTTTATAGATCAGATTAAAATGGTTTTACTTGATCTTTTGATTCATATCTTTAAGGGTGGTCAACCCCCAAATTCTTGGTCCAGGGCAAAAATAGTTATTTTTCCAAAGAAGAACAAACCACTAGAGCAATTAGGGTCTTATCGTCCTATTACTTTAATTAATACCGACTCAAAAATATATTCAAAAATTTTGGCTAATAGGATCGCACCTATCATCCATAAAGTGATTTCTAAATGTCAACACGGGTTCGTGCCAGGGAGATCTACCATAAATCACATACAAAGAGCAATTACTTTATTCGACATTATGGAGGTTGCAGGGGACCCTATGGCATTGGTGTTATTAGATGCCGAGAAGGCCTTTGATAGGGTCTCCTGGCAATATCTGTGGGCTTCTATGTCTAGTGTCGGTATTAAGGAGGGGTATATCCATGCTGTGCAAAAACTGTATATTAAACCTACAGCAGCCGTGATGGTGAACGGTACCTTATCTAAAGAATTTATTATCTCCCGTGGAACACGGCAAGGGTGCCCATGTTCACCATTGTTATTTGCGATTTACATCGACCCCTTCATCCGTAGATTAGAAGCAAATAACATAATATTACCCATATGGTCGCTAGATTTCCCCACTAAATCTCTGGCTTACGCAGATGATATTGCCGTGGTAACGGCTGATCCTAATACGGCTATGACAGCAATTGAACAGGAGGCCAAGAGTTTTGGATCAGTCTCTGGGTATGCTTTGAATCAAGGGAAAATTCAGATTGTTGTGAATAATAATACTAATATGACTGACGCACGGGTAGTAGATAAGGCCACATATTTAGGGGTTTGTATCTAATCTAAACTTGATAATGTTGTTGATCTAAATCTAAAACCAATTATGGAAGCTATGCAGAAAGATCTCCAACGTCTTGATAATTTGCATCTCTCCATTATAGGTAGAGTTAACGTTGTAAAGATGTTGTGTTTTCCTAAGATTTTATATTTATTTAGAGCTATTTGCTTAGAATTCTCAGTACAATGGTTTAAATCACTAAAGCGTATGTTCTGCAGTTTTATTTGGGCTTATTCACAACCTCGGCGAGCTTATAAATTCCTCACCCTCTCCAGGGATAGGGGAGGGCTTGCTCTACCAAATTTGAAAGCATTTTTATTGGGCCTCTGTTTTATTATATTCTAGAGAGTTATTACAGAATGATAGTGAAGAGGCTCTTTCGGATAATATACCCTCTAATTTTCAACTTGTGTTAGGTAGTTAAAGTAATGGATGTTTGTGGCGTCATCTGCAAGATAGCTATTATAAAAAAAGTCCGGTATAAAACCCTACACAGTGCATTTAAAGTATGGAGTTCGCTTAGGAAAATACTTGGTATAGGGAGAATATCATTCTATACCCCCTTAATTGATAACCCAATCCTCCCGGAGATCTTTAGAGGGTTTCATATACAGAAATGGAGAGAAGTGGGAATTTTGCAGTTAGGCAATTTATTTTCCCCTGCAGGGATACAATCTTTTGAAAAATTAAAGAAAGATTTTAATTTAGATTGGCGAGATTTCTTCAAGTATCTCCAAATCAGAGATTTTTTGTTGCGGAAGACTGGGGGATGGGTACACAATTCAAAAAAATTGATATCGTGGAGAAATTACTCCACGCTAAATCAAGTACTATCGGGGAGATATACTCTCTTCTTAATTCGGCTATCCCTGATGATTTGGATAAAGTATCACTACAGTGGCAGGAGAAAATAGGCATTTCTGGCGATTAATTTAATTATGCTTATTCCATGTCACAAACTATTCTCATGTCTACGAAACTACAAGCGCAGTTTTTAAAACTTGTTTTTCTTTATATTATACGCCTGATAAAATTGCTAAATGGGGGAGTGGTAAGGGAACATATTGTCCAAGATGTATGCTATACAAAGCTGATAGCATACATATTTTTTCTGCTTGTAAAGAGTTGGAAACACTCAAAAAAGATGTGGGGAAATTTTTAACCGCAGAATTACAAACGGAAATTGTATTGACCAGCGATGTTATGTTATTGGGGGTGGCAAACACTAATAATATATGAGCCGGTCATGAATTCATTTTTATTGCCATGGCGGTCTTAAGAATGTGTATAGCGACCGCTTGGCTGGACCCTAATCCCCCCTCATTTCAGCAATGGTTAGCTAGGTTGTTAGCAATCTCGAATCTAGAAATGGCTATATATAAGCATAAGGGTAGGAAAAAGCGTAGCAGAGGGTTAAAGATTTGGACCCCCATGCTGGAATGGAGTCTAAATAGTGCATAAATATCCGTATCCCAGGCATATCAGATAAAAAGATTAAATAAAGTGGCCTGGATTATTTATTTAGTTACTTATGTCTTTTTTTTTTAGCAGGATTTATTATTATTTTTTGTTTCTCTTCTCTTTTTTTTTTTTGGGGGATTGTTTATTTGCTGATTTGCTGCAATAAGCCGTTGGATGGTGTTATAAGGATGTTCAATATTATATAATGAATTTGGATCTATTTTCCTGTCTGACAAGGGGGAGGGTGATGGGAGGGTTCCTTTTTGTAAAAATTGAATAAAGATTGTTTAATAAAAAAAAAAAAAAAAAAAAAAACACAAGTTTCAGGCATGTTATAGTTAGGCTGACATTTCACTTGTACAAAACCAGAGAAATGTGGTTGTTATAGTTAGCTGAGCTAACTATAACTCGCGCCCCACAATGCACTGCTGATGACGTCACATATTACATCACTCATGACATGGTCAGTGACATCACTGATGACATCTCAAATGACATAACTGATGACATCACGCTTGACATCATCCAGTGACTGAGTGTTTCTAAAAAATGTAAGAATGTTATATATATACCCACCAAGGTTTGTTGAAGAATGAGTGGGTG